>JAOXOE010000506.1:22968551-23012981 GCA_028565055.1 Phoeniculus purpureus
TCAGGGGAGGTTTAGGTTGGATGTTAGAAGGAAGTTCTTTACTGAGAGGGTGGTTAGATACTGGAATGGATTGCCCAAGGAGGTGGTGATGTCACCGTCCCAGGAGGTGTTTAAGGAACAAGTGGACGCGACGCTTAGGGATCTGGTCTAGCATCTAGATACTAGGATAAAGGTTGGACTCGATGACCCTGGAGGTCCTTTTCAGCCATGATGATTCTGTGAAAGGCTGAGGGAGCTGGGTCTCTGGAGCTTGGAGAAACGGAGACTGAGGGGTGACCCCATGAATGTTTATAAATATGTGAAGGGTGGGTGTCAGGGGGATGGAGCCAGGCTCTGCTCAGTGTCATCAAAGGGTGTAAGCTGGGACATAGGAGATTCCACATAAATGTAAGAAGGAGCTTCTTCCCAGTGAGGGTGACAGAGCCCTGGAAGGAGCTGCCCAGGGAAGTTGTGGTGTTTCCTTCTCTGGAGACATTTAAAACCCACCTGGACACTCCCTATGTGCCTTGATCTAAGTGATCCTGCTGTGGTGGGGGGGATTGGACTGGATGACCTTTCGAGGTCCCTTCCAATCCCTAATATTCTGTAATTCTGTGAATACACAAGGATTAGTCCAAGTGAAGTGTTTTATTTCTATTCATCAGGTTTTTTGATTTGTTGTTTGTTTGTTTTAATTCATTTGTTATTTAAAGGAACATAGGAATAAACTTCAGTAGGCAGAAACCCCTGGTTTCATGTAGGAAGTGCAGAATCATGTGTGGCTAAACCACCACAGTCTGTAAGTAAGAAGTATAGATAAATAGGTCAGGGCTTTCACTTTTGTGTTCCTTTATGCAGCAAAATGCGGAAGCACACACTTAACTTTAAGTGTGGGCTTATAGTCACCCCCATTCAGCTAAAAACTTAAGCGTATCCTCCAATCTACTTTAACTAGATCATATGTTTATACGTTCTGAGTCAGTGCCGTCAGTTACACCCATAAAGGAACACTGACTAAAATCTCTGTTAGCAGCATTAAATGCTATTAAGGTTTGCAGTCCTGCTAGGAGTTGTGCTGTGTGGTGGTCAGCAAATCTGCTCCCTCCATCACTGTGAGTTTATTCACAGGTATGCAATAAGGTGTGCCCACTGGAAGCAAATTCTGGCTAACCTGAACAGTAGGACTTCACGTCATCCTGAATGTTGTACAGTGCAGAGGAAAAAGACCCTAAAGGCAGACTGATAGCAAAATTGTCCATAAAACTATAGGGAGTGAATCTGAGAGAAAATGTCATTAATTTTAACCACTAGGTTTGTTTCCTGTCCCCACCTCCCTCAGCTTCTGAACAGAGTTCACCTTCATGTGATCTGGTTCCTTAGTGAAATGATTCCCCTGTGTATGTATACATTATTTTCTTAGCTTCTCAACACTGTGTTTCTGCACAGTTTTGTATCTGCTAGCCCCAGCATTTACAGCCTATGAAAACCTCATAAATCTACTTCATTTTTCTAATAAGACATGAAAGTCCTTAATTGGCCTTAATGAAATGCACTTAAAGGGCAATAAACGTGTTTAAGCCCCTCTTTCAGGGTGAGCTACAGTACTCTCACTCTGCTCTGTTTTAGCCTTTGTGGTAATTAATCACTTATTCATATGTGGCACATCAGTAACAAGATCAAGCAACTACTGCACAATTGCATGATAATAAGCTGCTCATATATGTGTCAAGATTTAGCAATCCTTTTTAAAGCCTAATTTAAACTCATTTTACAACTAAGCAGGCTGCTTCTCTGAAGTACTTCTACCCAGTATCTTTTTACATATTTCTGCTGAAATGCCATCTTTTTACTTTGTTTATAGAGCTCCACTTGCCTTAAATCTACTCATCACACCAGAGTGAATTACAACTATATAAGAGACTTACTAATGTGGGGTTTTTTCCCTGCAAAGGCTTTATCTTAGGATAACTTTTCAAATAAGTGAGGAATTACAGTAGAATTCTATTTTCCAGGCTGTCCCTGCTGTGAATCTCATGCTGCTTGACTGCCTCAGCAGGCTACAAAACCATCTGGGTGAGGGGACCCAAAGTTCTTTCCTAGCACTTAAGCCTTTGATTCCTGGAAATGAAGCTGGTCCTAAAATCTGAACTCTGATTTGTTTTTGTAGTTTCCAGAATGTCATTCCTCAGCCACGGAGCAGTGTTGCTCTGTGGCATCCTGGGGTGGAGCAGAAAGGGAGTGGTTAGCAGATGGAGAGAAGTTTCTCCTCCCCTTCTACTGTGCCCTGGTGAGACCACATCTGGAATATTGTGTCCAGTTCTGGGCCACTCAGGTCAAAAAGGACACATGACTGCTGGATAGAGTCCAGCGCAGAGCCACAGAGATGATGAAGGGAGTGGAACATCTCCCTTATGAGGAAAGGCTGAGGGAGCTGGGTCTTTTCAGCTTGGAGAAAAGGAGTCTGATCACTTACACTTACAGTAGCAGAATGCAGCAGGACTTTTGTCGGTATTGAAACACTCTCATACCTAGAGTCAAGCAAACAGCCAGAGTGGAAGAATGAAACAATTAAAACCCCATTAAAGTTTAAACTCTTCTCAAAGGTGGAGGATAACTAGGGAAGGTTTAAATCTGTGGCTATGAGCAATTGGGACTAGCAGGAAGGAATGTAGATGGGAGACTTACTCCAATAATTGCTCATACTGCTGCAGTTGATGTTGTCAGTACATTGCTGGCTCAGACAGAGGAGACTAAGTTATGAACTAGTACTGCAGAAATGTGAGGATTTCTGCACTGCAATAAAAAATGTAATGGAAAGCCACTTGTTTAACAGAAAATATCATCAACCAGGTGGAAGAAGTGAAGAGTTTTGAACACGACTAAATCTGAAGTCTTCATTTCAATTCTCAAGGCATTTTCTGGTAAGAAACCAGATTGTGCCTGCAATCTGGGACAACACACAAAAAATCCTAAAATGAACCCTTGATAAAGCTATTCAGACTTGTCAAGCATGGGAAGCCAGTCCTAAAATGTTAGGATAAGCTTATGGGAGGTGATTGGTGCTGTGAGGTGCTGGATGTGATGCGGAATATCAAGTGCTACCTTAGAGAGTGATGGGGATTGGGACAGGGAAGAGAAAGCTGCTAGAAATATCTCTAGTGCTCAGTTTAAGAAAGAATTCTCAGCAGTAGTTGTGGGAGTTATTTTTCCTTTCAACATCTGCTGTTGGAGACAAGGTATTGCGAAAGCTGTACCTTTGTTATGACCTTGTATAATGGCCTTAAAGTGAACTGAAAACTATAAAAACTGCTTTCTGAGCCAAAACCACAGTGCAAGTCAAACTGAAAATAGTGATGACACAGGAAAGTTTGTATTAATTTATTTATATTGGCTAGAAAGATCACTGTACTTGTCCTCAACTGTTACCTTTTATTCTTATTATTTCTCTGGGTATTCTACTAGAGAGAGAAAGGTGGCTATCAGATCTATATGCTTCAAACCTACTTCATAGATGCCTGAAGCTGGATGTAGAATAGCTGACAGGGATTTATACTAGTCAAGCTTTGAAATAAGTTTGTAGATGCATCACTACTGATCCCATTATCCAGCAGACTCATAGGAAACCACAACTAAAATACTAAGTGTCTCAAATTGTGATGGCTGTAGTCAATCTCATCTCTGTTTAGCACTCTTAAATTACTGAGCAGCACTAATGAATCAAGCATGGGTTATTGACCATTTTGTTCAGCTGAAAATTGAGAACCAGAGTACCTACATTGTTAGAAAGTAGTGTCAGAATCCCCAAGGACTTGCAGAAATGGAAAGGGACAGATAAAGCAAAACAGGATTACTTGGAACTTGGGAATTTCCACCATGTCATGGAAATGATGCTGTGTGTAGCAACAACACAGGAAAAAAAAGGCAGAACTAGCAGTGGTGGCACAAAAGGAAGCTTCTGGGTTTCAGGTCTTTCATGCTTTTTAGATTTTTCATCCCTCAGGATTATACAGTAGGGATGAATTTATATCTAATGGAGTTAATGTCTGTCAGCACGGCAGCTGGTGGAGCTATCTGCAGTTACCTGTGGGTCTGCATACCAGTGCAATCTGGTGCATCTTTCCTCAAATTCTTATGTCTTTCAGAACTGGCTTTAGAAATCTCAAGATCTGCACTATGTTCATTATCCATTGTCAGTGCATCTACTGGGGAAAGGAAGGACTGTGTTTTCTAAGAGGTCTGAGACAGATAAAATAGTCAATAGGTTCTCATGTTATACACATCTAACAAGGGCTCAAGTGCTGAGCAGGCAGTGTGCAGAAGACAGGGAGCCTGGTCCTCTCTGTGGCTGCCTAAAGAGTGGGCAATACGCACCAAGTGAGTGGGCTGCACCTTTGTGTCTCTGACTAAGCTCCTTGCTTGTTTTCCATAGTATGAGCAAGTGCATGAGCTCCTGCCACTAGAAAGCCATCATGGTATGAAGCTAGGCTCTTCTCAGTGGCATCTAATGATAGGATAAGGGGTTTAAGCTGGAACATAGGAGGTTCCACATCCATATGAGAAGGAACTTCTTCCCGGTGAGGGTGACAGAGCACTGGAAGCAGCTGCCCGGGGAGGTTGTGGAGTCTCCTCTGGAGATGTTTAAAACCCACCTAGACGTGTTCCTTGATCTAGGTGATCCTGCTGTGGTGGGAGGATTTGACTGGATGATTTTTCAAGGTCCCTTCCAATCCCTAATGTTCTGTGATTCTGTACCAAGTGACATGGACACATGTGAGAATCCAAAACCTCACATAGTTCAACAGGTAGTAGACTGAAACAAAAGGAAGTAAAAGCTCTGTGTGGAGAAATGGGCTTTGAGCTGGACTTTTTTAAATGAGAAGGAGATTTCTGCTTGGGATCAGAAACAGACTTATAAATTAGGTGGCTGATGTACCATGGCTGCAAAGCCATACAGAATTTTAGGTTCATCTGTTTTCTGAAGATCTTCAATCTTTCTCAACTTGCTTGGGAAGGCTTGTTAATTAACATGATCCTTGATGTAGCCCTACATCCAGCATCTCTATGTGTTAAGGGGAGAGGAAAAGACAATGCTATGTGGTGGGCTGCTGGAAATGAGAACATGACAGTGAGTCTTGAGAGGCTCAGGGGTTTTAAAGTTGGTTTCTCTGTGTATGTTTCCTTTATGGCATTTTGCATGAAGATGAAAACCTACAGGTCAGTGCCTGCCCTTTCTCTCATTATTGCCAGGAGTGAAAGTACAAGGAGAGAAAGCAGAGAGTGGAAACTTGGTCTCAGGTTCAGGGAATTTTTGAGGAATTTTGCATCTCCATTATAAATTTTTCTTTGATTTTTTTCCAGTTGTTGTTTTGAACTAATTTGTGCTTTCCTCATTACATTCTACAGTGCAATTAAACATGGGAAAGTATGTCCCCTTTTCTGTTTTACAACCTCTGCTTGATAGTCATTCAGTGCCTGCTAGTTCAGATGGAATGAAACACAGTGAATGAACTTTCCCTATTCACCTTTCCTATGCTGCTCGTGATTGTCTATTCCTCTTCCCCAAAGTCATTTATTTTTTGAAGCTGAAAACTCCTACTCTGTCTAATCTCTCTTCACATGGCACTCACTCTACACCTCTGATTGGTTTTGTCCCTATCCACAATACCTTTTCTGAATCTTTGTAGCCTTTTTGAGATGGCTGATTAAAATATTCAATACAGGCAGTACTCAAAATTATAGGAGAACCAGGCATCGGCAGAATCATGTTCCCATTTTCTTCTCTATTTCTTTCCTAATAATTTCTAATATTATACTGAGCCTTTTGAGTGTTGCTGGATGTTAACCAGACATTTTTAAGGTATTATTCAAAATGGCTCCAAGAAATCTTTCCTTAGTGCTAGTGAAGAGCCCATGCTTCCATCTCTGTGTAGCTAAGAGACGTTTTTCTGCTTGTTCATGACTTTGTGTGGATCGGTGCTTAATTTCACTGCTGCTGTGCTGGGCAGTCCCTCAGTACTGAGAGATTCTTCTGTAACTCTTTGGTCAGTTTTATTTCTGAGGACCCTGAGAAACTTTATGCCATCAGTAAACTTTCTCAGCCTCACTATTTGCTCCCTCTGCCACATTGTTTATAAACAGAAGCACCTAAGCCTGTACCTGGTTCTCTGAGGAGCTGGCAACCTTCCTCTGACAAAACATCCACTTATTTTAACTCTTTGTTTCCTGGCATTTAACCAATGTCAAAGTCATTAGAAGACTTATGTTCCTGTGGGACTGGATCTAGCTGATCCTGCTGTGGTGGGTGGATTGCACTAGATGATCTTTCGAGGTCCCTTCCAGTTCCTAATGTTCTGGGAGTCTGTGACTTTAAGTCTCATTCCATACTGATTTCCTGTCTGTTAAAGCTTTATTGATGGATCTTTCCAAATCTCTTTATTCCAATCAAAAAATTTTGATGGATCATGTTTATTTACACCTCTACTGCCCATGATCCTTGTTACTGGTTGTACCAATTTTGACTGTAACGATGTCAGACTTATGAAGCTCTAGTTCTCTGAAGCTTCTCTGGGAATCTTTTTAAAACTCCGTACTAGCTGTCATTTTTCATTGCCCAATATAAGGAATGAGTTATCTACCATTTTAGAAACTTCCTTTAGAACTGTGACTTCATGAAATTCAGCCGCATTTATCCTATTTTCTGTTTCTCTGGATTTCTTCTGTTTGAAGAGTAGATATTTTTTTAGCTTCCAAACTTCTCTTATACTTTCCTCCTTAAGCCAAACTGGCTTTCTTATACTTTTAATCTTTTTTGATAATTGATTCATGTATTTTTTTAAAGCTAGTGCATTAAGATCTGAAATATTTTGCCAATTTAGCTGCTCTCTTTTTATTTCCATATCTTTGTTTGCACCCTATGTTGCAACTGGAAAGAACCCACAGTCTATTATTTCCTAAAGCTGTATGATCTGTAAGCAGGTTTCATGATTGTGCAGAAGGTTTGATTACAGGGTTCCAGATAATGGAATAATGAAATTGCTCTGTCTGTGTATCAGTAGCCTCCTAATGACCTATGAGCTTGCTGCCAGTTTCAAGGAAGCATAGTTATGAGATAGTATTTCATTTCTGAAGTGTGATGGAAATGGTCTCAGTGCCTCAGCTGAATGGTTGCCCTGAGCTGAAAGTAAAAAAGGTAAAATCCAGGCATTATCCTGTTCATCAGAATATAGTCAGAGTAAGAGTTGTCTCTTCACTGATAGAAAGTGTTGCAGGGGATGTGGGACGTAAGAGAATCTAAGGTTATTCTGGTGCTGGGAGGTGTTTTGAGAGACAGAAGACGCAAGCACTTATAAAACCTGATTTTCTTAGTTCTTCAGATTCTGAAGTAATTTTTTAAACCTTTGAGTTGGCAACATGACTAAGATGTGAGACTAAATTATAGGTCCTTGAGAGTATTCTGTAAAGATGGAGGACTAGAAGTCCACTTTCAGTGACTCCCTACATTACTTCCTGGGGCGAGGCAGCTGGTGCTTTATCCCTACAATAAAACAGCCATAAAAACCTGGTCTAAACCTTTTGGAGTCTCCTTCTCCAGAGATGTTTAAAACCCACCTGGACATGTTCCTGTGTGAACTAGGTGATCCTGCTGTGGCGGGGGGACTGGACTGGATGATCTTTTGAGGTCCCTTCCATTCCTGAACATTCCGTGATTCTGTGAGTCTGCATTGCTGCACCCCGAGGGAGTGTATGAGAAACAGCATGATTCCCTTGTCCAGTCTCTGGCTTTTTCCACCTCATGGGTGCTGAGACAGGCATATAAGACCTGAGCCAAGCCTGGCAGCAAAATACTGCACAGCAGTGGGGGATTAGACTCCTATACAGCACTAAGATATTTACTGGGAGAGACCTTTTGTTTTGGGGTACCCTAAAGCTGCACTGTTGGTGCTTGGAGGTGACAGTATCTACCAGGAAAGCTCATCTAGTTCAAATGTCTGCTTTGAACGGTGGTTCTCCTTGCTCACTTCCATGATGCTTAATGCCATGCAGAATCACCCTGCTAATTTGGAATAATTAAAAAAAAAAAGCAACAGAACCAAACAACTTTATAATATGTGCTAAGGAGAGCTGGCACCATTTGCTTGTCTGTAGTACTTTAATATGAAATGCTCCACCAGCAGGCTTGCTCGGTGCCATTCAAGGTGATGTAAACACATACCAAAAAAAATCTCATATTCCTAACAGAGCAGGCAAAAATTGTGACCTAGTTTAATCAGTCACTGCGTTTTTCTGGTTGTTCTGATTTGTTGTCCATTTAAATTGGGCAGCTGGACAATAGGATTTTGCATGGGCCACAAACAATGAAATAAACCAGCAAGATGTACTGTATTTTACAGAAACATAATATAAAAGGCAACAGGGGACTAGTCAAAGTCCAATATTCTGAGACTGTAATTTTTTACCACTAGTTTATTTCCTAAATCAAAATGTTTTTGAGTATAAATAATGGATGAAAGCAAAGCTGCACCATGTTTGCTGTCATGGAGGCAAGACCTAAACCTACTTTTTATTTGAATTAAATTAATATGGCATAAGTAGTTTTATAGTTTTATCATTTTATTATTATTTATGTTCTAACTGCTGGCATAAATAGAACTGTTCTTTGCTTCTTTTTGTTTTTACTACTAATAAAAAGTAATAGGCATAATAATTCAGGCACTGTTTGCATTCCTAGGCACTTTTGTTCTGTCATGTTTACCTACTCAAGGAGACATACTAAACCCCAGACCAGAAGGAGCTTTAACACAAAATATAGCAGCCACTTTTCAACCAAACTACATACCTGGAAGCAGGAAGAGCCCTTAAACAAATACCTACAATTTAAACAAATACTTACAATTAGGATTATTTATAAAAGGACTTTCCAATAAAAATAGGATTGAGAAAGTAGATGCGTGCAGAAATTTACCAGGCTTGCTTTTCAGTTTTACTCAGTTTGCTACAGTAATTACATTATAGGTTTATTAACAGACATATTTCCTTAATTATCAGTTGATTTCCCAGACTACCCAAAAATGTGCAGACAAATAACCCTACTTGTGATGGACATGAAGCAATGACACTTTGTGTTTCATAGACTTGGTCTAGGTGATCCTGCTCTGGCAAGGGGATTGGACTGGATGATCTTTCAAGGTCCCTTCTGCTTCCTTATGTTCTCGGATTCATTTGACAATAATTTTTTTTTTTAAGACATGTGAAAGAATATAATCAGTTGAGGGGGACCTTATTACTCTCTACAGCTACCTGAAGGGAAGTTGTAGGCAGGTGGGGGTCAGGCTTTTGTCCCAGGCAACTAGCAACAGGATGAAAGGGCAGGGTCTGAAGCTGCACCACGAGATGGATAGGCTGGATATTAGGAAGCCCTTCCTCATGTAAAGGGTGATCAGACACTTGAATGAACTGCTTGGGGCAGCGGTGGAGTCGCTATCCCTGGAAGTGTTTAAGGACAGACTGGATGTGGCACTTAGTAGTCTAGCTGATTGTGGTGATGTTAGGTCCTAGGCTGGGCTTGATGAGCTCAGAGGTCTTTTCCAGCCATAATGATTCTGTGATTCAGTCCCAGAGCCAACAAGCTGAGAATCTCAAAACAATCATTGGAAACCTTGTGAAGCTGGATTGTGTAACAAAGGAACAAGAGCAGATTTGCTTTGCTAACATGTCAGAAGAGCACTTGTACTTTTTAAGGCGTATTTATCAGTACAGCTTGGAACGTACACAGAAATAAATTACTTTCTGAAATCTCTAGAAGCATTGCCTTGGACCTCCCTGGAGCCACATCTAAGTGACTTTTAAACCACCACCGTGGGCAGCCCATTCCAGTACCTGACTGCTCTCTCCAAGAAGAATTTCTTCCTGGTGTCTAGTCTAAACTTACCTTGTTGAAGCTTGAAGCCCTTCTCTCTGGTTCTGTCACTAATGAGCTGTGAGAAGAGACCGGTACCAACATCTCTACAGTGTTCTTTCAGATAGCTGTAGAGAGCGATTAAGTCTCCTCTTAGCCTCCTCTTCCTCAAACTAAACAGCCCCAAGTCTCTCAGTCTCTCCTCATGAGATTTATTCTCCAGGCCCTTCACCAGCTTCATTGCCCTCCTCTACAAAATCGTATCTAGCAACTTCAAAGTGCTTTACCTAAAGTTTATAGAGCTAAATATTTTATACAGGTTTACATATTTTATTATCAAACCCAAGGATCAAATTTTGCAATTGACTAAAGTACAAGATTCTTGACTTCTTACCTGGAATGATTTTGAAGCTGTCAGAGCCTGCTTCAGTTTTCCTTCCATTAGTAGAGCAAACACCACCCCAGAAGCCAGTGGAACCATTATATAAGCATACATTTACTAAAAGTTAGAAGAAAATTAGGCCCTAATTCTCCTTTGTCTGAGTCATGTTTTAGTCATTGATCATTTTATCCTCAATTTGGGATGAGCCTCAGTGAAATTTCGCACAGCCCTGTCGTGTTTCCAATCTAAAAAGAGGTTAAGGAAATAGCCACACTGGGAGGAGTGACAATATGCAAATGCCTTTGCAAAGCACATTCATCCTCAGCAGAGTTGTAACATGTCCCATGGTTCTCATTAAGGGTTCTTTGCTAAATCTTTTTGTTTTTCCTGTCTTACTGGCAAATGTTTACTATTCCCAGATACTTACTGTATTTAGCATCAAATGGTAGCTGGAATCACAGAAAGATGCTGAAAATATTGGTGAGCAAGGAAAAAGCCGTAGGGGGGATGGTGCCAGACTGTTTTCAGTAGTGCCCAGTGACAGGACAAGGACCAATGGGTACAAGCTAAAACACAAGAAGCTTCATTTAGAAATAAGGACAAACTTTACAGTGAGAGTCAAAGCCCTGGCACGGGCTGCCCAAAGAGGCGGTGGAGTCCCTTCTCTGGAGAAATTATAAAACTCCCTGCTGCAGCTCTGTGCAATGTGCTTTAGGCAGTCCTGGTTTGGTGGGGGGTTGAACTTTATGATCTCCTGATGGCTGTTTCAAGTCTGACGATTCTGTGATTCTATGAATCTGTGTTCTCCCTTTAAAAAGAAATACTATCTGCACTACTCCAGAACTAGTCACAACTTCAACACACATCTTCCCACAGCATTCAGAAAGTGAGTGCTGCTATCAATTATACACACTGACATATAAACTCCCCCTCCTCACCACGGCATCCCACCTTCAGAGTGTTTGTAATGCTACTGCTGGGTTCACCACAGCTGCTAGGGCCCTCAAAGCAAAATTTGTGCATCTTTAGGACAAGTGGGTGTCTCTCCAGATGCCCTGCAACATAGAGCAAGGCCTTAGAAATCACCTCCCTCCCTGTCATCACCATGACTGGGATAGTGTTTCATTTTCTCAATAAAGGAAAATCCTGTGGCACCTTGGCATTCATGGTGTGAAATGCTAACTCTTAGATAGTGATTGCTGTCAGTTTGCTTAGTTACTGCTCATCTTTTGTAAAGTGGTCACTGAAGAGTCAACCCATGTAGTTCCGAATCCATGATGTTTGTGTCCAAGAAGTTTGAGCTGTGCCACTGCAAGTCTGCACGCACAAAGGAAATAAGAAGTAGTGGGGGAACTCCTATTTCTAAGTTCTGTATTGGAGATTTGAAACAACATCTAGCAATATCTAAAAAGTAGAAATGACTGCTCCAAAATTCTGAGGGAGTCTAAATTGACTTGAATATATTCTAGATCACGAGATGCATACCAGTTTGAAAATGCAAATGCTGGACTGGTATATCCTTTAAAAATACTCCTGTCTCAATGACTCGTCTCCCTGTTGTAAATTAATTGACTTTGCCTTACCCTGTTCCCAAAAGGGGAAGTTTCCGTCTGTTTGTGCTGTAAAGTTATTGATCTGCATGGTGGCTGTGCCTGAGTCCTTGGAGACAATCTGAACGAGGGAGGGTGATCAAGCACTACAGTGTGAATTATTGCAAACTCACATTGAATCAAGTTTTGCTCTCAGGCTGTTGAGACCTAAGCAGTCTGAAAAGCTCAGAGATAAAGCAGCACTAGGACAGTAAATTGGAAGTGTCTCACCATGAAGATGGGTTTTTGCAAGTGCAGCAGATGTAATTTTAAATTCAGAAGCCCCAGGTGTCCTTCCTCCTTGCAATGGATATGTACGTAGCTCAAAGAGAAAATATGTTGACCGGCTTAGTGTGACATAAACAGCCTCACACTGATGTAGGTTTCCTTTTTGTGGAGTCTATGGAACCAGCTACAGCTCAGAGCAAATACAGCTACTTCCCGGTAAATTGTTTATGCTCCATTTGTAGCGGTTCTTCTGCTAGTAGAGATTGTTCAGGAACCAAATAGCAGGCTCAATCCATCCAGCCCAAAAGAACAGAGTTACAATGAGGACAAATTTAGCCCCTTGTTGGAGCTATTGGCTCTTTTAAATGTTTTATTTTATTTCTGTTGGCTTTTGCATCTTTCATTTGATAAACCTCATTTCTTCTATCTGGAATTCCACCTCCTGTGTCCAAATGTCTAACTCCTGCGGCTCATCTGTCTAACTTCTCTAAACTTCAGAAAATAAAGGTTAAAAGTTTATAAATCACAAATGAAATGCTGGCCACACTGAAGAACGTAGAAAAACTGAGGCTGATTGAATAGATCCAGACCTTTACTGCCAGTGGTTCAGGTTGAGCAGTAGGAAGCTGGCATCCAGAAAATACCAGTATGTTTTGACAAGGCTATAACACAGCCCAAGGAGCGTGGCCATGAGCAGAAAGCACAGTTTATTGTCAGCTCCTACATAGTATAAGGATAAATTTACTTAACCCATCACCATTGAGACAAAGGAGAACAACTCTGACCAAAAATATCCCAACAGAAAACCCAAAGGTAATGAGAAAGTCCACAATAGAAGGAAAACTCAGTTGAATCTGTCACAGAAAATATCCACTAAACTTACAGTCCATGTCATTATCCAGGTCAGATCCATTGTCAGCAGCAGCCTGTCTGCAGAGAGGGAGATGGAGAGTCCCGCCGAGAGACTACTCTATAGTCTCTCTACTCTACAGACAACACAGCTCTATATCCCTGGGTGGTGTCTGCAAGCAGCCTCCCTTTTATATTGTGGTGCTGCTTCAACAACTTCCCCCTGAAGCAGACACCTGTCTCCATCCAATCCAGGTTGCCTGCCTCAGGGAAAGCAAACCAGAGGAGTATTTCTCTCCACACTCCACCATGAGAATCTGAACACTGACAGTCTCTTAAGAGAAAAAGGAATCATCCGTGTGTCAACCTCAGTTCTCAGCACTTCACAGTAACATTAAAAACCTTCAGCTTTTTCGACTAGCTGATTGTCTTCCTGGTCCATGCCTGTTTGCAGAAGAATTTGGAAGTCTGGTTTTCCCTACTGCCATGATCTTTGTTCCTGCAAAATATGATAAGAGCTATTCAGTAATATTATTATATAGCTTACATTTTGGTATAAAAATCTCAAAGTATAGAGCACAGGTAACTGAACAGCATCTTAGGGGAGACAGAGACTCAGTACTGTATGTTTCTTGCTCCATGCTGCATCCATTGAACTATGGTGGAAGAGCAAATTCTGAGTCCACTGTTCCAAATAAAACTGGCTGTAGACACAGGTGTAGATGAGAAGGATGTAAGCAGGTACTTGCCAGGTTTAGTTAAATGCCTCTCTGCCAGGCACCAGCAAAGACACTGCATTTCCACTCTTCTGACTTGCATGCTAACTCATTTCAAAATTTACTCTGTGCAAGTACTCAAGCATGTAAGCTTAAAATTCTCTTTCTGGGAGCATTCATGTGAATAGGAGTCAAGTACTGGAATGTTTGCAGAAAATGAAGGCAAAAGAGGCGTAAGCAACTATGTATTGAAAATTGATTGTGATATGCACCCCATTCTGTTCAACTAATCAGCACAAGTTCAGCTTTGTTAATGCCAGGCAGCTTGTCCCCATCTCTGTGCAGAGCCATTAACAGTGAGTTGCCAAGAGGCCACTTGCCTTTCAGCTCCAGAGCAAGGATCAGGAACAATTGCTCTGAGGAGAGCAATTACAGCCCCTTATGCATTTCTGTGACTGCACATTGCTACCCAGGACTAGGGGAGAGCCCGATGGATGTGATAGGCTCACATTCAATGTTTAATACAATAGCTTATTTTGAAAACAAGATCGTATATTTATTTTCTCATCATATGACTGGGAAGAAGAGGAAAAAAAAAAGATAAAGCAGACAAGAATACTCTCATTTATTAGGCTTAGGGAGCTCTGATGTTCAAGCTTGGTTCTTGTGGGAACTGAAGATAAGAGAAAAAGCTCCCCACTGCCAGATATAACCTCTGCAGCAGGATCTTTAGGAAAAAAAAGTACATCTGAAAATGTTTTCCTTTGTACTGTTGGGTTTTTTATGTTTCCAGAGACCAGATGCATGGATCTGGGAATTGTATGATAAACTTTGGATTTATGCTGTCAGTTCCTATGCCTCCAATTTTCTTACACTTGCTTAGATTCTGATCTCAGTCCATTGCTACTTTTCACAGTATTTAAAAAAATCCACTTACATACACGTGTTTGATATACGTGACATATCCTGAGGACCATAATCTGGCCAAGAGATTAAAATTTAACAATTAAAATGATGGAAGAAAGGAATAAAATTACTATTATTATTATTATAACACTTTTTGTGAACTTTATATATTGACATAAAATACAGTTCTGAACTATGATAGGTATTTATTCACACCAAAACAGCCTTGAAAAGGCATGGTTTGGTGTTCTGCTGGTTGCATATCAGAAGAAGACCTAAAGCAAATATGATACTAGAATTAGTTTAACAATCCACTGAAGCCTTTTGAAATAGAGAGAGATCAGGCATATTGCTATCCAAAAGAAGGGGAAAACATGACTGAAGAAATGAAAAAGGATTTAGAAAAATGTTTTAATAATGTAGTTTGTTTGATTCATTAAGAAATGGGTGTGTTGTTATGTTAACAGACTAAGTATTTAATACAAACACTTTACAAGTACATCACTGCCACAGTACCTTGTGCTGTAAGGAGCACACACATGAAAGACAGTTCATTCTATGAAGTGATAATTTACATTAGATTATGTATAACCTGTTGGAAGGCATCTGTTTCCAACTAGGAAAGATAGCTCTAAGTTAGTTTATCGTGTTCTAGCTTCTGCTTCTCAGCAATATTCTGCCAGTTACACCTCTATGCTATGGTCAGTAAGCATTAGGAACTAGGTCTTGATTTGGAAAGAGTCCAAAGAAAGGTGGCCAAAAGTACGTACAAATGCAACCAGCAAAACAAAGTGTCTTAATAAGGACAAATTGTAGATTGCCTGTAGTTTCATGGCAAGCCCTGGTAGAAGACCTAGTTTGTAGTAGCTTCTTGGTGGTCTGTGTTTTTTAATCTGTGTAAGGCAGAGAAATGGAGACTGAGGGGTGACCTCATTAATATTGATAAATATGTGAAGGGCGGGTGTCAGGAGGACGGAGCCCGGCTCTGTTCAGGGTCATCCAATGATAGGACAAAGAGTGTAAGCTGGAATATAGGAGGTTCCACATAAATATGAGAAGGAACTTCTCCCCAGTGAGGGTGACAGAGCACTGGAATGGGCTGCCCAGGGGAGTTGTGGAGTCTCCTCTGGCAATGTTTAAGACCCGCCTGGACACATTCCTGTGTGACTTGGTCTAGGTGATCTTGCTGTGGCAGGGGGATTGGATTAGATGATCTTTCAAGGTCCCTTCCAATTCCTAATGTTCTCCAAGTATTTTGAGGTGTGCCTTTTGGTTTATGTAATGTATGCTAAATACAGGTATCTTCTTGTCCAGAGTTAACCAAATATATGGAGTAAGAACCAATCTTTTTGACTACCTAATACCACATTGTACAGGTTTTCAGTTAAATACAGGAATATTCTCTCATAATGAACTTTAAAACATTTTTGATATATATATATTTTTTTTTGTGGAAAGTATTTATTTTCTACAGGTCTTATCCTAAATGAAAAACTATGCTGCCCCATGCATGGAGCAAAGCAAAAAACCACTGCTGTACCAGCCAAAAAATACTTTACTCGCATGGGCTTTCATTGAATAAAGAGATTCTGAACTGAGCTCTTTAAAATATCAATTCTCTATATTACTCCCCAGATACAGATATAAATCTTTATAATAGTGCACTTCACAAGCAGCACTCCTGAGTCTTTTTTGATTGGTAATCACAGTGTTTTCTTATTAATACCGTAAAAAATGTAAAAGACATAAACATTTTGCAATCTATCCGTTCTCTCTGTATGGATATAGATCAGCTTCTGCTTTAAGCAGTCCTAACATTTCACTCATCGTGGTTTTTTAAGGGTTGATATGGGAAGGACATTGCACCAGAAAACTAAATTCAATGACAGCCATTCTGTGAATAAATCCAGTTGTCTTTGGTATTCTGGACATAATAAACATACACAAAAGTGAAATTTCTGCATCATCACAGTTAGGTTGACTGTTTTTAATGTCAGTAAGGAAACAGAGTTCCAACAAACATCTTTTCTTGCTCAAATGCTGCCTGACTTCAAGGTATGTTTTCATTAAAAGAGGGTGTTTAAAACACCAAGAGACACTGTGTGCTTGTTAATCCTAACACTAACATTTCTGATAAAACTTTGGAAAGATGCAGGAGTGAAAACTAATCTACAGTTTGGATAAAACATGAAAGTCCAGATAATACTTTTAAGCCTCAGTTTTTCCATACCCTGTGTCATGAATTTGCTAAAACCTATGAAGACTGAACTGTGTGACATTTATCTTCCCCTATGTTATAGAGGTTTTCTCTCACTTTGATTAATGCTATATTCACATTTGGTGGAGACTGACAAATAGGATCCCATAATTTGTCATGAACTCTGGTAAATCCGTGTCCTTCTCACTGGCAACTTATATTTCCAGATGAATTTAGACAGATTTGGCAGACCCTCATTCCTTATCTTTTTTTTGCACGTCTGGAAATCTTTTAGGCAATGCTGTCTTTTCATTTGGACAGGTAGAACAATTGTGTTTTGGCTTCTTTTCTTTTGTGGAAGGTACAGAGGGATTAAGAGGTCTTTCTCACACCATCTGTGTATATATAATACAAAAGCTGCTTGCATGATATTGAGATGCTGGAGTGGGTTCAAAGAAGGGCAACAAGGTTGGTGAAGGGTCTGGAGAACAAGCTATGTGAAGAGCAGCTGAGGGAGCTGGGTCTGTTCAGTCTGAAAAGGAGAAGGCTCAGGGGAAACCTTAATGCTGTCTACAACTACCTGGAAGGAGGCTGTAGAGAGGTGTGGGTTGGTCTCAGTCTCTTCTTACAATCAATGATTAACAAGGAAATGACCTCAAGTTGCACTAGGGTGAGTTTAGATTGGACACTAGAAAAAACTTGTCAATTGAAAGGTTCATCAGGCATTGCAACAGGCTGTCCAGGGAGTTGGTTGAATGACCACCCATGGATGTGTTTAAAAGTCATGTAGGTACAGTGCTTAAATGGGTGTGGATTAGTGATGAGCTTGATGCAGTTAGGTTAATGGTTAGAATTAATGGTCTTGAAGATCTTTTCCAACCTAAACGATTCTATGATTCTTTGCAAGTCTTCGAGAGAAGGATTTCCTGTCAAAATACGAAATTATGTTGATTACGATTTTACAGAAGTCTCGTATTCCTTTTTGGTTTAGTTCAATGTGATATGTTGTGGAACTGCTGGAGACAGTCCAGCGCAGAGCCACAAAGTTCTGCCCCCAGCTTTGGCGCATGGTGCCAGCTGAGACTCAAAATGTTAATTCCATAAATGCCTTCAAGTCAAGACTTACAGGCATGTTTGTTTAATCTGGCTTTTTCTGAACAATAGCTCTGTCTCTGGGTGCGTTCTCTGAAATGCTCTGAGAATTTTCTTCTAATGTTTTGGGGTTGGGGGTTTTTTTAACATGAAGAGAGCCACATATGTAAATGTATAAAATGTGAGATGTATTTTTAATGTGCAGTGATGCATTTGTCTTCATCACCCTATGCAAAAAGCAAGTCTTGCATCTTTTTGATTCCAAGAACTCGAAAGATTTATTTCTTTTTATAACTAGCAACGAAGTTAAAAAGAAAATCAGCCCCCTTTACATTTGTATATTACATAAATAATGAACATTAATGCACTTTCAAAAATGGCAGCAATCATTCCTCAAATGTATTGTTATTTTAATACCCACAAGAGATTACTTTGATTTTCTGAATAATATCTTGGTTTACAGCCTATGTGAGTAATATGAGACCTAATTGTGTTATACCCTGAAATCCTCAAGTGAGTGGTTTTAAAAGTGAGTTAAGGATACCACATGAATGTGCCCTTGTGGCCAAGAAGGCAAACGGCATTCTGGCTTTCCTGTTGGAGAACAATGTCGGAGAAAGGGACCTAGGGGTCCTGGTGGACAACAGGATGACCAGGAGTCAGCAATGAGCCCTGGTGGCCAAGAAGGCCGGTGGCATCCTGGGGTGGATCAGAAGGGGTGTTGTTAGTAGACCAAGAGAGGTTCTTCTCCCCCTCTACTCTGCCCTGGTATGACCACATCTGGAATACTGTGTGTCCAGTTCTGGCCCCCTCAGTTCCAGAAGGACACAGAACTGCTTGAGAGAGTCCAGCGCAGAGCCACACAGACAATGAAGGGAGTAGAACATCTCCCTGATAAGGAAAGGCTGGGGGACCTGGGTCTCTTGCACTTGGGAAAAAAGAGACTGAGGGGTGAGCTCACTAATGTTTATAAATATGTGAAGGGTGGGTGTCAGGAGGATGGAGCCAGGCTCTGCTCAGTGTCATCTAATAACATAAAAAGGGGCAATGGGTGTCAGCGGGATCATAGGAGTTTCCACCTCAATATGAGAAGAAACTTATTCCCAGTGAGGGTGACAGAGCCCTGGAAGGTGCTGTCCAGGGGTGTTGTGGAGCCTTCTTCTCTGGAGATGTTTAAAACCTGCCTGCACATGTTCCTGTGCAACTTGATCTAGGTGATCCTGCTGTACTGGGGGGATTGGACTAGAAGATCTTTTGAGGTCCCTTCCTAATGTTCTGTGATTCTGAGAAATCACCTTGCCTGGACTCCTGGTGCAAACTTGGACATACCGAGTTTGGTTGGAGGCAAAACCAACCCCTTCCATGTAAGCCTAACATCCTGTTGTTTATCTGGCTTTCTCCTTCACCTTCATACCTCCCCCTTCTGCTTGCCTTCACCTGGCTGCCTTTGCTCATTTGCAAATCTCAGTCGAACGCTTTTTTTTTAATTTGCAAGAAGAAAATGTAAATTGCTCAGATGCAAATTCTGGTAGTGACAAGAAGCTATATTGGAAAATATTCTGTAGGACTTGGATATAGAACCCATTTTGTCTGTGGGAATGACAAATTATACTCATATCATTAAAATGCTGGATTTGTTTCACCGGAATTCTCCATGTGGACACTCTCACTCAGATGTAAGCACTTTTTTTTCCAGTTGAGGTAAACTTCTTTCAAAGCAACAAAGCTAAAATGGATTGAAGCACTTGTTTAACTCACACGCACACATACATTCACATCCTTGTGGAAGAAAAAAGGAGTTATATTGTCCAACTACAGTTTAAATCCTCACATGACTATATATTGTTATAATTTCTGATACAGGCAAGCACTTGCACTCCATATGGCTTCCATATGCGCAAACCCTTGGTTACTGGAGATGGATGAAAGCCATGTTGTTTTTTAATGCATATGTTGAAGAAAAAGAGCTGTCATTAACCTACGAACTGATTATACCTGGTATAGTTAAACTGGTTTGTTAAAGTATAACTGTAGTTGTTGTATGCCTACAGCAGAAACTTTTACTAGGGTACAAAGGGCAATTAAAAGGATGTTATGTTGTTAAAAAGAATTTTTATTTGTAGCAGAAGTATAGGTTATAAAGATAGTTACTCTGGAAAGGAAATGTTTTTAGCTGATATATCTTATTGTATGAAAGGAGATGGCAACAACCATGCTAGAACGGTCCGTCTGCTGGTACAGAGGCAGCTACAGTAGGACAGGTTGCTGATAGAGCTCCTCTGACAAACACTTTCTAGTGTAGACCAGGCCTGAGGGGCCATTTCAAAAGGTATTATGTAAATAGGATGTTAAAACCATCGTGACAGCAGAGAAACAAAGACCCTTCCTTGAGGGTGAAGGAATATGCAAAACTGTCTGGGGACAGTCCAACGGTTTTGGTCCCATTGTCCTCTTCTACAAGGATCTGGATGAAAGAGCTAGCAGGCAAAATTGGTTTCAGTAAGCCACATCAGACCACAAACCACACTGTGCTGAGGCAGGAGACAAAGTCCAGGGGCATCTGGGAGATTTGGCAGCTCATGCCACTCAGCTCAAGCCCTGTTTTGAGTTCCTGAATGATTTTATTTTGGCCTTAGTGTGAAGCAGAAAGGCTGAGGTACTGGATGAGTCTATGTGTTGGGGGAGAGGAGCAAAATCCATGTGCAGATCAGAATCACGGGGATTGGAATGGGACCCCAAAAGATCAACCAGTCCAATCCTCCTGCCACAGCAGGATCACCTAGATCAAGTTGCATAGGAACATATCCAGGCAGGTTTTAAATGTCTCTAGAGAAGGAGACTCCACAACCTCCCTGGGCAGCCCCTTCCAGTGCTCTGTCACCCTCACCGTGAAGGGGTTTCTTCTCGTACTTATGTGGAACACCCATTGCCTCTTGTCCTATCATTAGATGACACTGAGAAGAGCCTGGTGCCATCCTCCTGACACCCACTCTTTCCATATTTCTCAACATTAGTGAGGTGACCCCTCAGTCTCCTTTTTTCCAAGCTGAAGAGACCCAGCACCCTCAGCCTTTCCTCATCAGGGAGATGTTCCACTCCATCATCTCTGTGACTCTGTACTGGACTCTCTCCAGCAGTTCTGTATTCTTCTGGAACTGAGAGGCCCAGAACTGGATGCAACCTGCTCTCCTGCAAGGAAGGAGGACAAGCAAACACAGGCATTTACACAGCCCAACATGGCTTTTGCAACACACCCAGACATTTCATGGTTTATTCTCCTGTGTCTGTGTCTGCAAACCAGGAGAGGTCATAGGCTGAGAAACAGCTTATTTGCAATCATTCATTCATTACAGAGCTATGAACAAAATACTGAATCAAAATTAAGAGCAAAGTTGTAAGTAATTTTTAGGAGACCAGTCAATAGTCTTTTGTCTCTTCCTCTCCTCCCACCCCCATCCCAGATGAATGCTGAGTCCCATCCTGGGCGTGTTGGTGTCAGTGTGCAGTACAGCTTGAATCCAACAGAAGTGCTCTTGATCTATCAGCAACATGAAAGAAATATGACACCACAGTGGCAGCAAAGCAGGGGGAAAAACAAATAAAATGTTACTATAATATTTCCTCTGAAGGAAGTTGGGATAATATTATGGCTGGTAGCTGACCAGCTGCTCTCATTTAGTATTTTTCTAATTTTAGTCAGTGTTGGTCAAACAAACACAGCTTTTAAGAGGTTTCCTTCGGTGTTAACAGATTGTTGTGTAGTTAGTTGAATAGAAGCTTTGCAGTGTGAGATATGATCAAGAAATATGCCCTTTTGAGAAACAGTGCTGCATAGGTACAATCAGCTGTTCTTGAGGGGGTGAAATTTCCCAGACCAGGGATCTAGACTGGGCTTTTGGTTGGCTGCTGCAATTGCACATCTCTTGGGGACTGGATTTAGATGGGGCATACCAGCTCATGGTGCTGCAAATTAGGCAGGAAAATTGAGAAATTCAGTATTTCAATTCTTCTGGAGCCAGGGACTGACCTGGGTGGCTCAGCCCCTGGAAAGAGCAGCTGTAGTTGGAGGTACGAATGTGCTGCCTCGCACCTGTGAATAGGAAGTCTTGGATTCAGCCCTTCTAAAATTATCCCTGGGCACAGAATGGACTATTCTAGTGGAGTTTTGAAAGAACTCTTTTTAGGGCAAAAAATAAAATGTGCTGGCTGGCTGGTAGCAGAGAGTCATAGACAGTCTGCCACTGTGTACTCAGTGCCCAATGTGCTGCTTATTCAAAGTTGAGCTGCTAAGTTGCTTAGTGCTAATAATTTGTTGTTTGTTGTTGTGGTGGAACTGCCTGCCTGCTTGTGTTATTTTGGCTGGTTAACCATTCCTTTCCCAAACGGTGTTATCTCCATCCTCACCTTGACCCTCCTTGGGGCACCGAGTTGCAGGACCTTTGCACTGCATGTCTTCTGCTTTGCAGGATGTTGAATCCTTGCACAAATCAAAGAG
Organism: Phoeniculus purpureus; assembly: GCA_028565055.1. Lineage (NCBI taxonomy): Eukaryota > Metazoa > Chordata > Aves > Bucerotiformes > Phoeniculidae > Phoeniculus > Phoeniculus purpureus. The sequence continues at coordinate 22,990,880 of JAOXOE010000506.1, forward strand.
CTGGCTTCCACTTGAGGTCTCTCAAACGGGTAACATTGGGATTCAGAGCCACATGCTCTTTTAATGTTCATAACCAAAATGTCATAGCAAAGTGGCTCCTGCATTCAGCAAAATTATGTTCTACCACAGATGTTTATGAGTGCACGGGCGCAGTTAGAAACTTTGCTGCCCAGTCTCCATTCTGCGTGGAGGGATTTGAAGGAAAACCCAGGCACCAGACCCATTTTGGAAGCTGTAAAATCTGCTTTGGGGTATTCAGGGCTCTCGACTATGTTCACCCTAATGTTAATAAATTGTGTAACGCCATCAGTGTTATGGGATAAACATAAATGTTTACATAAACCCCCTTGTGTAATGCCATCAGTGTTATGGGATAAAGGGAGAGGGAACAGCTAGAAACATATGCCATCTTGTCTCTGTTTCATATAGCACTATTACGATCAGAAAACCAACTCTGTGTCATCTTAGTCTTCTGATATTTATGCTCCATCAGTATGTTCACAACACACTGGTTCGGTTGAGAATTTAAGTGGTGTTTTCACTTTGCTTAATAGTTGGCAATGGAAACACAGTCTGGTGTCTCAAAATCAAACTGTAAAAGCCTAAGTCTTTGCTGAAGACTTCAGTGGTGAAAATAAAGCTCTATGAAACCTTTGAGACAACTGGTATACTTGAAATTCGTGCAAAGGAAGACAGGCTGGTGAATTGCCAGAAGCAAAGATGAGGAAGAACACTTTTCTGTTTACAAAAGTCCGTGCTAGAACGACTGTGCATCTATGCAAAGGAAGCCGGGAAAGTTAACCTTAGTGAAGACATTGTGAGGCTGGCATTGTCCTAACACTTCATTAAAGTCAAAGAGTTTCAAAAATTTGTAACCACAGGCAGAATTTGATCCTGTTGAACTGTGTTTAATATTAAAAAGTTTTAAAGGCTGTTCTTCAGCAAAACAATCAAGTGACATGAAAAAAAGAAAGTGTCTGGAAATCAGCAAATTATAGACTCCGCCCTTCAGAATATGTTCCACATTTTTTGCTCTTCTTCTACTCCCTTGCTAGTATGGCAACCAAAGCAATCCATAACCACCAGTGGATGCAGAGGAAACATAATTGTGCATCTCTGACTACTGTGAAGAAAACCTCAATGAGGGGGCCTGTCATGGCAGACATTTGGACAAAGATGAAGAGCTTGTATTCCTGCCAACACCAAAAAAAGGATTACAGTCACAGTGTCTATAGCACAGAGCACCTCTTTTTGTGGTGGTATAGTTCTGATGGCGCTTTAATTACAGGATTATTGAAGCTGGAAAAGATCTCTAAGATCATCAAGTGCAGTCTATGACCTGACATCACCACAGTCACCTAGCCCATAGCACTCAGGGCCACATCCAGTCTGTCTTTAAACACTTCCAGTGATGGGGACTCCACCACCGCCCTAGGCAGTCCAGTCCAGGGTCTGATCACCCTTTCGGTGAAGAAGGGCTTCCTAACATCCAACCTAACCCTCCCCTGGCAGCTTCAGGCCCTGTCCCCTCCTGTCACTAGTTGCCTGGGAGAAGAGCCCCACCCCCACCTGACTACAACCTCCCTTCAGGTAGTTGTAGGCAGGGCGAGGGTTCCCCATGAGTCTCCTCTTTTCCAGGCTAAAACACCCCAGCTTCCTCAGCCTCTCCCCATCAGAATTTCCCTCCAGCCCTTTCCTCAGCCTCATTGCTCCTCTGGACCCACTCTATCCCCTCAATCTCTTTCTTGAAGTAAGGCCCAGAAGTGAGGGGCTCAGAACATCCCCAGTACTCGAGGGGAGGCCTCACCAGGGGGAGGATGACATCCCTAGTCCTGCTGGCCACAATACTGCTGATTCAAGCCAGGACAGCAGTGGCCTTCTGGGCCACCTGGGCACCCTGCTGCTTCCGGTACAGCTGGTTGTCAGCCAGTAATCCCAGGTCCCTCTCGGCTAGGCCGCAGTCTGTAGCTGCAGGAGGTTATTGTGGCCGAAGTGTAGGCCCCTGCACTTGGCCTTGTTAAACTTGTTTGTTTAAGTTGTTACTCATTCTCTGAGCACTAACTGAGTGCCCTGGTGCCACCCTAATGTGCAGGGTTTTTCACGCTTTTTTACCCACTACCAGCTTTGCACGTACTTTGAAAATGGCAGGATCCACCTTGTAAGTAGCTAGCTCTTAACTTTTCATCTTCATTTAAGGGAACCACACACTTGCTGTATTAACGTTTAAAATTGTGTTTATTGAGACATATGGGTATTTGCTATGTGCAAATGTTATGTTTACTTTGAAATGTTTTCATATGTGCATATTTGTGTTAGTGATAATATTATTGTGGTAATTTCTACATGCATGTGTAGAGTGAGTGTCTCTGGAATCACAGAATCACAGAATGCTAGGGATTGGAAGGGACTTCAAAAGATTATCTAGTCCAGTTTCCCCTGCCATAGCAGGATCCTTTAGATCAAGTCACATAGGAACATATCCAGGCGAGTTTTAAACATCTCCAGAGAAGGAGACTCCACAACCTCCCTGAGCAGCCTCTTCCAGTGCTCTGTTGCCCTCACTGGCAAGAAATTCCTTCTCATATTTATGTGGAACCTCCTATGTTCCAGCTCACACCCATTGTCCCTTGTCCTATCATTGGGTGCCACTAAGCAGAGCCTGGCTCCATCCTCCTGACACTCACTCTTTCCATATTTATCAACATTAATGAGGTCACTCCTCAGTCTCCTTTTTCCCAAGTTCATGAGAACCAGGTCCCCCAGCCTTTCCTTATCAGGGAGATGTTCTACTCCCTTCATCATCTTTGTGGCTCTGTGCTGGACTCTCTCAAGCAGTTCTGTGTCCTTCTGGAACTGAAGGGCCCAGAACTGGACACAATATTCCAGATGGGGTCTCACCAGGGCAGAGTAAAGGGAGAGGAGAACGATTTGTCTTCTTGAATATCACTCTGGTCTTAGTAAGGTAGGTTGGCTCAGAAACTTCACCAAAAAAATTGAGAATCAATGGAAAAATTACATCAAAAAGGAAGAGGATTAAAAGATCTATTTGTTGCATTACAAACCCTTTTTGCTCTGAACATTATATGGATCTTTTAATGGCAAGTCTTACATTTCTGTGAATTTAGTAGACGGAAGAAGGATGCGTGAAGAACTCCCAGTCAGCTGAGAGAATAATTTACATGAAATCTCCTCATCTGAAAACAAGAGGATTCCCAGGCAATAAGTCAAGCACATTAAAAAACCTTGGGTGGGATGAAGCTGTATGATTTGCAATTATCAGGGAGAGAGATATTCTCACTGTGTTATCCTTGCTGCAAAGAAGGGGGTACAGTAAGGTTTATGGGCTTAAATACATCCTGTTTTTATCATGAGCATTTTGTATTCGAAGTGTGTGAATCCTTTAAACACACTGGGCTGTGTCACAGCAGCATGTGGCTATAAAGACAGACCGGTAACTCCAAATGTTTTAAACTGTTTCAAGATTTATTAGGGCTGAATGCTCCTGAGAACCTCCTATGTTTGTACTTTCACTCTGAGGTGTTTAATGGCTTCCTGGAGACAGATAACCTCTGTGGTTATCTGGTTAGCTCTTAACACCTATTTATCACTTCACCAAATACTTTGGACTGTGTGATTGAAAATCAGATAGTCTATAAGACTGAAAACAAATTATTTTTTGCAATTAAGTGAATTATTCCCTAATTGGAGTCTCCGCAGAAGATATGAGAGAAAAACCAAAGAGAGAAAAAACCCATCTTTTTTCTCATAAGTTTAATACAAAATAGGAAGGAAGACTATGGACTGAGTAAGAAGACTCCTCCTTAGCAATTAACAGTACTAGTTAAAGAACTAAGTAAGACACCTTCTTTTAAAGCACTTTTAAAGTATGGGCACATGTAAATACAACTTCTTCTTTAGGGTAAGATGTGGAATGCCTGTATTCCAATTTCTGGTCGTTTGTGTCTTTACATTTGGTTCTCTAGTGAGCAGATCCAACACAGCAGACCCTCTCCTGGGAAGAAGGTCCTTTAGCCAAGCCTCTTACAACTAGCCTGATCTTAAATCTGCTCTGGCAGGAACATATCCTCTTCTTCCTGTTCCCACACCCTGCTGCCTCTGACCCATTACAAAAGTCTTTGTAAAACTTTTGCAGGACACAAAATAGTTGGTTGCTTCCATTTGTTTTGCAGTTCCTGACTATTTACAGCATTAACATAAAGTCTACTGTAGTTCTAAAGCTGTTGCCAGTGCTGAAATGAAGGAGAAAAGAAAGGAAAAGTGTAGGGAGCAGGATAGTCAGGGCAGGAGTGTGAAAGTGTTCCATGTAACTTCTATACCTTTGCACCTCATTCATCCACTTTCTCAGTCACTCATTCTTTCCATTTATCAATTGGCACATCATCACCTTTAAGTCATGTCTTACAGCCTTCTACTAGATTTCCCGGAGACTTCCAGTCCTAGTGCCCCTTCTGGAGGACCTTGCTGATCCTCCATGTGGTTAAATCTATAGGCTGTCTAAGGAATGTTTTATTTATGGCTGTGCACTGCTGGTGAGTGAGGGGACACACTCATGGGCGGTTGTCTGTGCATGCACTACCATGGAAAAGTAAACAAAGCCAATGCTTTCTAAAACTATGTGGGGAATGTCAAGGGCACAAATACCAGCATGTTTCATGAAGTTCATGTAGGGACAGGCATTCTGAATCAGACAATGCTGTTTCCTCTAGTGCTTCATCTGTTGTCTGTCAGCAGAAGAAACTCTAGTTGAAGTATCTATAAAATAATCATCTCAAAGGGAATAATGTTTTCTCGCTGTCAGTCTTTAGGAGTTGTTTTTTGTAATTCCTGGAATTACATATAGAAATGAAAAGCCTTCTTACTTCAGGAAATATGTTATTCTTTTTATAATCTACAGCAAGTTTTCAGTAAAGTGTCTTGTGACGATGAGTTCTGCAAACTAACAGACCTTTTGATTTCTGTGTTGCGCTAACTGAAAGTCCTGAAAGTCCAGAAGCAGTAAGGGGACCACAGAATCATAGAACATTGGGGATTGGAAGGGACCTTGAACCACAGATCTCATTCAAGAATTATAAAAATATGAATTCAGAGGTCTGTTGAATTTACTGATGTTTGACTCTGATGCACCCAAAGAAGACAGACAGACAGGCCTCATACCCATAGGTTTTTTCTGAGGAAGTGGTTTCCTTGGTTCTAATATACAGCCCCACTCACAACTTCCCTTCCTTCCTGATTTAGTTTTAGTTTTAAGTCACTAGAACAGGAGAAGTGAAGCTAACATGTATCACAGCGGTTTCTATATGGTAAATATAGAAATGGCATCTCCTCCAAAAGTGTGATTCTTCTCTACAGAACCATCTGATCTGGAGGTTCAGAAGAACCTGACTGGAGGCTCTTCCACCCTCCTGTGCAAAAGGAGCAGGTGACTAAGGCCTCTAGTACTTTGCTTTCAGTGCAATTCTGAAGAAGATTACAAAAAAAAGCAAGTGTGTATCCAGGCTTAGCTTATGCCAAGTTCCTTGTGAAATGAGGAAGAAGTCTCAGGGAAAAAGAAGAAGGAACATTCAGTAGAAGAGCATTTTTTTATTCTAACTCATAGGAGGGACTATACAACCAGTGTGCAGAAGACTCTGGTGCATGTTGTTATAGGAAATGCCATAAATACACAGCTGAAAGGGAAATGGTAACATTTTCATTAAATCTATATATGGTTTCCCCTGCAGCTAAATATTTATTTTGCAAAGAAATGTTTGGGTTTTTTTTTAAGGGAAACTTCCTTCAGTGTTGCTATCTTTTTCTTGAGTGTTTTCTAAGAGGTAGTCCTTAGAGAGAATGCATCATTCTCTGGCTCTGAGCATCTATTTTCTATTATCTAGTGTCACTAATCAATTAATTAGGGATGGGAACAAAAATTGCTCTGATCATATTGTTGCACTAGCCAGAAACAAGTGCTTGATGATATATCCTGCCTGCCTGTACCAAATGGGGAAAGGCTCCACGTAGGAAGTCATACGCTTCTGAATGCCTGCTGGAACACCACAACTGAAATGAGAGACAGGGTCACATTTCACACCTTCTTATTCCTCAAGCCTACTCCTGAAATGCCTCTTGTAGAAAAATGTCCCGAACTCAGAAACATTCTGGAACACAATTTATAAGTACAAAGTTCAAAACATATGGAAGAAAAATCCCCAAAGGCTAAACTTCTGGCCCAATGCCAGTTATAGAATCACAGAGCATTAGGGATTGGAAGTGACCTCGAAAGATCATCTAGTCTAATCCCCCTGCCACAGCAGGATCACCTAGACCAAGTAGGACAAGAACATATCCAGGCAGGTTTTAATTGTCTCCAGAGAAGGAGGCTCCACAACCTCCCTGGGCAGGCTGCTATAATGCTTCATCAACCTCAGTCCATCTCATATTTATGTGGAAACTCCTATGCTGCAGCTCACAGACATTGCCCCTTGTCCAATCATTAGACGCCACTGAGCAGAGCCTGGCTCCATCCTCCTGACACCCACCCTTTCCATATTTATGGACATTAATGTAGTCACCTCTCAGTCTCTTTTGTTCTAAGCTCAAGAGACCCAGCTCCTCAGCCTTTCCTCATCAGAGACACGTTTCACTCTCTTAATTATTGTAAAGAACACCTGCCAAGTTTGAGCTAGACATTACTGAGCCCCAGTTTTCTAGGCAAATCATAGTAAACTTGTGTTCACAGAATCACAGGACATTAGGGATTGGAAGGAACCTCGAAAGACCATCTAGTCCAATCCCCCTGCCACACACAGCAGGAGCACCATTGTGAGAATCTCACAATGGTTTATTTAAAATTGGTAAAGAGCTGATGCTCCTCCATGTATTTATGAGCATTGCCAGAAAGCTAAATAAACAAATAACAAAACTAGGCCTTTTTTGAACTGGGCAGGGGTCTAGATTTCTATCTTCTAATGTGACAATGAAATGAAAGACGTTTTGCCAGAAGAAAACAAAAAGAAAACTTAGCACCTATTGTATTAATCTCAGTTAAAAGAAGAACTGAAGGGAACAGCATCTAATACACTCTTTCCTTCAACTTTTAAAGCACAGCTAATTATTTATAAGTTCAGACACAAGTATCTGGAACTTAGTGAACAATCAAATGTCTGAAGGGGCTGCAATAGTAGACAAGAGGTTATTTTCCCCATTGATGTTTTCTTTTTCTATTTGTCAAAGTAAACCACAAATCTAAAGTCTCACCAGACGTCTTGTTGTCTTTTAACGCATCTATTGTTCTGACAATCTCTTAGTTTTCCCTTTATTCTTTTTTCATTCAGTAGACCTATGCACCAGAAACTGAAATGCAATGAGTTTCGTCAAATCTACATCAAAATAAACTTCCAAAGCAGTATTTAACAGGAAATGGAAAGAAAGCAATTGACTTTGCCACACTAGCTTGATGCTTGGTTGTCATATTTCTCACAGTTGTGAGTTCTCCCTTTGATCACTTAATAACAATTCCTTAGACTATTAAAACTGGAAGCCTGAAACATGCTAGTGGAAAATTCTACTTTTTATCATTTATGCTGTCTGTTTAGATGTTATCATTTGCTCACTTTGGACCCCAAGAAAGAGGCTAATCTTACCACTCTCTTACCTCACTGTTAGGCCTGTGTAAACATGTTGATGCCCATTTGTGAAGAGGTTAGTATGTGATGTGTGATGGATAAGCTTTGTCAAAACCTACTTTTGAGCTAAGTACCTTCAATGAGGTGAGGTAGGGTGGGTGTAGACAGTAGGATTAGTAGGATCTTTCTCTATCACAGCTTGCAGTACAGGGAAAAGGTAAGCAGCCAGCAAGACTGGCACAACACATGTGTATGGGGCCCTTGTTTTATTTCTAGCTCTGTGTTCTAGCTCTATTTCAGAACAAAAAAACTTCTGTGTGTGAGAATCCCCTAAAGGGATGTGCTTAAATTCATTACTGTGTCCACTTCTGGGCCCCTCAGTTCCAGAAGGACACAGAACTGCTGGAGACAGTCCAGCGCAGAGCCACAAAGATGATGAAGGGAGTGGAACATCTCCCTCATGAGGAAAGGCTGAGGGAGCTGGGTCTCTTGAGCCTGGGAAAAAGGAGACTGAGGGGTGACCTCATTAATGTTTACCAATATGTGAAAGGGCAAGTGTCAGGAGGATGGAGCCAGGGTCTGCTCAGTGGCACCCAGTGATAGGACAAGTGGAACATAGGAGGTTCCACATAAATATGAAAAGGAACTTCTTCATAGTGATTTTAAATCTGATTCTTCTGCAATTTTCAATCTGACCTGGAAGTAGAGTACTGGGTAAATAGGCTGTTTGTTTTTGGTTCTCACTAGCACTTTGGAACTCTTTCAGATGACCAGACAACCACTGTTGTTTTTATTCCCCTTTTAGGCACAACCAATGGCAAATGTTGAAGCAAAGCAACAAAGGTAAGAATATTTTCTTCTACCTCTCAAGGGTCTGAATTATCTGATCAGCATTGCAAAAGTAACTGGGATCATTTGAAATACTTGGAAATGTTTGTCTTTCCACCTCTCTGTCAACACCCTCGGAGAAATTTGCACTGGCTATTTTAAGTGATGTTCTTTTCTGGCTGCTCTTTGACACCATTTACAAAGCAATCTGTGTTTTAACATGGAGGGTATTAAAATCTCTGAGGTACTAATAACTTTGAAGCTATTTCCACTAATTTTCTTTGTTTGCTTTTTATGGAATCAATGGGCTGAAGTTTAGTGCTTGTAAAGATGAGGGACTGGCAATGGTAGCTAAAGCCAGCTACTCTGTGAGCCATTAGTAAGCTCCTCTGTGCAGCACTGCCAATGCAATACAGCCTAACTGGCAGCTCATAGACTGTTTGTTCCTAGACTGTTCCTCAACACAGGATGCCAATGTGCCTGTTTTTATGACATGGGCAAGTGGAAAGCAAGATGAGGCCACCATGGTTATTTCCATTTGCTACAAAAGGCAGGTTTGAATCCAGGGGCTCAGGGTGAAATGCTAACTGTGGTGACCTGCTTAGAAGGAGAAGCTGTTGTGGAAGAGCTTTTCTGCAGTAGTGCTTGTATTTTTTTCCATTTTGTATAAGTTTACCATTTCAGAATCATTGATACCAGGTCCTGAGGGCATGCTTTGGCTACTGTAGCTGACTAGATGAAGTATGGTTCCCTTATTAACTTGTTAAAGTGCGATGCAGCTGCATCATTTGCTCACCCATTTACTTAACTTAAATAAAGGTTGGTGGTTAGGCTTCTGTTGCATTGTGCTCTCCTGCTAATTATCAGTGTATTTGTTTTAGAGACAATTAGCCACCTGGTTCATTCTCCCATTGAAGTCAGGTCATCATGAGTTACATCTGCTTTCAGGACTCTTCAAGTCCAAGACATAATAAAAAGATGATGGCTATGATTATAAAAAGCAGGCAGGGTTGGGCAGAAGTCGTACAGCATATTGAATTCCTGAGGAGGACTGGGTTACAAAGCTCATGCAGGGGCTTCTTCCTGCATGTCACAGGAGATGGATGTGAACAGAAAACAATATTGTGATGACAGAAGTCCTTTAGCCTGAGAACAGGAAAGAGTGTTTGCAAAGGTAGGTTGATAAAGGCCAGGCAAAGTGAGAACATGGTACTTCCCTTTGGCACTGCAGTGACACAACAAAAAAGTGACAAGCAAGCACATCTCTGCTTCATTTGCATAAAAATAAAAGTTATTCAGACCTGTGGGTGTTTCCCTTTTAAAAATGTGCTATATAATGTGGCATAAGATTATGTGTGATGCACATTTACTTTTATAATCCCATATGTTCTGGTGAAACTGTATTTTGGAGTAAGATTTTATTACAGTAGAACTTCATTAATTCTCACTAATGACTAGAAGATTCTTTGAAAATGACTGAATTTTGTACACAATGCAATGCCATTGTGTTGCTAGATGCTCTACATCCTGGGGAGGACAAGCTGCAGAGAACCTGGCCATTCATGTCTCAGCTATATTGACTCTGGAGAGGGGGTTACAAAGTCATTGTGATGTGTTTGGCTTCAGGTGTTTCCTAGAGATGTTCCATGGTGCAAACTCTGGAAATGATAGAGCTCTGTATGAAAGCAAAAAACAGATGGGGATCTGACAGGGATGAGATTAGCATGACGTGCTGTTTTATACTTTCTGGCTTGGGATCATGGACAGATCACAATCCTGCTTTTTCTCGAGAACAGAGGTATCACTAATCTTATCTAATGGCTTCTAGATGTCAATAGGGGAATTTCATACTCAATAGGGCCACTGGACACTGATTTAAATAGAGACAAGAGCATGCCGTAGTTCTTCCTGAGGAGCTGTGCCAGCACATGTCAAGAGAGACAATAGCATTCAGATTTACTTAGGTCACCTACAGACGTGTACATCCAACGTAGGTGAGAATTAGTGTTCAAAGGAACTCTCTGCATTCAGAACTGTACTCCTGGAGATACCTAGTGAGTGAATGCTCCTCAGCCATATAAAATGATGGAATACCTTCTTGCATCTCTTTCACCTGCTGTACTATGGAGTAACAACAGCAACTCAACAATTACGATGACAGCATCTAGCTCTTCAGTATAAATTTGTTTTTCAACCTGATCTGAATAACTATGCCTCAAAGAAATAAGTCCTCCCGAATCACTCCTTGCCTCTCCCAGGACAGCTGGTTTTTCAGACATATTGAAAACAACTCCCCCTGATTCATCACAGGTTTCCTCGTGATGTCCTTCATCTGGGCGTCAGGAAGGCAGCAGACTTCTCTGTGAGGAGGGTCTGCTCAGTCTATTGGACTCTCTGTTCCTCTCAAAAGGGAGTCACCTGCACCTATAAACCATCTTTTCTTCCTTGTAGAGGAGGTTGTGACATGGGTTGAGGAGAACTTTCTAACTTTGGAGACACCTCTGGTGTAGACAGACCATCATCCACATCTTCCATTGGTCAGCATTCTCCATCCAGAGGCACCTGGGAGGATGAGGTGTGCAAGGAGGGAGTTCTGCTTCCCTGAGTGTAGACTTTTCTCTATCAGCTTCTTCCATTTAGGCTGCTGCCTTCAGGCTGAATCCATTTAATGGCTAAAGCGTAATTTATAGTAGGGTCTGGAAGAATATTTACATTCAAATACTATTTTCAGCCTAACTTCTAGGCAGTTATGCTCAAAGTGGCCCCCTGTCCAGATCTATTACATCTATAATAATCCAAGTATTTGTAGTAATGAGAACTGCGAAGACAATTAAGTCTGACACCTGAATCTTCTGCCTGAACAGAAAAACCACTGGTTACAGCTGCTCCCTGACATTTACAGGGTGTAAAGCCCCTATATACATATCAGCTTGGACCTGATAGCCCATCCTTCCCCTGCTTCGTTTTCCTCTTCCTGTTTTTTTTTTCACCCGCTTACACAGATCTTGCATGGGAATCCTCTTTGTGGTGCTCAGCAGCTGCGCAGGAACAAATCATGCATGCAGTCACACGGCTTCTCTTCAACTCTGAAATGCCTTTTGCGAGCCACAGAGAAATTGCGACATGATGGCTTCCATGCAAGTCAGTAGGAGAAGAGTGAATGGGAGACCCTGTGGGAGCAGGATGGCAGTGTGGAGGAGCTAGATGAAAGGCACTGGATTGCCCTAATTTCCTGGCATGTAAGAAGGTAATTCACTTTGATAGCACATCACCACTGGTGGCTTTCCAACAGATGGGAAAGAGTTGCTAGTTGAGGAAGTAAGTAATGTCACATGAAACATACATAATTTGCACAGAGAGAAAATGTAAGACCACTAGGGTTATTGTTTTGCTAACAATGATTCATGACAATGACACTTTGGAGAGTGCGGGTCTGGGATAGAAGCTAGGAATTAAATCCATTTCTGCTGCGGGGATCTGTTTGTGTATTTGCTCTCTCGTAGACTTCTAGGAAGTTGTTTCAAACTTAATCTTGTTTGGCAATTATGCCTCACTTCAACCGGCTCCGCTCTTCGTACTCTTTAAACTTAGGTTTATAGAATAATATCCACCTTGTTGCTCAACATAAACCCTGTTACAATAACACGCATTTAGGATGGCATTCTTGGCATTACAGAGCAATCAAAGGGGAAAACAAAAGCTTACCCTATCATTAATATATATATATTTCTCAGAAGAGAAATATGTTGAGATTTTTTAATGAAGACATCAAAGAATACATCTTTCTTAGCTGAAAAGGAGAATGTCTCCTGACAAAAGCCAATTAAGGAGTGAATACATTCTGTTTATTTAGACTTGAAAAATGTATATTCTTGTAAAATGGAAAAAAACCCCCTGCCTCCAGCCACCTAACCCAGTGTTCTTTTAAGGCTATGAAGTATCTAAGGAAACATAAAGGTATATGATGCGTGGAAGCTTGATCCTGCATGAAAGAAACATAAAGACTGTGATTTTGCTGTTAGCTAAGGTATGATATTGAAATACATGTTCTGGGAGGGCTTTTTATCAGCTTGCCGAACAAGTCTAGAATGAATTCTGCTCCTGTAAATCTGGATTTCCTAAATGACAGGTGGCATGCATTTCTGACTGAGAGTGGGACTTTGCTGGACATTAAAAGCAAGCTAATAGTGGCTCTCCCATTAGATCTGCTTGTTTTGTGCTCAAGGCTGTCATCCTGCATGCTATCAACTCCATTTCGAAAAATCAGGATGAGAAGTCCTTCAGCCTGGGACAGCAAATAGCCTTTGCTGGAGGCCCTGAAGGGCTGTACTCTTCTAATCCTTTTCCCTTTTTTAAGGCAGGATATGAGTGTATATGGACTTGTGTCTCTGGTGTTTGTACAGCAGATGAAACCCACTGATGGAGGGAGGTCTGGGACAGGCTCTGAAGCAATTTGTGCTGTTGTTCATCTGCTGCCTTAGGACTGCCTAGGGGTTATGCAGTCAGATAAGCCACCACCCACTCCTCTTAATTCTTCTCCCCATGCTAGGCCAGTGTTTTGAATAACAAAGTAAGTTGAAGATGTTAGAAAACATCAGATAGATTGCCTGTCTACTGCATGGACAGTTAAAAGACAATAGTCAGGAGACATAAAAGAGCATCCACAAAAAAAGACTGAACTGGCTGGAAAGGCTGCCAGTTTAACCACTGGCTGGATGGTCAGACCCAAAGAGTGGTAGTCAATGGAGTTAAAATCAGGAGGATGGAGCCAGGTCTGCTCAGTGGCATCCAAAGATAGGACAAGGGGCAATGGGTGTCAGCTGGAACACAGGAGGTTCCACATCAATATGAGAAGGAACTTCTTCTCAGTGAGGGTGATGGAGTACTGGAATGGGCTGCCCAGGGAGGTTGTGGAGTCTCCTTCTCTGGAGATGTTTAAAACCCGCCTGAACATGTTTCTGTGTGACTTGATCTAGGTGACCCTGCTGTGCTGGGGGGATTGGAGTAGATGATCTTTTGAGGTCCCTTCCAATCCCTAATGTTCCGTGACGCTGTAATCGTAACTGTCTTTAAATTATGTATTTTTTAACTGCAGTTTTTTTCTTTAATGGAACCATATTCTTTCTCTGTCACTTTATTTTCTGCTTTCAGGGTTTAAAGAAAGTCTTACACTTTTTGGGATTTGTAGTGCTGATGAAAACAGTGGACTATGTTTGTTAGGAATCACAGAATCACATAGAATCACAGAATCACACTGGTTGGAAAAGACCCCTCGGATCAAGTCCAACAATCTACCCTACCTTACAAGTTCACTCCTAAACCATATCCCTCAACACCTCATCCAAATTGCTACCAACTTTTCATTTATAACATGACAATGAAAAATAGTTTGTGTCAATATAAGAATGTTCTTTCCTGTGACAAGATAAAACTGTGGCTCATCAGACTGATGTGGATACTGATCCCACAATTGAATTTATCATCATGAACTTATTCAGAAAGGTCAGATTCAGGATTGAAAACCAGGATATTTATTAGACTTGACCTTGAAAATATTGAGTACCACTGGAACAGACTAATAAGGACTTATGAAAATATTAATTTGTCTGTGCTGTTAGAGGAAATGAGAGTGCGTAGGGAAAAGCAAAGGTCCCATTATGAGGAAATTTCACGGTAAGTAGAGCTTTATTGTGTGCCACAAAGAGGGAAGTTGAAGCCTACTTTCTTTTATCGTTCATAGTCATACTGGAAACGGATGGTAAGAACTTCAAAGTCAAGTGCTTATTGATGTTTTTGCTTATAAAAATAGTGCAGACACTTAACAGCCTTTGTATTATGTACACTATTTAGCGTGAGTGGGTAGCCGTGTTAGTCAACAGGACAAAATAAATAATAAAGTTACTGATACATTTTTATAGACAAATCAAAACAAATACCTGGGCTTTCAGAATCACTCAGGATGCCTCTTTACAACAGAAGCAGCCACAGAAGCCTTAGTGGTTCCAAATGTTGTATCTACAAAATATTACTTATAACAGCAGTGTAGCCAGACCCCTATTGTGCATCAGTAGATGAAGCTGAAACATCTCTCAATTCTGCACTTATTAAACTGGATGATTTACAAGAGAAGATGTAGGGCATAGGGGGGTTCATACCTGAGTTTTTATGCTTCAGCAAGACCCTGCAAGCATTTCAGAATGGCACATCATTAAATCTTAGGAGGAGAGATTGAGACAGTTGGGGCTCTTTAGTTTGAGGAAGAGGAGGCTAAGGGGACACCTCATTACTCTCCACAGGTGTCTGAAAGGACATTGTAGAGATGTTGATGCCGGTCTCTTCTCACAGGTAGTTAGCGACAGAACCAGAGGGAAGGGCTTTAAACTTCAACAAGGTAGGTCTAGATTAGATATCAGGAAAAAATTCTTCCTGGAAAGAGTGGTCAGACACTGGAATGGGCTGCCCACGGTGCTGACTGAGTCCAATTTAATCAATTTAATAGGAATTGTATTTCAGATTAGAGTCTTCAGGGCAGCCATCATCACGCCTCTTTAATTCTCCTAACCTATACATTTTTACTGCATGGATAAATATGCTTTGAAACTAATACAGTGTCACTGAGTACAATACATCCGGAGTGGAACCAATCCATGCATACTCCAGTCACTATATTTTTATGGAAATGAATAGATTTCCTTTCAAGGCATAATATTTTCACTTACACCAATAGCTTTTCGTTGAAATCAATGTTTTGTTTTCCAAACCCAGCATATTTCAGTTCAGGCTCATACACATCTTGCTTGGATTTTTTTTTCTTCCTCATCATGATTAAATCCGTTGAACTAAACACAGTATTGAGTGTCTAATGAAACAAACACATTTTCATAAGAACTACTTCAAGTGAGTTTAAGCCAATGAACATATTGTGCTTCTCAGTGTAATTTAATAAAACAAACCCTGTGAAATGGAACATACTTTTATAGACAATCTGCCTCAGGACTATGCCCTCATCTTTTCCCATGAGTTTTGAGGCCTTCAGGTTTGTGCTCTTTTGAAGGATTTTCTCAGAATCACAGAATCACAGTACATTAGGGATTGGAAGGGACTCCGAAAGATCATCTAGTCCAAGCCCCCTGCCACAGCAGGATCACCTAGATCAAGTCACACAGGAACATGGCCAGGTTGGTTTTAAACATCTCCAGAGGAGGGGATTCCACAACCCCCCTGGGCAACACCTTTCAGTGCTCTGTCACCCTCACTGGGAAGAAGTTCCTTCTCATATTTATGTGGAACCTCCCGTGTTCCAGTTTACAGCCTTTGCCCCTTGTCCTATCATTAGAGGCCACTGAAAAGAGCCTGGCTCCATCCTCCTGACACCCGCCCTTTCCGTATTTATCAACATTACTGAGGTCAGCCCTCAGCCTCCTTTTTTCCAAGATAAAGAGACCCAGCTCCCTCATCCTTTCTTCACCAGGGAGATGCTCTACTCCCTTAACCATCTTTGTGGCTCAGTGCTGGACTCTGTCCAGCAACTCTGTGCCCTTCTGGATCCAAGGGGCCCAGACCTGGACACAATATTCC
Source organism: Phoeniculus purpureus (assembly GCA_028565055.1). Classification (NCBI taxonomy): domain Eukaryota; kingdom Metazoa; phylum Chordata; class Aves; order Bucerotiformes; family Phoeniculidae; genus Phoeniculus; species Phoeniculus purpureus. Next base: position 23,006,911 of record JAOXOE010000506.1, read on the forward strand.
AGATGTGGTCTCACCAGGGCAGAGTAGAGAGTGAGGAGAACCTTTCTCAACCTACTAACCACATGTCTTGTAACCCACCCCAGCCTTCTGGTGTGTCAGGCGCTCCTCCCAGCTTTGTGTCATCAGCAAACTTGCTGACAGTGCACTCTAATCCCTCATCCAAGTCATTAATGAATAGATTGAACAGTGCTGATCCCAATACTGACCCTTGGGGGACTCCACTAGATACAGGCCTCCAAGTAGACTCTGTCTGATTGACCCTCTGGCTTCATGATTCACCTTACTATACCACCGTCCAGACCACACTGCATCAATTTGGCTGCAAGAATGCTGTGGGAGAAAATTTTGCTGTTCTGTGGTAGCTAGACACGCACAAGGAGGATAAGGAGGGGCTGGGGTGAATAGGTGAGCCGCAGGTGAGTGTGCACTGAGAATTAGAGCATCCTCAGAGAGTAGCCAGGTGACCAATGTGTTGCAGTGATGCTCAACCAGTTTACCAGCCATTTGGGACTCTGTAAGCGGATCCATTTTATGAAAGCCTGTAGGTTGTTTTGGATGTGATGTTGTTGACTCTTGCACTGCAGTCCCTGCAAAATTCATGAGCTAATCTTTGACAGAGCTGGACCCAAACCTACCAGGCTTTAGTTGGTGGCTGTGACCACTACACTGGTGGAAAACAGGAATTCTGAAGTAAATACATACTAACTCAACTGCTATTGAGTTATTCTAGAATTAAACAGTGTGACTGACCAGTTTGACTCAAGAAGCTGCCATGCACTGTACAGAAATGCACCATAAACTGGCAGTGATTTGTTTAATACCATCCCAAAGCAGGTATTTGCCTCACAACAGGATAGAAAATAACCACTATGTTGTTTCACAGATTTCATTGTTTTGGCAAAGGTCAGATGTAATTTTTATAGTTACCAATGTGATTAGTAGGTTCCTGAGTTGACTTAGAATGGAAAGCCTGGGAAAGGAAAGGGAAGGGTGTATACAGAACTCTGTGCTCTTTAGAAGACAAACTGTTGATGGAGCTGTGGAAATGAGGCCTCAAAGTTTCTAAGAACTTTGAGCATTTTGTGAACAATAGAGGTGTTCACAGCAGTTTCTTCCAAACTGTATGGCACTTTTCAGCTAGGATTGTGCGCAGTTTATGTCAAAACATTTCAGAAAAGAAATACAAATACAGACTAATGTTTGAGTTCTTTTGTTGTGTTGAACTAGAGCCAGAGAAAGTATTTATATATAAATCCACTTGTGAAATGCATAACCCTCTCAATGTGACTGAGGCTTACAGAGAATTCAAGCTGATTGACAGAAAATACTGCTCTTACTGTGTCAGAATGTATTATAGTGCTTATACAGAAACACACAAAAAAAATCCCTTTCTTCACCAATGTATGTGTTCATTGTCATTATGTTCTGGTATACTGGAGATTTTCAGGTACTGAACCACCCAATTTGCTAGGACCTAAAGCTCCCATGAAAATATATTAAGCTACCAGATGGATAATTCAGCTTGTTGGTTTAAAAAAGTGTGCATTAAACATTCAGTATTTGAAGCTCGATATAAAAAGTGATTCAGTGGGGTCAAAACTGCCATTCAGTGAAGGAAAATAAAATAAGAGCTGAGACAATTAAAGAAAGCTTTCCATGCTTGTGCTACTGTTAGTTACTCTTCCCTTTTTTCCCCTCTTTCCCCCCCACTAAGCCCAGGCACATCAAGCAACTGACAGAACAGTCTGCAAATAGATCATGAGCAGATTACATACATCTTTATGTATCTGGCACACAGGTGCTATCTGCTTTTGCAGAATAGTTTTGATTAAAGCACATTAATTTTGTGTAAAGTGTCCTATGTGGGAATGCCCTGTGTCACAGTAATTGCTCCCATCACATCAGTTTTTTACTTCATCCCAGAGCCGCTCCTTAGACCACTCGCAGTACTTGTATTTTCTCTTTGATCTTGTACCACTGTCTCACTGCTTTCTCTTCTTGTCTGCTGAGGTATGGCACTGTTGTTCATCACTTCTGATTTGTTAAACACTGCTAGTGTCTTGTGTGCTGTTGGATTGTGATGTGAAAGAAGAGGAGAAAGACATTTAGCTCTTGGTAATTTTAGTGTCGCGACCATTTTCATCAAGTGGGTGGCTGCACTGGCACTCAAAAATATCTCCAAGTGACAGAATGGAAGAAAGTCTACCAGTTCTTGTGAATGGTCAGCACCTTAAAGAGAAGATAGAGGCAACTGTCACTTTGGAGGAGAAGGAAGGACAGGAAAAAAGGCTGCTTGGAAAGCTAACTTGGTGCTACCTTGCACAGGCAGCTACACGTGGAGGTATGGAAGAAAGGGGACAAGAGTGTCAGTGCTCAGTTGCTGGTCCAGTGGCTGTGGCAAGCAAGAGAGAGGGACAAGAGAGGAACAAATCCATAGAGGGGCCCGAGGAGAAGAATAAGACAGGCCAGCTTCACATGGCAGTCTTAAACAATTTTGTTCTCTTTTAAATAAGGTAACAAAAGTCTGAAGGGAAGACTCTTCTATTCTTAACTGGATAAGATGATACCTTACAAACTAAATAGTTTTAAGTGCCATCAGTAGCTACATCTGCAGCTAATGTCTCCTACTCTTCTCCCATCTAAACCTGGTTCTTAGAGTTTCCCTGAAACTCATGTTTCACACAGTGCTTTTACACCTCCACATCTCTTGTGCATCACCACCTGTATTAACTAGATTTCTAAACCAGAACATCGTTTATTCTCATATCGTAGAACAAAGTTTGGAGATGGCTGCTATGGAGCAGAAGTGCATCAGCTGCTATAAATCTTTCCAGTGACATGACAGGACCAACTTTGAATAGAACCACAGAACATTAGGGATTGGAAGGGACCTTGAAACGTCATCTAGTCAAATCTCCCTGCCAGAGCAGGATCTCCCAGATCAAGTGGCGAGGAACATGTCCAGGTGGGTTTTAAATGTCTCCGAGAAGGAGACCCTTGAAAAGATTCCAGGTTTTCACTTGAGGGAGGTAGGAGCTGGGACTGTACCTGAGGGCTCATTGTCTTCTACTATTGTTTGTTTTTACTGTGGCTTGTTTGAGGGTGACTTGTTCTTCTCTTTGGTTTTGACTTTTTTGGCAATGGGCTGGGAAACAAGATTTTGTTATTAAAATGAAATGGAAGTTGTGGATTGAGTTCTCTGTTTTTTTCCTGAGACTTTAAGTGACCAGGTGGCCCTCCCTGTTGTCTTTGGCTCCTTTGGTCTGTTCAGACCTCAAAAGATCATCCAGTCCAATCCGCCTGCCATAGCAGGATCACTTAGATCAAGCCACACAGAAACATATCCAGGTGAGTTTTAAATGTCTTCACAGAAGAAGGCTCCACAAACCTCCTGGGCAACCCCTCCAGGTGCTCTGTCACCCTCACTGTGAAGAAGTTCCTTCTCATGTGGAACCTCCTGTGTTCCAGCTCACACCAGTTGCCCCTTGTCCTATCATTGGGTGCCACTGAGCAGAGCCTGGCTTCATCCTCCTGACATCACCTTTTCCATATTTATCAACATTAATGAGATCACCCTTCAGTCTCCTTTTTTCCAAGCTAAAAAGGACAGTCAATGGACCATCCATGATAAGTGTAGCATTGCGAGAAAGTACAATGCAGTTCTCATACTTTCTGAATGATTTATCATGTGCAGTTGCACTCATGGTGGAAGGCAACTTCCTACTACAGGGAATATTTTTGTTAATAATCTTAATTCATCCATCCAGTAATGAGGTACACAAGAAGAGTTAGCTACACATACAGTGTTTTCTCAAACTATTTCATGAAAGAAAATGTAAACAAAGTGAATTAACCGAATATGTTTTTTTTCTAAAGAGTAATTTTCTAATTTTTCCGTTGTGCAGCAGCTGCTGTTGCCATGCTGTCATCGCTGTTGCTATGTATTTTTGAATCTGCCAAGCTGTAATTGGCTACTTCTGTGTATATAAACTATTGGTAGAGATGTTTCTATGGAAAATCACATCTTTTTTTTGATTGGTTCATGTGGAAAGTAGATGTGCTTAGCTATCATCTCCATTTAAATTGAGACCAACAGGTTTTGAGGCTCATAATGCATTGAAGCCACATGCTATTCAGCATGGTGGAACTGAATTTAGGAAAGAACTCTGTTAACATCACAGTAGAGTATGAGTGGAATTGCATCTACGTGGTCTCCAAAAATTTCTGTAGTCTTTGGCAAACTTTTTGATCCATGGTGCATTGGACTTGCTGTGAAAATACTGTTTTTTCTTAGTTTTGTCTAACATAAGATTGCAAGCTACTAAATCAAAATTCATTTCAGACTAGTTATTGTGCCTGAAGACCTTTTGTAAAGAATTACTGATTTGTGCAATGCAGCTATGGTAGGACAAGGGGCAATGGTTGTGAGCTGGAACACAGGAGGTTCTACATAAATATGAGAAGGAACTTCCCAGTGAGGGTGACAGAGCCCTGGAAGGGGCTGCCCAGGGGAGGCTGTAGAGTCTCCTTCTCTGGAGACATTTAAAATCCACCTGGATATGTTCCTATGTGACTTGGTCTAGGTGATCCTGCTGTGGTGGGGGGATTGGACTGGATAATCTTTTGAGGTCCCTTCCTAATCCCTAATGTTCTGTGATTCTGTGATGATGTTGCTCTAAAATGTAGAGATACACATCCGGGCTAAAACTGGTGAAAGTGAGAGACACTGTGTAATAAGTGATAATTTCAGCTTCTAAATTTTCCTTCAGTCAGGGTGATAGAATCTGTCTCAAAATATTATTCATATTTATGCTAATAATTGCTTTATAGCTAAAGTTTACTTAGGTTACATCAAAACCTGCTACAGCCCAAATATAGAAGCAACATAAGGTGGCACCTAATGCAAAGTACTTGAGTACATGACTGGAAATGCTATGGGATTAATTTTTCGATAACAAGTTTGTTCTGCAACCTCAGTTTCATAATTCTGTCTTACTTAATTGCTTTCTCATTGTAGAAGTTAAATTTTTGGGGGGGTTTGGAAACTCTGAGGTTATAGAAATGTATTTCCAGAGGGAAGTCTGCAAGTCCTCCCCTGTAGGAGGTGGCTGAAGTGTTACTTAGATTTAAACAAAATCAGACTTGATTGAAGGGTTGTTAAGAAGGGACTAAACAGTGTTAGGTTACATCACAGAGAAGCTGAATTATCATCTGGTCGGTTCATAAAATGTCTTCAGCTATTACCTATGAGAGGTGTTTTTATTTCTGTCTTGTGCACTTCAGAATCTCCTAATTTATTAGCCAGTATCTTTGCTTATTCCTGAAATTCCTTGTCTTTGGCTACTGGGCTGATTCTTGTTCTGTTAAACCAAAGATTATTCTTTTAACAGAAACTTCTTTTTCTTTTGTCCTCTTCTTTTTTGTTTCTTTTCCTCTCTCTATGTCAAACCAATTACCAACTCAGCTCTGGCAAGCACAAGCTTAAAAACAAGCCTTAAGATAAATTTTTCTTTACTGTGTCTCTCTAAGTCATTGGAAGCTCATGCAATCTTCCTGGGAAGAACTTCATTTCCCTCATATATAAGCTGTATGGTTGGAAATAAACTGTCTAAAGAAATGATAAGCTGTTTATATGATATAGTATGGTCTTTATATTGAAAATTACTAATGACAGTGTGTGTCAGGCTCCAAAAAGACAAGGATTGTTAAAATGAAGATCTATGTTTAGATCACCAACCTGCCATTTTAAACACTTTCTCTTTACTAAAACTATTAATAGCAATGTATCAAACCATAACTTATAAAAATCAGTGGAAGTTTTTTTCAGTGTTGTGAACTGCAAGTGGTCTTTTAGAGTACTGCATTTTATTTGTGACGACACAAAGCTGGGAGGAGTGGCTGACACCCCAGCAGGCTGGGATACCATTCAGCAAGGTCTGGATAGGCTGGAGAATTGGGCAGGGAGAAATTGAATGAAATATAATAAGGGCACTGTAGAGTCTGGCATCTGGGCAAGAACAACCCCAGGTACCAGTATAGGTTGGGGACTGACCTGTTGGAGAGCAGTGCAG
>JAOXOE010000506.1:23018943-23031277 GCA_028565055.1 Phoeniculus purpureus
AGTACAAGGTCTTTAAATTCTGCAGGATATCTCTCTACTGTCTAAACTGAGGGCCAAATCCCATTGTTGTCAATGAGTTTCCCTCAGCCAGCCTCCCTCTCTATGGTACCTTTGCAGTCAGACAGATATGCAGTGCAGTCTGCATGCTGGCCCTAAGCTAGAACACATTTTTGCTCAGACTGTGGAAAGGCTGATTTGGATCCATTTTTCACACTGCGGCAGCCCTGTGCGATCCTTGCCTGGCAGGAGCTTCTCATCACACAGCAGCTCCTTTCGGGCTGGTTTTTGTGCAGCGTTAACAGAGCACAAGATTTTTTTTTTCTTGTGGAAACAAAGTGACTCCTGACTAGATGAGCAAAAACATTTGGGACACTGCTCAGTGACATTTTACTTGAGGAAAAAGAAGATTACGGCATACTCAAAGTAAATCACACAGCAAAGGGAATGTCCTCATTTTAGATTGCAGAGCGGAGAGCCCATGTGCTGCAATTGCTAAGGTAATGGCTTGCTGCTGCTCAACTGTTTCCTAGAAATGCAGTCACTCTGCCTTTTTATTTTTGGGCACTTTTGCATGCATAATGATATCCATCCATTTAAAGGCGAATGTCCTCTGAGTTTTAATGGGCTTCTGTTTGTGGAACACTGGCAGACACTTACTTGGATGTTTTTGGGTCCTTTTCTGTTTCTTTTTGTAGTTCAGAGCTAACTGTTGACTTGGCATCACTCTACTGGAGGCTTAGGGTACCTATGTCTTCTAAGCAGCTGCTCAGCATCTTCCAGAATGGGGCTGCTCGGTGTATATGGAAAGATATAAATTTTTATGGTGTGTTTTTGCAAGGATTTATCACACAAATAAGGAATAGAAAAGACCTTGCTGGTCTGTTAATTTACCTCCCTATAATATTAGATTATTCTCCAGAGTGCATTTTCTAGATCCACAGACAGTCCAATTTTAACTGTCACAGATGATGGAGCTTGCAGAGCTTCTTACAGGTGAAATCATAGCCTGTATAGACTCAGGGACCTTTCAAATATCTACACATCCTCTTCTTCTGAGGGGTTGGACTAGATGATCATTCGAGATCCTTTCCAATCCCTAATGTTCTATGATTCTGTGATTCCTTCTCACTTATTTTTGATTTACCAGCATGATCATAGAGTCACAGCATGATGTGGTGGGGGGATTTGACTAGATGATCTTTCGAGGTCCCTTCCAATCCCTAATGTTTGCTGATTCTGTCATTCACGTTGTCAAAGACCCTTGGGATCATCGAATACAACCACCAACCCTACTGTACAAGTTCACTCCTAAACCAGATCCCCCAACACTACATCTCAGTGACTTTTAAACACATCCAGGGATGGGGACTCACTCAACCACCACCCTGGGCAACCCATTCCAGTGCCTGACCACTCTCTCCATGAAGAATTTTTTCCTAGTGTCCAGTCTAACTCTCCCCTGTTGAAGCTTGAAGCCCTTCCCTCTGATTCTGTTGATAATGACCTGTGAGAAGAGACCAGCACCAACATCTCTACAATGTCCCGTCAAATAGTTGCAGAGAGTGATGAAGTCTTCCCTTAGCCTCCTCTTCCTCAAGCTAAACAGCCCCAACTCTCTCAATCTCTCCTCATAAGATTTATTCCCTTGTCAAATGCAACTCAATCAAGCACTGTGTAACCTGTTGCGTCTGCACTCAGTGTTATGTTCAGCGGCTTGTGACAAGTTATTTAATGCCTGATGCAGAGGCTGAGAAGCCATATCTGCAATATTAGAAGCACTGAATCCTTTGCAGGTGTCTCTGTTATTTGTGTGATAATGTATGTGGGGAATCAGGGCATTACAGAAAAAGCACCATCCTGAGAAAGTAAAAATTTCCCAGTAATTATTAGACAGATTTAGTAATGTTCTTTTTTCCTAAATGAAAACATGACGCACTGCTTCTCCTTTCTCTCACTGTGAATATCTCTGCTTCCTATACCTCCCAACTAAACACCACATGTAAATTTACCTCCTTTTTCAGATCATTAGTGAAGTTTACCGAGTTAGATTCCAAACAGGCTTTTAGAGTAGATGATAATTGTAATACTTTATGTTAAGGTTCATCTTCAAAGCTAGATTTAATGAGTCACAGAGCCTACCTGTAAAATTGTGTCTGGAATGAGTTGAAAGGGGATCATATTTTTTTTAAACAAAACTATTTTTGCAGATGCTCTGAGTAAAACAAAGCAAAAGGCAGTATTTTTAAATCTAGCTATCTCCCAGCTTTGCTTTGCTGCATTAATTTTTTATTTAAAAGTTTTTCACTCCACTTGGCTTGCGAACCTTGTAATAAAGTGCTTCTAGGATCAAAGGAAGCTATTTTTATATTATTACCTCATTTTCTTTTATTAAAATAGAGAACAGCTTCGAGTGATAAACGTATTTGGCCAAGAAACCCTAACTGTAAATTCAGTATTTTTCTAAGGCACAAAGTTTTGGGTGACAGTCGCTTAGGGAAGCACAGGACCTCATCTGGAAGAAAACATTGCCTTTCTCTTGTGCAGTGTCAGAAACCCTCCACAGCCTTTTCAGAAATCCCATCTCTTAGGCAGTAGCAATATTTTCATATAATATAATTCCAAAATAAGGGCCTTGCTTTTCATTTCATTCATTGCAGTGGAGTTTAGGGTGCTCAAGAAATGAAGGCCAGGGCCCTAGGTAATAGTCTATTCAGGTCAGGAAGGCTAATTAACATGCAGACACTAGCTATGTTTCCAGTGTTGTGTTAGAAGACTTCATTTATTTGGTCAATGGCAAAGGCAATCTGACAGAAAAGACTGAGCCTTCGGTAGGGCAATGTTTACTTGCTTGTGCTCCTGCTAGTGGGCAAGGACTGTGTCCTGTGTGTGTTTTAGGATAATGCTAATTTTTCACAAGAGCTACGGCTGAAAGAGGAAGAATCCATATTATGTTCCCTCTAACCAAAGATGAAGAGAGAGGCAATGTGAAATTTATTCCACCTTTCCCCTACAGATTTCCCATTTGACTCTGAATAACCCTTCCCAGCCACACTCTTCTGTACAAGGGACATCACAATAACCCTGATTTCAGGTATGCCTGTGATTCTGCATGATCCTCTGTACAGTATTTAAGTAAAAAATGGATAGCCTAAAGCTTTTCTGTCAGAACTGCAAAATTACAAGAGGAACCTGGAAAATTCACCTTACTTTTAGAATTAAATCTACTCGAATCACAGAACATTAGGGATTGGAAGGGACCTCAAAAGATCATCCAGTCCAATCCCGCCACAGCAGGATCCCCTAGATCAAGTCACACAGGAACATGTCCAGGCTGGTTTTAATCATCTCCAGAGAAGGAGACTTCACAACCCCCCTGGGCAGCCCCTTCCAGTGCTGTCACCTTCACTGTGAAGAACTTCCTTCTCATATTGATGTGGAACCTCCTCTGTTCCAGCTGACACTCATTACTCATGTCCCATAATTGGATGCCACTGAGCAGATCCTGGCTTCATCCTCCTGACACCCATCCTTCACACATTTATAAACATTAATGAGGTCACCCCTCAGTTGTCTTTTTTCAAGCTCTAGAGACCCAGCTCCCTCAGCCTTCCCTCATCAGGGAGGCTTATAGAATACATAGAATGGACTCCTCACAGAAGTGGCATCCATTGCAGGGTGATAACAGAATATGTGTCAGTGCCTGTAACAATCTATTTCTGGAAGCCACAGAGCTGCAAACCATTTGTATGTTAGACTCATAAAGCTACTTGTGGATTTAAAAAAATGTTATTCTCATTAATGATTTATGACTAATGTGAGTCAAGGCATTGCTTGTCACTTCAGCAGAAGCCAGTGGCTGGTGCCTTCAATGGGTACAAGAAGGTGCTTAGTGGAAAACCAAAAAACACCAGTCAGTTTGGACTAATCCTGTTTATCTACAAATAGCCTTACACCTTAAAAAGAAATCCAAAACCTAATAAGTAAAGGTACCAAACATTACAGTTGATTCTATTAACCACTGTTTCTCCTTCTCTGGAGAAGTTTAAAACCTGCCTGGACATGTTCCTGTTGTGACTGGACTGAGGTGATCCTGCTCTGGCAGGGTGGTTGGACTAAATGGTCTTTCAAGGTCCCTTCAATTCCCTAATGTTCTGTGATTCTGTGATTCTGATTATAAAATACAGGAACAGAGACACAACCAGAGATAACAAACTGAACAGACTGACCGAGGGCTTCCAAGCATCAGTGGAAACATTTCTGTTGACCTCACTTGTGTGTGAATTGGTCCCCAAATTATTTTCATGATTGCAGTTTACATACTAAAGCTGATTTGTGTAGCACATTTTTTACCAGAAACAAAAATGATAATGACAGTATTGGTAGATATGAAAATTAGTGGTTTCTTAGAAATAAATAGAATAGAATAACTAGTACATACAGGTTGTGCCATTCAAGTTAAACTCTTACAGGATTAAACATTAGTGTTTTCTCTAATTTGTATACTGTTTGCTTTTTTTTTATCTAGAGGGTAATAAATACATCTCAATTCAGTGCATGTATAAAAGAGATTGTTATAGAAATGGTTTTCGTTTAGCTTTGTTTCATAATTTTACTGTATAGAACTCATATCCAGTTTAGAATTAGGGCCACTGTATGTTGGGGGATTGGACTAGATGATCTTTCAAGGTCCCTTCCAATCCCTAATGTTCTGTGATTCTGTGTGTCCTGCTAAGGGAAAGCATTTCTCTTCTCTCCTATTGTTTGAGCAGACTTTTCCTTTCTGCCCTTCTTTAACATTTCAGAATATAAGTTGATTAGGAGTGTTCTGAATTGATGGGGTCCTTCTGGTTTGCTCTTATAGTTTAGGTCTTAAAGTACATTTGCCTTTACAAGCTTTTGATATATTTGAAGCTGCGTTTCGGTTACTTAATATAAATAATGGCTGAGCACCAGATAGACATATATGTACTGACAATAAAACCTGACGTATTAATGATTTCATTCAGTAGACAAGTATCATCGTAAAGGCTGGGCTTCTACGACATAGCAGGCATCACAGCAGAAATCATAAATACTGTAGTTCTGTTTAGCTTGACAATGGCAGGTAATAGACTATCATTGCTGTTCCCTTAGCTACTGTATTCTCTTCTATCCATCATTCTTTATTGTTATTATCACTCTTATTTCAGCATTCGTCTATCAGCAGCATTTAGTGACATTGTGAAAATACAGTTCAGAAAAGGCTGAACCTTTAATTGTGATGAGAAATAAGTTAGCTTAATTATTCTGTGTTAAGTAGAAAAGATGTGGTTTGTTCTTCTTCCTAAGTCCTTCCTGCCTAATCGCAATTCAACACCCTTTTTAAGCATTGCTATGTATGAACTTCATGCTGCTAGACAAATAGATTCTTTGGGAAAATGCACATTTTTATTTGGAAATAATGCCATCTCTTTGTTAGATTTGCAGCAATCCAATTTTGCCTCTACTGTTTTTAAGTTGAAAATGAAAAATTATATAGAAGATGTTTGTGCATCATATTGTTCTGAATGGTATGTAGGTCAGCATGCTGCACCATAGCAGATAAGGCACAGGGAACAAGTGTTCTATGTACTTACAAGCAAATATCAGTCATAATAGAAGTAGACAGATCTACAAGAGCGTTTTGGCTTAGGAAATGTTTCTTGTCATTAGCATTTAAAAAAAGCTATGAGATTCAGGCCTATCAGCACCGATTCACAGCAAAGCCTGGCTTGCACAGGTTGTTATCTGTTCAGTACAGAGGTGCAGCTGGTTAGCAAATGGATTTGCAGATTTTTTTTTTAGCAGGGATGAGTAAAAAGGCAAAGAATCAGGTACTTACAACCCATTCAGAATGTAACAATTTTGTTTGTGTTATAAACCAAACCTTCTGTTTTTTGCAAACTGCATTATTTTTAGAAACAGAACCCAGAAAAAAATGACTGATTTAAAAAATAAATCTTTATTCATATTCCAGTTTCCCTAAGGGCTCCAATATCCATGAAGTAATACCAGCAAAGGGAGCAATGAAGACTGTAGACTTCCATGATTTAGTTTACGATGCTGCTTTATTGTGTTAGCAGTCAAAATGCAATATCTAATATTTTTTAATTTTTTATTTCTTCCTCCATGTGTTCTCAGAAATGTGGAGGGGAAAATATATGGTGATTCCCTGATGCTGTGGCTGAAGGTTAGGGTCATTTTTATTTCATGTAGGAGAGGAATCGTTCCTCATTGAGGTAATAATGAGGGCTGAAACTGAAAGTAGCTCAGTTGTACCTGAATTGTAGGGCACTGTTTTGCACAGCTGCTTGCAGGGTAGTAGAGATAGGTTTCTGTTTTAAGGATGCTATACATGAGGTAATGAGACTGACTGTGAGGTACAGGAATTCTCTTCTTTCTGAACGGCAGAGACAAAGGCTATAATCAATTGTACGAAACAGCTCATCTGAGAAAGCTTCCCTGGTCAAGGTAGGGCTGGTGAAAGGGCTGTGTGGGTGTGTGTTCTGCCAGACCTGCCTGTAGGGGGAGTGACCAGCACCTCCCAGCAAGGACCATAGGTTTTCCTTGAGCTTCCGCCTTAACTTGAAACGACCATGGAATAGTTGCTGATCTGCCTCCAGCACTTGTTAGCTGAGAATTAGCCCTGTAGTAGCCCTGTAGCTTCTACTTAAGGAAAATGGCTGTGCTTAGAAAAAATCCACAGTTACAGCCATCATCTTTTCATTGTGGAATTTAACGTACGCTGCTGGATGAGCTTGGAAACAGATTTCAGATAAAGCTCTTGCTTTATTTTTGACTGAAGGGAAGATGGGAATGGTAGCACACCTGAAGATGTGAGGGCTGGAACAGTCTTTCAATGTGCACGCAAGCTCTATCAGATACCTGCAGCTGAAACAGGACAGCTTGTCACCTGGAGCCTGATGGCAAAGGTGGCAACAATCCAACCAATCGAATAAGAGGAATGATAAGGCCAGAACTCAAACTTCCCAAACAGTGAGCACTAACAGAGCAAGCAAGTCAGTGGGTCTCATCACCTGTTTATCCAGTGATGAAATTGTTTCAGATATTAGAGTGGTGTTACAAGTACTTCTCCTGTGTGTGAACCAAATATTACCAGTTTATTAATTCCAGTCATGACCTGTGTATAAACAGGAAGGTACTAGAAGCCTATACATTAAGGAGAATCACACAAGATTACAGAAAGTTGGGGATTCAAAGTGACCTCAAAAGATCATTCTGTACAATCCGCCTGCCACAGCAGGATTGCCTAGATCAAGTTGCACAGGAACATGGCCAGGCAGGTTTGAAACATCTCCAGAGAAGGAAACTCTACACCTGCCCTTCCAGGGCTCTGTCACACCCACCCTTTCCACATTTATTAACATTAACAAGGTCACCCCTCAGCCTCCTTTTTTTCCAAGCTACAGAGATCCAGCTCCCTCAGCCTTTCCTCATGAGGGAGATGTTCCACTCCCTTCATTATCTTTGTGGCTCTGGGCTGGACTCTCTCGAGCAGTTCTGTGTCCTTCTGGAACTGAGTGGCCTAGAACTGGACACAATATTTCAGACGTGGCCTCATCAGGGCAGACTAGAGGTGGAGGAGAACCTCTCTTGATCTGCTAATCGCTCCCCATCTAATCCACCCCAGGATGCCATTGGCCCACAAGGGCACACTTTACCAAATCCCTGTCAGCAGAACAACCAAAGCTAAGAATGAAAGAAATAAATACTAATGAACAAGTATGAATGGAAGGATTTGATTATGTAAGGACTATACAAGTGCTGAAAATATGAAGTGAAATATACAGTTAACATCTATATTGTTGACTTGGAAAAAGGAAAGAAAACATATTTATGGTTGGACAGGTGACAACAGAAAGGAGTCATAAGCAAAGTGTAATGGAAAGTAGTGCAGCTAAGCATTTAGGCTTTGATTTTGCATAGAAAAATGCTTCAACTAGACAAATAAATGTATCAGGTAAATATAATTTGGGATAGAGTATGTTGCTGCAGTTCTGCTTTTTAGGATACAGCAGTCTTATTCAATGTATTATAGATGTGAATCCAGTGGCTCACTGAGTGCAAATCTCCTGGCAGTATTTTCAGGTAAGAGTGGAAACAAGAGAAAAGCCTCTTCAAATTGAGTTACTTAAGATACCTACTAGTCTTCTGTAAAAATAGCTCAAATTTGCCAAGTAACATTATTTTCTGCATTTCCCAGTCTAAATTCAGCTCCCTGAATTTAATGGGCACTCTGTGGGTGTGAGAGAGCAGCATTTCAGGAGCTACAAATAGAAACATCTCCAATGTTATTTTCTTACCTTAGTACTATATGTTGAGTATCTTACTGCTGACTGTAGTAGCAGGTCTTCTCTACTTGTACAAACTTTGCAATTCACTGTGTAAAAAGATAAGATTTTTTTAAGCTATAGCATAGATAAGGTTCTTGTTCACAGAATCACAGAACATTAGGGATTGGAAGGGACCTCAAAAGATCAACTAGTCCTATCGCCCTGCCACAGCAGGATTACCTAGATCAAGTCCCACGGGAACATGTCCAGGCAGGTTTTAAACGTCTCCAGAGAAGGAGACTGCACAATCCCCCTGGGCGTCCTGTTACAGTGCTCTGTCACCCTCACTGTGAAGAACTTCCTTCTCATACTGATATAGAACCTTATATGTTCCAGCTTACACCCATTGCCCCTTGTCCTGTCATTGGATGCCACTGAGCAGTTGATTCACGGAAGATAAACAAGATTCCTTGGCTCTTACATGTTTTCAGTAAAAATGATCTAGCAGACAGAAGAAGGTGAGAGAATTGTATGCAGGATTTTTTAGAAATTAGTATCTTCTAGTATTATCATTGTTGGTGCATAACCACATGGGAATCTCTGTGCCACGCATTGAAAATTTACTCTTGGTTTAGTATAAATTTATAGTAGTTATTAATATATCTTTAGATTTTGTAAAGTATTAACTTAATACTTGCCTTAACAAAGTTTATCTACTGATGGAAAACAGATTTCATTACCCTGGAAAAGCTGAAGTAAGTGGGAACTGGGTCTATTTTAGCTTGGAAAAACAGGAGACTGAGGGGGTGACTCCATTAGTGTTTATAAATATGGAAAGTGTGAGTGTCAGGAGGATGGAGCCAGGCTCTGCTCAGTGGCACCCAATGATAGGATTACAGATCTAATAATAAATAAATATGTGTATTACACTGATGAAGATGTACATAAAAAATTATAAATTGTATAGTGTTGCACAAAGTAGTGTAATGTTGCAATGAAAAGTCAAGGACGACATCTTCAAAATCAATTGGAAAACTATTCACTACAATGAGGCAGATTTTACCTGCTGAAACTGTTCATTTAAGCCAAATTTTTATCTGTACT
The DNA here is from genome assembly GCA_028565055.1 of Phoeniculus purpureus. Classification (NCBI taxonomy): domain Eukaryota; kingdom Metazoa; phylum Chordata; class Aves; order Bucerotiformes; family Phoeniculidae; genus Phoeniculus; species Phoeniculus purpureus. Next base: position 23,028,360 of record JAOXOE010000506.1, read on the forward strand.
TAATGTGCCTAATTCAACATCGTTCTTTGTCTCACCCTAAGTTTGACATTTTCAGACCGTTGTGGAAAAACATGTCTGAGGCACACTAGAAGACAGTTTGGCTGTAAGGTCTGGCGTTAATCATGAAGTTCATCTCTTACCTTAGGAAGAGACATGCCCAAAGTTCACTGCTGAGCTCTGAGTGTGACTTAATGAAATGTCACTTTCCTCACACTGGTGCCAACCCAGGCAAAGAGAGAGAGACAACAGCTGAAGGCTCAGGGTACGTTTGCTGAGCACTGACTACCTAGACAGCATTGTGTGAGGTGTAGGCATCAGCAACACCTGGCCAAAACAGCTGCATGTGGTTGGCCCTTGATTTTGCCCACTCTGGAAGACTTTCTGGCAGGCACTGAGCTAGTAATAGCAGAGAGAGGGAATGTTGTCTGCAAGAGACAGATACTCTCAAGGTAAGTTCATTGCTTCAGCAGTTGCTACCTGCAAAGAAGAGCTGCAGGACTACTTGGGTAGAGAGAGGTGGCTGCAGAAATAGTACAGGTAGAGACAGTCCCCCCCCCACCCCGGGAAACAGAGGCATAAATTGTTCACTATGTCTGTGCTTCTTAGAACCTGCTGTCTCAGGCCCACTACAGTCAAACTTAAGTTATAAAATCCATAATACTGTGCTTATCCCAAGGCTGTTTTAGCTGAAGATAAGCCATCCTAGTTGCTGACATAGGTTCTTTGTTATCATCATGGGGGAGTTTGTTAAACTGTGATTTAGTGAAGAAACATTGAAGAACATGGTTTGGATGTTAAACATGAGGAAGTCTTGGATATTCAAAGCTCTTCTTGTGTGTCAGTGCTGCTGTAAAGTGTTTCCTTCTGACCTGCACCACTTTTCCCACTTAAGCATGTAATGAATGAGAAAACATTGTGGGCCAAGTTTGCTGCAGCGTAGTAACTGGCTATTTGTGTTTGGAAAACAGGGGTCAGAACATCAGCTGTTGTAAAATGGCATTGTGCCATAGTAATAAACTGAGTTATGGCAATTTACACCAGCTGAGGACTTGGACCTAGATTTTTAGGAACATTTGTTTAAACAATGTTAGAATAAAACTCTGTCATAGTCAGTTCTGTATCTTCATGGTGAGGGTAACAGAGCACTGGAAGGGGCTGCCCAGGGGGGTTGTGGAGTCTCCTTCTCTGGAGAAGTTGAAAACCCACCTGGATATGTTCCTGTGTGACTTGATCTAGGCGGTCCTCCTGTGGCAGGGTGATTGGACTGGATGATCTTTTGAGGTCCCTTCCAGTCCCTAATGTTCTGTGGTTCTATGATTCTGTGATCTTACCTGCTGTCATGATCTGTACCTAGTGGGTCAGAGGGAGAAAAGATAAACTGACAAAACCAGCAGATAATCAGTTTAATTAGTCTCATGCAATTTTTTTCCAAAGATGGACAAGTCAAGGACATACATGTAAGCAGAAGTCCTCTGTTTTTTAATTTCAAAAGCAGATCAGTAGAATTTGACCTTGTCTGCTGATATCTTTGATACGCGTGACAGCAGGATCAGGACTTAACTTGTCACAGAACTGAGTTCAGCCTAACACCAAGTGAAAGAAGAGGTGAGAGTTGATAAGGCAGTTCACCTAATAATCTCAATTTAAGTTTTAGATTAATTCACTGTAGCTGCTTTCAAGTATGGTACTAAAACCAGGTAAATCAACTTCTTCCACTAAGTGCTGTTGGAAGGCACCTGCTTTTCCCTTTGCTGTGTAAAAGAATGAAAAGCTATAAAAAGGTGGACAATGAAAAATGACTACCTTCAGGGATAGAAAACAAATGCCAACCAGCTCACATCTTGTATGGGTGAAGAATGTTGTCAGGATGCACACTGTCAATAAGCCAGCACATGATATATATATTTTATATGTTATATCTGTTATATACAGCACATTATTATTTCAAAAGTTATGGGTCAAACTTATAACATCCTTCACACGTTTTTGCTTATATTGGTAAGAATGTATTGTGACTTATCTAGAGGTAGGATTTTCAATAGATGTCCAAGTCTGAATAATTCTATTTCCATTCAAAACTGAGAATCATATTCTTAATTCTTCTCTGAGACAGATTAGTGGAGTTTACAGCACCGGAACAATGGGAAAAGAGGCCAATTTTGAGCAATTAAAGCCACTGCAAACATGACATGCAATTGCTTGATGGTCACATTATCGTTATTCGCACTTGTAAAACTGCAGGTACAATTAATGAAACATGGCTGCAATATCTCCAGAAAATGAGATGCATTGCTGTGATTTGATAGAGTGCTCCAACATGTGTCTGGAAATAAAGTAGTAAGAGAATGGGCTAGAAGGAGAAGTAGAGAATAGCTTGAATGTGGCAAAGAGAAAATGTTGTTAAGCAGGCTAAAAGATGTTTAGTGAGGGAGTAGGGTACTAAGGGTATAGATACCCTGAGTAGGTATGATTTGTAGTGGAAGATGTATCTTCTAGAAGCTCTTAGGAGAACTGAAAAAAGAAGGTTTTCAGCCATTCATTATCTTGTCTTCGTTGGTATTTTAATCTACCTAACACCAAAAGTACCCTGCTGTGGCAGGGGGATTGGACTGGATGACCTTTCAAGATCCCTTCCAATCCCTAATGTTCTGTGATACCTTCATCACACCCCTTGGATGCAGACTTGCTATTTCACCCTTAGACCCCATCCCTGTAGCACCAAAGTAACAGCAGTATTTAGAACACCTTTTCCTGTTACCATAAGGTACTGGAATGGATTGCCCAGGGAGGTGGTGATGTCACCGTCCCTGGATGCGTTTAAGGAACCAGTGGACGCGACGTTTAGGGATATGGTCTAGCAGTTAGATACTAGGACAAAGGTTGGACTCGATGACCCTGGAGGTCCTTTCCAGCCATGA
>JAOXOE010000506.1:23036513-23061079 GCA_028565055.1 Phoeniculus purpureus
AAAGCAACAGGATGTTTTCTTCATAAAAGCACAAACCTGTAAGTCTGAAAATTCTACTAATTTTCAAACCACGATAAATGGTTAAGTCCTTGTGAAAAAGGCCAATGGCATCCTGGGGTAGGTCAGAAGGGGGGTGGTTAGCAGATTGAGAGAGGTTCTCCTCCCCCTCTACTCCGCCTTGGAGAGACCACATCTGGAATATTGTATCCAGTTCTGGGCCACTCAGTTCAAGGACACAGAACTGCTGGAAAGAGTCCAGTGCAGAGCCACAGAGATGATGGAGTGGAACATGGTCCGATGAGGACAGGCTAAGGGAGCTGGGTCTCTTGAGCTTGGAAAAAAGGAGACTGAGGGGTGACCTCATTATTGTTTATAAATATGGAAAGAGTGGATGTCAGAAGTTGGAGCTTGATCTAGGTGATCCTGCTCTGGCAGGGGGATTGGACAGGATGATTTCTAAAGATCCCTTCCAATCCCTAATATTCTGTGATTATGTGAATTTGCCCTGTGTCCTACACATCACTGCTATCAAGCAGTATTTCTTTCCTTCAAATTGCTTAGTAATTAAATATATATTACAAAGATATCACTGAGTTTTTGAAGTTAAGCATGCAAAAGTTAGGAAAATAACTGGCCTGAATGTGTGGTTCTCTTAGCACATTTAATACGGCCCCAGTGTGTGTTTCCCACCATGATAATCCTGAATTTTTTCCCATCAGGATTCCAGTCTTACTCAGAGCACAGAATATATAGTGTTTATCTAATGAGCAGATACTAAGCATCAAATTTTCTCTCCATTCCTCTGTGTGTATCTCATGCTTGATTCACTGCACCCTTTGAGCATCTTCCCTGAGATGCAGCATTTCTGTGATGCTCCTCATTTTACTCTGAGTACTGTACGAACATTAATTATGTCATCTTTACATGGTAATTATTTTTACATGGAGAAAGTTGATCCTGAGATTCTTACTTTGCAGGCAGGAATTCTGACACACAAAAAAATTCATGTCAAATGTAACTACTAACCTGGAGTTCCTAGTCTGCAGCAGGTAGTTTGGGTAAGTCTTTGGAACTGCCACTGTTCAAGGTGTGTCTCACCCATTGCCATTTTCGGTAGTGTGAAGAACAGCTCAGCAAATAAGAACCTGAGCATCCTAAATCATTCCCAGAGTAAGTTTGAGACTACTTTAAGAGCCATATTACTCCTTGGGTACTTCATGGGCAGTAGTCTTGATGCAGCCTTTACAATCTGCAGAAGGATGTATGTTTAGACAGCTGCTGGATAGGGTATTCATCTGGGATTTGTGCCATGGGTAGATGGAACCAGGACTGGAGATGACACTGGGCAGATCCAGGTCAACAGCTGGAAAACATTTGTATAATAGCATATTCAAAGTATCCACCACAGGGTTTGTGTTTACTTCACAGTGCTAATAATGTTCACATCACTTAAGAAGCTCTGTGTGTGCGCTGGAGGTTGAATAGGAAAATCAAGAGTCCACACACCACCAATTCTACTTCTGGCCAGTATCTTGCATGCATCTGTGTTTCTAGCGTGTCTCTAGTCTTCTTAAGCCTCAGACTCTGATTCTCCAGCTTCCTGTGCCTGTTCTGTTGTCGTGTCTTGCTGTCTCCCATTTCTTCTCATAGTCCTTGTCATCTGCTTTGACAATCCCAGTTATCCTCTCCTTCCCTGACTATTTCTTGCCATGGCCTCTCTTTGCCTTGCCTGCATCCAGTGGTCACCAGTCCCAGTCTTTCTATAATCTATATTTCTGCCCGTAATCTTTTGGCCTTACTGTCTTTGCACAAGTATCTCTACATATACTGCCTGTCCTGCATCTTCCTCCGCAAGGCCTTTTCTGCCTCTTCTTAGCTGCAACACTCAACCCAGATTGTTTTCTGGTGTCTGTCCCCTCCCCATCTCTCCTTCCTCCTATTTCTTCACTGTCTCCCATTACATTCCACTTTATTTTTCTTCCTATTTATAGGCTCCTTGATATTCAAAGTATGAAACATTATTACTGCAATAATGCAAACTCTGAGCTTTTCAAAACACAATTTAAAGTAATTTTAAAAAACCCCATATTTCCAGTTGTTTCTGTGTGTCTCTGGGTTTATACCTTTTACAGTGCACTTTGTTCATGGGCTAGAGCATTTCTTCACATACCGAGTGTACCTGCTTAGAAAATGAAAGCAGATGTTTTCATACCATCTCTTGGTTTCAGCTGCGAAGGTTTTAGAAAGACTATCAAATGTTTTAAACTCTCACAATAAATCATGTAACTTGGCTCTAATCTGCTGATAGTATGCTATGAGTAGTGCAGATCTAACCGCTCCGAATCATTCTCAGTCTACAAGGCAGACATACTGAGATGTGGGTTCCTTGGCATCATGTGTTTCAGAACTGAAAATAACAGCATGGTTGTGATGTCTGTATTAAATAATAAGGCAGAACATAGTCCTCTAGAGCAATAGGTTTCCCACTGTGTTGAGTCACTGAGCAAGCTGTCACTGTTGATGATGTATTCTTATTTTCAGAAATCCTTCAATGAAAGTCAAGCTGAACACTTCAATGCCGTATTTTACATTGCTTAAGTTGCTGTGGTGCCAGTTTTCATTATTATTGATGTTAAACACTTGAAGAATATTTCTGGGTTATGCAAAAGGTCTTATGCTTCTCAATGATTTATGAAGCAGATAGGCTCACTTGATGTCTGCGAAGTGCAACCAATGGAGTCAGTGAGTGAAGCAGTTAGACCTTTTACAGCACCTAGAACACAGCTCCTAACTGTATTTCATTCCATTAACAAGTTGTGGAAGAGAATTCATGATGCTTTTAGCTGAGAAGTATTTTAGAATAGAAATTCTTTTGAATAATTGTATCAGAAAGAGCATGGAAAATGACAGCTTCAAGAAGAAAGAAAATGCAATGTGTTACCATTCTGTGAACCCTGGCTGTACCGTATGGCATCTTAGGATAGCGATATCATCTCTCGAGACAAACTGGTCTGGCGTGACAGTCTTCTACTCACACACTCCCTAAAAGACTTTTGTTCATATAACGCTAGCTTTAAATATGTAGAGATTTCTTCACTGTCATCACAGAATCATAGAACCACAGAATATTATGGATTGGAAGGGACCTTGAAAGATCATCTAGTCATCCTCTGACCCACACTTTTCCCTCTATACCTGTATTGCATCTTAATTATCTTTAGTGATCTAAAAGTTAGACATCTAAGTTTCATCTATGGTTAGCAGAAACAGATAAATACTTCCAAGGCGTAATTAATCCCAAAGATATTAGAGGTAGCCAAGAGAGAATTTTTCATTGTTATTTTAATATGTAAAGCTATGAATAAAAAGAGATACCACAGGACCCCAAACAGGTTGAACCCCGCTTTTCTTGCTGGTTTTGTTTACTATGATGACTAAAAGTAGGCTACTTCCTAGATTGTCTTCTAATTAAAAATCACACAGAATCACAGAACATAGGGACCTCAAAAGATTATCTAGTCCAATCCCTCTGCCACAGCAGTATAGGCTACTTCCTAGATTGTTTTCTAATTAAAAATCACACAGAATCACAGAACATGGGGACCTCAAAAGATTATCTAGTACAATCCCTCTGCCACAGCAGCATCACCTAGACCAAATCACACAGGAACATCTCCAGAGAAGAGATTTTAAACATCTGCAGAGAAGGAGACTCCACAACCTCCCTGTGCAACCCCTTCCAGTTCTCTGTCACCCTCACCCTGAAGAACTTCCTTCTCATACTTATGTGGGACCTCCTCTGTTCCAGCTGACACCCATTGCTCCTTGTCCTATCATTAGACGCCACTGAGCAGAGCCTGGCTCCATCCTCCTGACATCCACCCTTCACATGTTTATAAACAATTAGACTCCTCAATCTAATTAGTTGCAAATATTAGTTGCAAATCTAATATTACTGAAACATTTTCTGGGTTACCTAATCAAGTTCTGATTTGTACAAAGAGTTCAGTCATGTCAGGACTTAGAGATCCGTAACTTTGGTCAATGACTGGTCCGAGTACAGTAAAACACCTACACAAAATCCTAACTGCCAAGGTGTCTCATTCTCCTTTGTCATCTAAGTAAATATATATATATATGTGAATTTATATATAATATATGTCTACAGGCACACATCTGTGCACAACAGTGGGTTTTTGCTTGTAATCCCTGCTTTAGAAATGCTTTCATACCTCCTGCTATTTTCATCCTCTTTATCTTCAGATAAAAAATTGTACAAAGATTTGAGTTGATCACCTCTGTCTGTCTCGCCTCCAAAAATCCAGCCATCACCTTGGCTATTAGTGCATTATTCCTTATTCCTCTACCTCCATTCCAATTTTAAAATCCTTTTCATTTGCTCCTTTTATAACTAATGGATGATACTTTGGGGAAAATTGCAGTGACATTTGCAAAATGATGCTACTTTAAAAGCCAATGTTATTCTTCAGGCGAACGTAGTGTAAAAATAAGAAATATATTTACAGGAAAAATATCTTATTGTATATTTGGCTTAACTTTATCAGAGGCAAAGGATGGCATAAGGTGACCTTTTTATTCCTTTCACGGTGATAGAACTTTTACCAGGTTTCAAAGTGATCGACCTGGACTTAGGCTGCTGGTGCTGAAAGCTGATTCATCAAGCCAGCACGACTGAGAAAAACACTTGGCAGATCGCTGACTTGAGTGGGTTGTTACATCCTGATGACTTTGATGAAACTTGGTCACCTGTTTACAGCTAAGTTTGGGCATGAAACCTTTTCTGAACTAAGATCTTATTACTGCATCAAGGGTTCTTTCAAAGGAGATATGTTAGTAGGTAAATATTTGGATCTTCCAGAAGAAGTTTGCTGTTGTCTTTAATTTATACCGCGCTCCCTTTGTCATTAATCAGTACAAAAATTGTTGTCTGAGGTGGACAGTAAAGACAGAGGCAAGGAAAGCAGTCGATATCTCTGCCTTCTCTGTATCGTCTGTAACCAGAGCACCCATTTAATTCAGCAATGGGCCCACATTTCCTCTATTTTTCCTTTTATCTCTGATAGATTTGAAAAATTCCTTCTTATTACCCTTGACCTCCCTTCTAAGAAGATTTTAGCTTTCCTTGTCTCATCACTAGATCCTCTGACAAACTCATCATGACAAAAATCCTCATGCCAACTCTGACAAAAGTCAGAACCAAGTGATACCCTGCTTTAGGAAAAACCCAGAATCCCTGAGAACACTGAGGATCCAGGCTGTCCTACTGGCTGGGATTAGTTCCAGAGCAGTTTCATTACATGTCTTATTTGAATAGTTGTTCCCTGATAGAATCATATTGTGCAACTCTCTCTTGCAGTGCAGGACCTTGCACCACTCATGGTGCCAGTCATTGACAGTTTAGTTTCTAAACTAGAAACTGTTAGTGACCAGTCTGTTCTATGTAGCTATTCAACTGGTTATCAAGACATTGAGCCTAAAGATAGTAAACTTTCAAAAATATTAATGCTTTCTTTCCTCAGTGGTCTGTGACAATGTAAATGTACAGCTTTCTGCCCTTGCTATGAAAAAGACCATTAGAACATGTTTAGTTTAAATTGAGGAGAAACAGAGCTTTTGGGTTTGGAAAATTAGATAATGAATGAGAGAAATAGATGCAAATGAATTATGATTTCCTATGCAAGGTGTATTTCAGGGAATCATTAATTCAGCTGAATACGACCATGAGTTATGGTCACAGATTGCACTAGAAAGTCTCAAAATGGGCATTTAGATGAACTTTTAAAGTTAAGTACAGTAACAATGTAAAATATTGATTATTCATCACAAATAATACACTAGACTATCCATACCTTATTTTCTACGAGGAAGACAGTGCAATAATTACTATTTCTAAACCTTGAACTTATTTTCATGTATTTATATGTATTTTTAGGATAGGAATCATTAAGATGTTCTCATTTTAGGGCTAATTCATAGCCAGAACTGAAATATCACAGACTTACAGAACATTAGGGATTGGAAGGGACCTAAGCTCTCCAGGTCCATCCCAGGGGTCCAGTGTGACTGATTCCTAAGTCAAATCTATGCCTTTGTAGCTCTGTTTCCCAAATAGTGGCAGTGGCAAGTTCTGGCTTGAGTGTAGCGATACCTCATTTTGAAATACAGAAATAGAGAGTGGGGTAGACAGCACCATCAAGAAGTCTGCTGATATATAATTCTTAGCAGACATTTATCTAAACTCTTCATAAAGGCTTCCAATGGTGGAAGCCCTTTATTTCCTAGCCCTTTATTTCAGTCATTAGCTATTTTTACCATCATAGTATTTTTCTTAACATCTATCTTGACACTCCCTTGTTGCATTATAAACCTGCTATCTTTTATCACATGCACCATATTTAATTCCTCTTTACAGTAGCCTTTCATATATCTGAAGATTATTATTGTCTCACACCTGCTTATTTTCTTCCATAAATAAGCATTCCCAGCTCTTGTAACCTTTCTTAAAATAAAGAATAATTTGGTTGTTGCATCATTGGTATTGTTGTCCCGGGGACTCTCGTATTGCTCACATCTTTCTTGTAGCATACCATGCAAAACTGAGGTCTCACTGATAGCAGAGCTGGCCTCTGTCTGCAGTCTTAACAGGCATCAGTAAAATAGAAGGACTGCAGCACTGGTATGGAGAAACCTGCTTTTGTTTTTACATGCCAGTGTATTTTCTGACTTTTTCACAACATCACAGGATTTTTGACTTGCATTTACCTTGTGGCATGCTACAACCTATGAAACTTTTTGTTAAAAGCTGTTCTTAGCTGTCTCTTTTCCCTTTTCTGGGTGAAAATAATTGTCTTCACGTGGAATCATAGAGTCATAGAATGTTCTAGGCTGGAAGGGACCTCTAGAGCTCATCTAGTCTGACCTCCCCACACAGGGACAACTCTACCTAGGTCAGGCTCAGGGCCTCATCAAGCCTGAGCTTAAATGACTCCAGGGATGGGGCCCCCACCACCTCCCCGGACAGCCCATTCCAGTCATCAACCAGCCTCACATTGAAGAACTTTTTTCTAATATCCAGCCTTAATATCACTTTTCCCAGCTTGAACTCACTGCTCCTTGGCCTATCCACACAAACCCTCTTGACAAGACCTTCCCCTGCCTTCATGTGGGCCCCCCTCAGGTGCTGGAAGGTCAAATGAAGGTCTCCCTAGAGCCTTCTTTTCTCCAGGCTGAACGGCCCCAACTCTCTCAGCCTGTCCTCATAGGAGAGATGCTCCATTTCCCTGATCATTTTAGTGGACCCAGAGGAGAGAGTGAAGAGACACAGAGATGGAATTTTGGATAGCTAAGCAAGGTTGGGCCTAGTGTCTGTGGGTACACCAGGTGCTGTAGGCCTTAACCTGCTCCAGCAGGGGGGGTTGGACTTCGATGACCTTTCAAGGTCCCTTCCAACCTGTAACATTCTGTGATTTCTCTGGACATGCTCCAGTATCATCTTCCTCTTGATTTTTTTCATGAAATTTCTCCATTTGCTGAGCAAGTTGTTGAATTCCAGTGCTGTGTTCTAATGTGCTTACAACAGCGGCAAGGGTGGGGTGACGAGCAGGCCTCAAAAGTATTCCGTGTCCACAGCATTGCTGGAAGTATGAAATGTTGGGCTTGGAACAGCTCCATGTGAGCTCTCATTCCTACACTGTGGGAATAAACCAGCACTGGTTGTCACAGAATCACACAACATTAGGGATTGGAAGGGGACCTCAAAAGATCATCCAGTCCAATCCCCCTGCCACAGCAGGATCACCTAAATGAAGTAGCACAGGAACATGTCCAGGTGGGTTTTAAATATTTCCAGAGAAGGATTCTTTTTGGTGAGGTTTTATGAACAGTTTTGTAACCACTGTGCAGTAATTTTGCAGGGTGTCATTGCTTAGTTTGCCTAAGAATAAGCCCCTAGTAAAGTTTGTCAAATCCTTATTAAATTCAGTACACAGAGCACTGACTACTTTTCCTTATCCACATGCACTTTTTTCCTTTCAGAGGAGGAAATTAGATCGGCCTGACATGATTTATTCTTAATAAATCTATGCTGCTGTTAGTTATTTCCTTTTTTACCTTCCAGATAGTTCAGTTGACTATTAATTCTGAGTTTTTCTGCAGATTAATTAACTTACTAATAGTTTCTTCTCCTCTCTTTTCATGGACAGTGTTGTGGAACTACATCATTATGATATGAGGAGTCACATGCACTGGTATGGATAATGCTAACATGAGTGGGACTACAGACAGATCAGCAATCCAGCCCTGGCAGATGTTGTCAGTGTTTGCTTCAGCCCCTCAGCAAAGACTGAAGACATTGCAGCTGCACCAGCTGACTCATGCCCCATCAATATACCTCTGTGGTATTTAAAGGAGCTGTGTTCCTCAGGAAAGACACTTCAGAAGCATTATTCTACAGCTGAAGGGAATGATCCAGATTTTGAAGGTGGGTTGTATTTCAGATTTATTTCTTTTGCAGCCTGGTATAGTGGATAGCAATGTGCTGTGAGGGTGAAGGACAGGAGCATCCCTACATTGAGTGGCAGAGAAAAGCTGTTTAGGGCTGCTTATTCTTCAAATCTTGAAGAAAGCCAGCAACGACTTGTTTTCAGGGAAGGAAAATAGAGACTAAAGTGTGACATTAGCAAAAAATTACAGCAGGTTAAAAATGTAGTTATCTTGATACCTTTTGTGTCAGTGCTCTTCTCCAACACTGCTGAGTGTCCAAATATCATTGAGGTAGGTATATTCCTACTGTCCTCTGTGAGAAAGTTGAAAAGAGGAACAGGTGCAGTTGCCTTTCTCCTATGCTCTGTCTCCTTTCTCACTCTCCCTTCTGTCAAGCAAACATAACCAACACACTGGAACGGGCTGCCCAGGGAGGTTGTGGAGTCTCCTTCTCTGGAGACATTTCAGACTCGCCTGGAGACATTCCTGTGCGACTTGGTCTAGGTGATCCTACTCTGGCAGGGGGATTGGACTGGATGATCTTTCAAAGTCCCTTCCAATCCCTAATTTTCTGTGATTCTGTGAGTTGTGGAAGCTTTTAAAGTTTTTTTGAGCTGACTCCAGCCAAGACGTGCTGCAGGTTAGCAGTGGCACATTCCAGTAACTACTCGTGTGTAACCTGAAAGTAGAGAGCCTTTTGGCCATTCCCAACTGGGATTTCAGTACTCAGCTCTGGAAGCTCTCTGTTGGCTCCTTACGCCATGTGATGTGTTCTTGGATGGTACTGTGCCTACTCATAAATAGGGCAGGCTGTTTGAAAACAGCAGCAATGCCAGGTGAAGATGATTAGTTTACATCTTGCCACAAAGATTGTTGTGTTTTAGTCAGGAAAAATATTGTTAGCTCTTTTTACCCGGTAGCATCACTCACTGTTGCATCCATGCCTTATAGTAAACAATAAGAAACAGTTGATAAAGTAAACTGAAAGACTTTAAATCTATGAACATTTATGACTGATGAGCTTCTCTGAGCATGAGAGATATAGGAATACTCTTCAGGATAACTTCAGATGTCATCATATGCGTGTGATAATAATGTCAGTGTGGATTGGTGACAATTCTTTATCACACAGTACCTCTTATACCACCACGAAAAGATCAAAGTTTCCAAAGTGTGTGACCTAATTCACCTTGACTTCCAATTCAGTCTGACCTACTTAGAGCTGCTGCCACTGATAAAAGTACCACCTCTGTCACTGCCCTAGATGCCTTTAAAATGGTGCTTTAGCAGGCCTGTTGTGATATTAACAAGTAGCTATAGATAGCCTTTGAGATCTTTCTTTGAGGGGTCATTATCAGTAGTTTGTCTTCTGCATGAGACCTCAGCTCTCTATAGGCCTGAGGTAAGATACAATAGTATTCCCTGTGCTGCCCTGATATTAATTCTGGCACCAGTCTAATAATTCTCAGAAGATGTTGTTCATGTGCTCATCCACTTCTGCACTCCTGACATTTTCCTGAGTAGCATTTTCAATGACATAACCTTGGGAACCATCCCTAAGTCATCCAAGTACAGGAAGGTGCATGTGGATACTTTGAAAGGAAGTAATTCCTCATGCATTGCACTCTTTCTGTGTCTCTCTGCCTTTGTTGCCTGCTTCTTTTGAGGTGATTGGAATGGAGTGGAGCTTAGTGACTCTGAAACACACTGATTGGATTTGGAGAGTATAAAGAAGGATGTACAAAAAGTAGGGCAAAAGAGTAGCACCACTGTGGTTTGCAAGCAGAAAAGTCAGGAGGCTGCAGAAGGAGCCATGTGCCTTCTCTTGTTCCCAGAAGATAATAGACACAAGAAGGATAAACATTTGGGATGAGGAAAGAGTATTTCCTGTTTCCTGCTGCAAGGTGGGAAAAAGAGCAAAACTGTGAATGCTGCTGTCAACACAAGGTCAGCAACAGCCACTGATGCTATTTAGAGCCTGTGGATATGGGTATGTACATAGAAAAAGAGGAGGAGCAAGGAGAAAACAGAGATGACAGGGAGATACCAGAAGTAGGAAGGAGATGACAACAGCTATTTAAGATACTGGTGCTTAACAAGTGCCATGAGGACTGGAGACATGTAAAGTGGGACGTTTAAGTGGAGCATGGGGACTGCAATGTATTTCATCTGACCTATGGTTATGTAGCTGACTGGTTGGCATCTCAGCTGACCTGAAGATATGATTGTGTGTGTGTCCTGGAAGAGAGTGGAGGTATAGACTCAAGTTGAGTCTGTCAAAGTTTATCAGATCAAGTATAGAGCAAACTTTAGGCAACTGTGATCATGTTGATCTCATTCCTAAACTACTGAGTGTATAAATGAGAACTCTGAGAACTCATGTCGGCCTGTTAATATCTAAGATATTCCTAACATTTAACATTAGCAGAGAGCACATAGATCTGATTCTGCAGATCCAGCAAACACTCAGACTCCATTAGTACTCGTAATGAGTCCATCATAAGAACATCTTGTGGGCCTCAGTAGTTTTGTTAGTTTGTGTGGCTTTTTTTTTTTTTGTAAAGAGCTGACTGATAGGATGGACGCTGGGCATCAGATATGTGCTAAACAATGTGGGGAAATGTACAGGGTTCCCTTATCTTAGTAAACAAGATTATTTTTAATAACCATCCAAACAGAAGTGCTATTCATTTCACGTCTCTGCAGGAAAGTGTTAACACAGTAATGCTTTGTGGTCATGCGTTAGTTATTAGGTCCATAATGAGTATAATGCTGTTATTAATTATCTTAGTTGTAATGTTCATTAATACAGCACGTTAATGTGTGCTCCTTCAAGTTTAGCTACAGAACCTGAAAGTGCATTTCTGTACTAATAAAGTAAAAATCCATTAGACCCATAACCTTTGTGCATGGAAAAAGAATTATTTGAACAAGTTTGTTCCATTAATGGTGATTTGTTTGAGACTTATTAGTATCATCCACTTTCTGACTGCACACTCAGAACTTTCTTACTGTGGATACTTCTGTTCCTTTGACAGGTTGTAAGCTAAAGGGTTTTTCATATTATCTTGAATATTTTCGTACAAGCTATCGATGTAAAGCACTTTGAGGATATATTGATATATCACACCAGATCTAAGCTTACTCAAGCACTGCAGTAGTTCAGGGTAGCTTGTAGTGCAGATCCAATTTCCCTTTCCAAAAAGTACAGAGTCTTGCAGTTGTGGCTTCTCCTTCTTTATCACCCAACAGTCTTTCCTCAAATCCTATTGCCGGTAGCAAAGAGCTATGCATCACCCTCTGCCTCTTGGCTGGTGACAGAAGTAGAGGCTTTTTCAAGCTTTCTTGTTTCAGATTGATCCACAGCTTTTGTGCTGCATTAAGTGCCCTCTTTAGAGGAACCACTTTCTATTACTGCAGTCCTTCCTGGATGGACATTTGAGCCAAGACAGTCTGCATGCCACCACAGAAAAGGTGTTACTTTGGCACTGGAGTTTAACACTGCACTAAATTGATTAAGACACTGCAAGTCCTTTCAATTCCCTGAACTTCTCTTGATGCAGCAGAGGAAGATTCCTGCTACAGTTTTCCTAATGGCCTGGAAGACATTCCCCAGGTGGGAATCACAACCAGATCAATCTGCTCCTCTTCATCCAGAGTGGGTGTAGGAGGAAAAGCCTTTGTGCTGTGTGGTCAGAGGAAGGGGTCTAGCTGTCAGGCAAGTCTAGTCACTATCTCTTTAGTCTCTAAAAGTAATGTAAAAGGAGATCAGAACTGAAGATCACGTCTTTCAGAGGTCACATGGTTTCCACTGATGAAGCTATGTGGGGTATTTTTTTTGTTCCCTGTCAGTATGAACCCTTCAGTCTGTGATGTTTCTAGATATTTGCCTCTGGAAACTGTGAATGTATAAAGCTCGCACACTTTGTCACATTCTGTAGCAAGTGATTGTGGCAGTTCCTTCCAAAAGTTTGGTTCCTATCTTGCTGCAGCACAGACCATCAACTTTGTAATACAGAGGTGAATGGGTCGCAGTCTCTTTTTCATCCAAACAGTTGTGAGCCTGCATTTGGCTAGCTGTGCTTGTTGGATGAGGCATGACTGCTCAGTGTTTGGCTTGTTTGCTATTGCCACCAAAAATATAGGCTGGCAAGGGTTTATACTTCCTTTCTCTTGCTTTTGGGGTTTTTTGGTGCTACACAAGAGTAATGTGTGTGCTAATTCCTGTATAGACAGAGATGTTAAAGTTTAAAAGGGGAGGAAGTCACCCGAGGTCATTATCTGCAGTAATTTATTAGATTTTTGACTAATGCTGTTTATAGCCAATGAAGAAAATTCACAGCTGACTCCTTTCCTTTACTCCTTTCCTGCTGAGAGCCATCTCGTCATGTGGTGACATTAAAGGGAAATAACCAGGTAGTCATAATTTCATAGCACAGAAAAGTAGTGAAGAGCCTGAGAATTGCAACGGGATTTGACTTCTGAGCACATTTCCTAGTTCCTTTGTGAGCCTCCGTCTATATTAATGTATTGCCGCACTTTGCAGAATAATATACTCATAAGGGCTTCATAGTCAGCTTTCCCTCTTCATTCTGAGGACCAACATGTTAGTTTTTCAACAGCTGTAATCAGGAAAATAAGAGCTTTAGAGTTTGCTTCAAACCCCGTATCTCTAGGCAATCTGCTGCTAGAAAGCTACTCACAGAGTTAGCATGAAACTATTCTAATTCTGTATTAATTGCTGTAATTAGTTTTTTGCGTCACGATCAGATCAAGGAAGCCTAGAGAGAAAAAAAGAAAGAACCCTCTTTATCCACAACTCTCCTAAAATGAGACTCAATATTGCCATCAAAGGCAATCCAAGTCAGACCTTCCCAGCCGTTGGCTTCACAGATGTCAGGGACAGTTAGATTCCACCATGCTGAAGCCTTTATCAACACGTCCTCCTGCCTGCAGGCCTTCTGCTTAGGTTTCTCCTGATAGGATGTATTTGGTTTCCCTGTTTTGCCTAGCTTCTTCAATTCTGAAGGTCTTTCCCGTCTTTGCTGCTTACAGGTAGACTTGTGTTTACTTGATCATTCTGTGTAAGTACCAAATGCACCTGCAAAGAGTGATGCCCCTCAGGTTTCTCCTGACCCACTTTGTGTGTAGCAAATCAACTGTTTGCAAAGCATCTGGTTGCAGTCTGGGGGAAGTTCCCAGTCTGAATCTTAGGCTTAGATCACTCCCTGTGATGCAGGAGGAGCATTCATTTATACTGCTCTTTCCTTTTACACAGCTGTTGTTTGCTATTTCCCGGTTATTAAATACTTGCACAAGGAAAGAAATATAAAAGTGCTGATACTTGCCATTAACTATTTTTGATGCAACAACTAAGTCTGCCAACTGCATGAAGTGAATGCGTTTTGTCAAGCACATCAAAAATGCATTTGTAAGGAAAGGCTCGCCGGGTCAGATGATAAGGACACAGAGTACAGCCTTTCTAAAGTACCTTTGATTTCCCATCCATAAAATGCATTTTTCTTCAGTCCTTTCACAGAATCAGCAAACATTAGGGATTGGAAGGGACCTCGAAAGATCATCTAGTCCAATCCTCCTGCCAGAGCAGGACCACCTAGATCCAGTTGCACAGGAACATGTCCAGGCGGGTTTTAAATGTCTCCAGAGAAGGGGACTCCACAACCTGCCCTGGGGACAGAGCACTGGAATAGGCTGCCCGGGAGGGTTGTGGAGTCCCCTTCTTTGGAGACGTTTAAAACCCACCTGGATGTGTTCCTGTGCGACTGACTGGATCTAGGGGATCCCGCTGTGGCAGGGGGATTGGACTAGATCTTTCGAGGTCCCTTCCAATCTCTAGTGTTCTGTGATTCAGTGATTAGATTTGTTCTACCTAGTACAACATATGCAGGAGCTGTGCCTCCTAAAGAACATGATTCACAGTTCATTCACGTATGAAGATGTTAGTAAACTTAAACATTTTTTAAATCTGAAATTCCCCAGCTGCTTCTCTTAAAAAAAAAAAAAAATCCCCAAGCAACAGTCCCAATAAGATTTCAAGAAGGTTGTTTTATGAGTAACATGTGCCATCCATACAGTAGAAAATCACATGAATGACAGTCCCAGAATCTGTAGATTTATTACTTTTTTAACTTTCTGATTATGTTGGCAATGACTTAAAAAAATAAAATTTGTAATTTTGAGGAGAGAATAATGTACTTTTTTATTAAAACAGAAATGACACACTGCTGCATCTCTAACTTGATTTAGTGTTTTTATTAGTTATAGAACTGTTTTAATACCTCACTAACTATTGCCTTCTCCCTCAAGGTTTTCATTGTTCTCATACCCTAGAAACAAATTGATAATTCTGAAAAAAAATAAAGTGTTTCTTGGTTGTTTGCTAACAGCAGAATAGCAATCAGTCACCACAGGGTTACTACAATGGGCATCATTATATCTGGATCCTTATCAATTTCACTATATGGGTAAGTATTATTGCTGCGTACCGGAACTCCTTTGGTGTTATTGCTTAATTTTAATTGTGATTGTAAAATGTGAAAAATGTGGATCTTTAAACCCCAATTAAACACCTGCTATACTTGTTGTGCCTTGGCATTTAAAGATATATTGAGTATTTAAAATCTGCTGATTCAGATATCACATTGAAGGGGGGAAATGGAAAAAAAACCCCAAACCAAAACAAGGATTGGTTTTAAAACAAAAGTTTGCTTAAGGAAATAGTTGCCGGGAAAATTAATTTGGCCAAATAAGTGATTGCTAAACTTTGAAACGTTTTGAAGAGGAAATTTTAATGTTGTACTGTTCCTCATGCAGCTTCAGAGAGGCTGCCAGGCCCTCACAGCTTCCAAGAATCCCACTGTCCTGTGTGTGTCCCTCTGACATCCAACTAATGGAAAATCCTGCTCTGGAAAACACCTGCCCAGCATTAACAAGCTGTAAATGGCAGCAACAGCAGAATGTCAAGTTGCAGGAACACAAAGAAAGGCAGGTTTTGTATAAAAACACTCTGCTGACTGCTCCCAAATTCTTAAAATTTCATTAATGAATGAAAACATTTCTATATTGTTTCTGGCTCTGTGGTGAAAAAGCCCAACAAGCACATGGGTGTTTAAGCGTGTGAGTAATCTGAATGAGTTAGAGCTCAGCACATGTTGATGTGCTTTGCTGGACTTGGAAGTGGTGGTGGTGTAAGATTTAAATCTAGCAGACATAAAGAGAGGCAGCAGTTCAGTACAATTAAATCTGCAAGCAGCCTGTGCTGCACAGCCTGGCGCATGCACCTTTCCACATCTTCTCTCTTTCTCTTCCATAAATGTAGTCTGGAAAATTTGCTTGGTCTGAAAAACTGACAGATTTATCCTCTCAGTAAAGAATGGCTTCTGAATATTTGAGGGAACATTCTATTGTTTACAGGCATTGACAAACTCAATATTTTAAGTGTAAGTTTTTGTCTGTTGCTGTTTCATGTGTAATTAGCCACTCAAAAACCCCCCACCCCATGGTATCAACCCTTCTATCTTTGCCTGTATGGTGTGAAGGGCATTTTCCATGCCCTCAACTAGTTCTCTCATGATTTGGAAGGCTGCTTGGAGAATCTTTGCTTGTAGAGTCTCCTTCTCTGAAGATGTTTAAAACCTGCTTGGACATATTCCTGTGCAACTTGATCTAGGTGGTCCTGCTGTGGCAGGGGGATTGGACTGGATGATCTTTCAAGGTCCCTTCCAATCCCTAATGTTCTGTGATTCTGTGATTTATGATCCAGTCACAGAAGGACCTAGAGCCAAATACTTCTCATGATTCAAAGCAGCCACTCTGGGAGACAACCTGTTCCTGTGGTTAGCAGAAGTAACGCAGAATATTTTTCTTCAGCTGTAGAAGAGAGCTTGTTGTTTTCTAGTGTTTTCCGCAGTAGGAATCATTGCTTTTAAGGGGTGCACCGACTTAAGTTTGTATTTCTTGCAGTCTGCACTCCTGGGACAATTTCCCTGCTCCTTGCCCACATACTTCTATTGAAGTTTGCATTGAACTTTGAGACTGATTCAACCTGATCTGCTGTCAGCCCCTTCCTCTTACTGGGTCATTGAAATACCTCCCTTCCTCTTCCTAGGAGGGTAGGTTTCCTGAGGGCACTTCACATCGCTTATTTTATTCCTGCTTCCTAATTTGAAACCAATGATACCTGGTTAATGGTTGTGGAAAAGCCCATGTTTTGATAACTAATGTAAGTAATTAGCAAATTTTGTGTTTTGATTTATTCCCCCAAATACTACTTCAGTTTGGAAGTACAGTACCCCCTAACTCCTTTCAGCAGAGGCCAGGCAGCTCCTCAGATGCCTTACCACAAATAAATCATTTAAGTATCTTCTGCTTGTCTTATACCATGTCTTGGCTACTAGTACACTTCCTTGTCCATCTTCAGTAATGGCTTGTGTCAGGTGGAACCTCCTGGGAAAGAGATGGGTTTATCTTAAAAAGCTGATGAGAGCATCTCCTGTATCCCCACTGTGTCATGAAGAAGGATTATTAAATATAGAATAAATAACAGGCAACTGGATTACTGGGCTGTAATTCCATTGAGGTGTTCCATTTTTTAAAAGCAGACTCAGTGCAGCTCATGAAAGCTGTCAGGCTGGAAACCAAAGTGGTCTCTTATTCCACAGATCAGGTACTGCAAAGGAGTGTGTGACCTCTTCCATGCTGTCCTCACCTGTTTGTCTGTGCCAGTCCTTGCAAAGGCAGGATCAGGGAAGCCCCAGGTGGTCCAATGAGTTCAGACTTAGCTCTGAGCGGGCTGATACCTCCACGTGCCATGGCGATGCGTACAGAGGCATTAGCTGGGGTCCTCATTGCCTGGGCGTGATGAGCCCCACTGGAGCTGTGCTGATGGGTACACTCAGGCTGTCTGTACCATGGGCACTGTACCATGGGGGGGAATGCACTCAGTGTGGGGACGTCTGTAAACATGATGGGCAAAATGACCTTACTCTGCAGATTCTTCTTACCTTGGTGTTAGGCTAAGCCATGGGGATCCTCACATGGCTCAGAATCTGTGGCATATTGAAGCTTATGTTTTAAGCTGCACCTTTATAGCACAAGGCCTATCAATTAATTTACCTACTCCTGTGTCAACTTTGGCAGCTTTATAAATTGGAAAAAGAGATTCATGATCTAAATCCAGCCCCTCATTCTGCAATGCATTGATGCCTATAATTCCTCATAGAAAATATCTTTCCTGAAGTCTGCAATGTGTTATAATCTCTAATTATGAATATGTTCACAGAATTTGTTCATCTCAAGATGCACTTGTGCATCTGTTATTTATGCACTATACATTAAACTTTACATATAGCTTTAGAAATATTTCTGCAGATGTGCACTTGTACTTAAAAGACCATAGAAAATGGTATGTCAAGCTGTGTGACGACGTCCTTGGGTAAACATTACAAAGTACTGGAGGAAGGAGCACCATCTTTTCCCATAGCACTGTTATAACTAGAGGTAGACAACTCTTTGCTGAAGTTATAGGCTTTGGGAGGGGGTCTCCAGAGTCATCACTGCAGATGCTGCTACAGTCCACTGTCACCTGGCAGAACTGTAACTGGAGGTAGACAACTCTTTTCTGAAACTATAGGCTTTGGAAGGGGTTGCTGCAGTCCACTTCACCTGTCTGTCAGTCTGCCTTGCAGGCAGTCTGTGGGCTTATGTATCACTGCTGTCAAGCATGGTGGGGCCAGGGGTTCCTGCCTACACTAGAGCCCAGGCATAGGCTGTGTTTCCAGGCTTAAGTTCTTCATGGCAGACAAGCCTGGTATTGAGTGCAACCTCAAGCCACCCTTTGAAGATGATACAGCAAGAAGCCAGCATGTTTGTGAGAGCAAGAAAGTCTGGCACTGTGCAAGAGAGACTCTAAACTTATTAGAGAGGCTGAACTTTATGGTTAAATAGCACATAATACAGTGGGGACTGGTTGCTGCCTGGCACTTTTAATTGCTGCTGTAATAATAATAAAAAACCAGAGCCACTGTTCTGTATGCAGCCGTATAAAACATGATAAATCGTTATTCTGCTTGTTTTTCTATTGTAAAGTGATGCTGTCAGCATGGAATTTATTTAACTGGAAGATAAACCCTCAACTTATTACTTTAGAAGGGGGAAAAAAATACAATTAAGGACTAGCCACTGCAAGAAAATTAGAATTAAAGATAATGAAACTTAAAAAAACCCCACCAAATACTGAAGGGCATATAAACACATGGTCTCCTCTGGGCCATGGTTCCAGTGAGTCCCAGGACATAAATACCACCTTAAAGCTGTGCTTGCTTCAGGACAGCTACGTCTTTCTAATAGTGTTTTGCTGAAATGGAAGCATTAACTGATAGATTTGGATAGGGCAGATGCTACCAGATTATTTGATATGTTAGGCTTCCTTGTGCAATCCTGCTAGGGATGCACATGGTTCATGGAGATGACCCTGAAAGATTGTGAGTGTCTTTGGAAAGTGCTGAGGGTCCTTCGTCCCCACTGCAAGTTAATGAGGACACTGCAGCAGAAACGAATACAAATCAGTTGTGTGTTTTCTGTCTCTGTGTGTGTGCTTCACAAACAAAAGCTTTTTCACCGTGGAGACTGAGGAGACCAACCCATCTATGCAGTGTGCCCCAGCATCACCTCAAACAGACATTTGCTTGTTAATCTGGAAAATAACAATGTGCTTCACCTTCAGTGCTATAGGTTTGCTTTTCATCTGGCTTTTCATGTTATTTATGTTATGCTGGAGAATAGAAATACCTGAAATATTTGGAGATTGGCTGAAAGAACTCTTCCTTGCTTTGCCTTAGAGCACCATATCTTTATGGAATCGTAGAAGCTGGAGATTGTAAAGGCTTTTTGGGTCATTGGAGCCACCCACATGCCAGTGCTGCATTGACACTCTTTTCTTTCCAGTGAAAGCTGCTAGTGATACAGTGGTGCAAGGAAATTTGCACTTTAATAGGGAACATTTTCATAAAGGCTCAACCTGATTTTTGTCTCTGTTTATGGTCCAGATATATACAGTTCCATACAGGCCATATGAAATTACAGCAAGAGGTGGTGAATGATGTAGGAAATGAAAAATTCATCACAAAGAGCTAGGAGGTAGCAGAGCTGTGTTGCACTGTACCTTTTGATATTAAACTCAGATATCGGCAGGCAAGAAAACTGGACTCAGAAGATCTCAAAAATAAACTTCTACAAATAGAGCGAATAAATCAGAAGTCAGTCTTGGTGGGTTTTAAAAACTACTGGGTTTAGCATATCTCAAAAGTTCATTCTCTTCCATTTAAAAAAAAAAAATCAGCTTGCCAGATGAAGGCGGCACTTCTAAATGTGGCTTTGTCCCAAATCAAGACAGACTGAAAGGGCTTCTGACAGTTCTGGGAAGTGCTAGAGGATTCACACCAGAGAAAGCTGTTTGGATTTTAATGGATTTTTTATTTGGTTTGGGGGTTTTTTTAACTTGTAAGTGGGGTGTTCTTGGGCTGATAAACAGCATATGTAGAATTTATAAGAAGCTAACATAATAAAAGGTCATCCTCATAGGGCAGGTGGCCTCTCAAGATAAAAATCACAGAATCAACATTAGGGCTTGGAAGGGAACTCAAAAGATCATCTAGTCCAATCCCTCTGCCACAGCAGGATTGCCTAGATCCAGTCGCACAGAAATCAGGTGAAAGACAAATGCAGATGATGTTTAGCACACCATTCCTGCAGCTATCC
Source organism: Phoeniculus purpureus (assembly GCA_028565055.1). NCBI lineage: Eukaryota > Metazoa > Chordata > Aves > Bucerotiformes > Phoeniculidae > Phoeniculus > Phoeniculus purpureus. The sequence continues at coordinate 23,056,794 of JAOXOE010000506.1, forward strand.
TGAGCTGGCTTAGTTCTACCCCATTGCATAAGCATTCTGCCCCACAGTTTTTTGGGAGAACAGGACATGTTAGAAATTTTTAGAATGCACTAGGCAGTCCTTCAACATTCTATGTGGGTGCACAGATTTCATGCAGAATCCATGAAGGTTGTAATGAAGGACATGTGGATACCACCTCAGCCAAGTCCACACAGCACACAAGGATGTAGGAGGTGTATGTTCCTCACTGCTTAAAGCTGGGCATGCTCTTCAACACCTTGCAGGATTAGATCCTCGATCATCATCCCCATTAATAACTGCAGCTCACCTGCTCTCCTTGGAAAAGGTGGCTTTTTTAACATGCAGCCCTGGAACAGGGAGATTGAACTAGATGATCTTTTGAGGTCCCTTCCAATCCCTAGTGTTCTGTGATTCTGTGACTCTGTGCTGGTCAGCAAAGCAGCCCTGCTGTGAGTGATCTGAGTGATGTTCCCTGCTGTCTGCACACACTTTCGTTAAAATCACTGCCGTAGCTCCAGCCCTTTATGTGTTTGTTAGTGAGCACCTGCATCGAACATGTGGGATTCTAATCTTCACAAGCTAGATGGCCTTAAATAATCTCAGTGGGTTTTATAGGCAAACTACTGTAAAAGGAGACCTGTGTTGACCTGTCATTTTCCCCCCACTCCTTTCAGACATCACATCTGAGGTTTCCCTTGTGGGTGGCCCTTCTTTCTTTTGTGCCTTTGTAATTTCTTCCTAGGTGGTACCTGACAAGTCCCTTTTTTACCCTTAGAATTTTTTGTTCAGAATCCATTCACTTCAAAATATCATTACCATTGCAAACAAGAAAATGTGTTTATCAGAAACTGCAAACTCCTTTAGGGCCTCATAGGATTAATCACGGTTATAAAGTTTTATTAAACACAATTTTTGTTTAATGACAAGCTCCACCAGTCCTTCCCCATTCCAAACCAATCCTGTCCTAAGGGTGTATCTAGCACAGCAGATTGTTTTCAACAGACTCTCAAGACAATCCCTATTACTTTGTCATGCACAGAGATATTTTTCTTCCTAGATAATTTGAACTTCCTTAAAAATCACATCTGTTTCATACTTTATTTATTTGTAATTTAAATCCTTAAATTGAATCTTTCATTACTAACATCTGGGCTTGAAATGCAGCCCACTTGAAAAAATACAAATTTTATTTTATTTGTAGTTACCCCCCTTCACTCGGTAGCATTGGTACAAACATTCCCTGGCCAGAGGCAAAACAGCCGGGTATCTTAAAGCTGTGATGCCGTACCACGTGTAATATGGCTCACTTGAATGTCCCTGAAGTGACTGGCAATTTGCCCAGAATTAGACTGAATGCAAGTAATAAGCTGTAGAAATTCCACAATATTGACAATTAGATATCTCTATACAGCAGCAGCTGTGTATTGTTCTCATGGTATATTCCTCTCAAAGCACCTCCTAAAAAAAAGGGGGGGTGGGGGGAAAGAAAAACCTGGCAGAAGGTTGCAGGCAGCAGCAAGGTAATAGACATTATATGAAATATCTACAATTCAGATTAATAGGAATGTTTCTGTTCCTACAGTTGTCTGTGCTGGAAATACTGGGTAAAACAAAATGCTGAGAAATTTTCAGTTTATAATATCACATCTGCACCGCAAAATGGCTCTATTTTAAACACTACTTTTTTTCTGAGAGAGGCACCTACCCACTCTTTCCTTTCATCATGAAAAGGAGGAAGTAGGAGGATGGATGAGTCTTTGGGTGCTTTTTGAGTTTGGGGAAATGGCTTCAGCAAGTCCTCTGGAAAATTGCCCCTAAACCAAAAAGAGACATTAGTGTCCTGTACAATGGGGTCTCTGCAAACCCTGTAGGAGTCTTGTCCCACAAGGCAGAATCACGGAACATTAGGGATTGGAAGGGACCTTGAAAAATCCTCTAAAGCTTTCGTGATTTTTACCTGATTTGAGGAAAATTCAGATATCTCTGAGGGACTTGCAGGAATAAATACATTTATTTCCTATTAATTCTCAATTCCATCACATTTCAAAGTTTATTTGTTACCCTTTCGACAGAAAATGTGGAAAATGGATTCACAGAATCACAGAACATTAGGGGTTGAAAGGGACCTTGAAAGATCATCTAGTCCAATCCCCCTGGCACAACAGGATCACCTAGACCAAGGTGATGTCCAGGAACATGTCCAGGTGGGTTTTCATTGAACAGTTATTTGCTTTTACTTGCAAGAAATAGCTGCCCACAGTTTTTTTTAAACCATACTTTTGAAGTTTGCAGTAGGAGCTATTCATCTTTGATATTTTGCCCAGTGGATATCAGCAGAGCTTGTTTCTGTCAGCTGCTAAGCTTGTCAGACTTTTGCTATCTGCCTTTATTGTAATAGAAATGATCATTTTTAAAATAAGCTGCATTTTTTTTTGTGCAGAAGCACCATAAAACTGAGGGAACAATAAGATGTCAAGTTTTATATTGCAGATGCTAATTTATCAAGCTAATTACGAACAAAATGCAACTAAATTGCTGATAATCTTGAGACTGATTAATTCAGCAACAGCGATATTGATGAGTGTTTAAAGGTTAGGAATAGAAGTGTTATGATGCAGGATCCCCTTCCTTCTTCAGTACTTAACTACAGAAGAATTATCTCGGCACTTTGTGGCGTACACAGCATTTTGACAGATATATGTGCTGTATAGCAAACAAATTGCTGCAGAAAGGAAAGGCCAGTTTGTGCATCTCTCTGACTGGTGTCACCATCCTGAATATTGCTAGAATAGAATCAGACAACATTAGGGATTGGAAGGGACCTCAAAAGATCATCTAGTCCAATCCTCCTACAACAGCAGGATCCCCTGGATCAAGTCGTATAGGAACATATCCAGGTGGATTTTAAACATCTCCAGAGAAATAGAGGGAAGGTTATGTGTGGCACTGTGTGCCCAAGTGCCCTAGTCCTGACATCCATCGCCCTGGCTCCCAACACTTTCCTTTTCTTTATTGCCTACCTTCACGCAACCTCCCTGCCTTTCTCCATCTATCCCAGGAAGACTCCCAAATCCACAAATGCAAACACAATAAGATATGTTGGCATGGTGCTCTCCAGCCGCACGGGAAGTGTAGGTGATGCCTGTATCCAGCAGTGCTTTGGTCAGAGACAATGTTTCTTCCTTGGACAGTGGAGAGAACATTTCTCCTAAGCTTTGTCTGAGTTTTGCTTCCTTCCCTCTGGGCACGAAGGCTGCTGAGTCAGTGCTGAATGAGGTCAGTCATTAGGACTATTTCTTGGAACTGGAGACTGGGCTGAAACGACCTGAAATTCCATCACTTGGGTCCTTCTCCTGCCAGCAGCACAACATCAGGTCCCTTCAGTGCCAATGTACTCCAATAAAGGAGGTTAAAAAGCCAGTTCATTAACTGACTCCAGCACCAAGCAAGTCCCTTTTATAACCTGTGTTATCAGCAGAAGTACAAGTGTGGTGTGGTGAGGAATGTGATTATGGACGAGATTTCCTGGGAGAGGAATTAGCTGGCTCTGGTGGCGATCTCCATTGTAATGAGCATGCTGCCATCTTTATGAATTCATTTATAGATGTACTCTCACAGCCGTGCACAGCACAAAGCTCCTCTGCCACTTAGCAGCACCAGCCGGGTTCTCAAAGGGTTAATATGCATAACATAAAATAACATAAAATGAGCTGTAAATAATGTAATGATATGTATTGTTAAGCTACATATACTGTACCAGGTGCAAGTACTCCCACTCCTCACTTAGATATAATCTGGGGCAGTCAACAAACACAGATGTGTTTTAACAAAAAAGAAGGCGGGGGGGGAATAAAGGAAGGATGAACAAGACAAAAAATTAAAACATATGTAAGATAATTTAATGGAGATAACGATCCAGGTAAAACCTGGCCTATTTTTCAGAGCCACTTTAACTGCGCCGTGTGAAATACAATGGCATTTTGACTTGTTTTTGGAACACGCGCAAGCCAAACACATGTGGAAACACCTTGACAGGCCTTTTGTACAACTACAAGAAAACTGATAATCCTAAATCAATTATACGGGGAAAATACGAGTCTTTGAATACTAGTAATTATAATGGTTATTTTTCACTTTTGTAGCACCTGCAAGCGATGCACTGTATATATAACAATGATTCAAAAAGCCCTAATTAACTGTTTATTTTTTTTCCTTCTTGTTTGCTGGCTAGAACCAGTCTGCATTAATTGACAATTTATATGTGTGTGTGTATATATATATAAATG
>JAOXOE010000506.1:23061179-23103924 GCA_028565055.1 Phoeniculus purpureus
TGAGCTGTGTGGTAGGGGTTGGACTTGATGATCTATTAGGTCCCTTCCAACCCTGGTGATACTATGATACTATGATACTTCACTCACCTCTTCTAACAGTTACATGAAAAAATTCACATATGATGAAAATTCTTATAATAAAAGAACAAAAGTAGTCCACATATTGGATTTCAATTAAGTAAAATTGTCCAGATTAGCAACTCTAATTTCTACAGTGGGAAGAAATTGTTGGGTTTTTCTTCTTTAGGCATTAACTTCTTCCAACTAAATAAAAACTCTTTCATTACACCATCTCTAAAGCAGGACCCTTGTTATTTATTACTTAACCATACAGAAACTTTATTTTACAGTATTTGATGATTCAGGTAATTTTACCGCCGATTTTTATACAGAAATGTATTTTTTTCCCTTCTTGTATGTTTCTCTATAAGCATCTTCAGATGTTATGATGATAACTACTGTTATGTTCTCTAGTCACAAAAATCACATGAAATTTAAACCTTTCCTTCTCAGCAACATCCTATCCTCTAAACCCTGCTGAGTACTTACTCTCAGACAGCTCCGTGTACATTTATTCATATAACCCGCCTGGATATGTTCCTGTGCGACTTGGTCTAGGTGATCCTGCTCTACTAGGGGGACTGGACTAGATGATCTTTCATGGCCCCTTCCAATCCTTAATGTTCTGTGATATAGTTGATTGTGTACCTGCAATTACCTATGACCTATATCAGTGGGAAAAAAAGCCCGAGCAGGTCATTTGAAGTCCAATGACTACAAACTAATGGTTAAATACAAGAGAACTGAGGAGATGGATCCTGAAGCCTAAGGGGCTATGATACTCATTTCCTTGACACAATTATTACGATTAGTAAAGAAGTTTACTACAGCTACATGATTTAACAACTGTTAAACCAATGCTGTTAAATTCAGAACCCACTAGAAACACACTACAAATTGTCGCAAAGAAATAGGGCTTGTTTACTCTTCATTACAGTGTCAGCAAGTCAAAGAGTTGATCTTAAAACAACAAAAGCCTGACAGGAGAAAATGCCGCCAGCTCTGTCAGACTCTTGGAAGAGAAAGTCAAGGCTCAAATGATTGCGTTGATCTTTGACTGAAATTGTAAAACAAATCAGCTTCTTCAAAGCCAAACATAACACCACAGCCAACAATAAGAAATTCTTTAGTTTGTTCCACACAATGAATTTTTTGATGTCATAAGAAGTGGATATTTTTAAACACACTAAAAAGGTGCTAGCAAGGCAGAGGAATACAACCCAGGCCCATAAAAAAGCATGAGATTGGTTTTCCTAATATCTCATTTTTCTTTCACTCACATAATTTCCAGCACAAAGACTAATTACTAATAGGTACTTGAAGGTTTAACTAGCTTTTAAACAACATGCAGATTTATTGACTACTTAAATTCCAAATTAACCATATTTTATTAGTCACATGGAAACTGGATCGCTACCTATAAGACTTAAAATACTTTACTGACACAGATCAGAGTCTAAAATTCATCCTGTTTAAAGACCAACAGCCTTAAGACATATTATTTCATGTTTTTATTTAAAATAAAGATAATTTAAAATGACTTTATTTTCTGTTCAGAAGTCATCCTCAGATACCCTTCCTGAACTCCTGATTCTCCGTATCAAATCTTATGTCCTACACAATTCTGTCAATCCTTCACAAAAAGCTCTAATATAAGAAGCCTACATTCACTAAATCCTTTCCCATGCATCTTCCAGTTAATTTTACAGTATTTATAACATTTCTACTGCTGCTCATTAAATACCTGCCTTATCAATGTTTACTTTTTAATTTTAAATATGAGTGTATTTAATAAAATTGTAACCCATGTTGAGTAAACTAATGTTAACATACTGCAGATGCCAGAACCACTGCAGCAAGATAAACAGTTAATGACTGGAAACAGTGGACAGACAGTCAGAAACAACAGATAGACTGGTGCATGCCCTCTTTTTCTCACCTCCAGTAAATTTAATTATAACTGAACTGGTCAGTTTGTTTAGCTGCTGGTCCTTCCATCACTGAAGTCAACAGTAAAGCCACTCAGAATTTAGAATTAAAGATAAAACTTTTCTTCTTGAGACAAATGTTAAGCATCCAGAAGCCCAGTTCTTCAGCGTCTGATTTTGTGAACTAAGTGCTTGCTGAGCAAGATTCCAGAAAATAATGACTTGTTGCTCCTCTTGGCCCACTCCAGCCCCACTCCAGCCCCTCCCCAGAACTCCCCTCAGCACTTGAGGGTAGGCCTCACCAATGCCCAGCATAGAGGGAGAATTGTGTTCCTAGTCCTGCTGGCCACACTCTTCCTGATACAAGCCAGGATGTCATTGGCCTTTCGTGCCACCTGGGCTCACACTGCTGGCTCATGTTCAACCAGTATTACAAACATACACATTGAACTAAGGGTTTGTATCTCATTTAGAATTCTAAAACGCTTATATGTACACACAGCACCTTCTACAGTAACTAAATACTAAAAATCTCCCAGTGCACAGTATGACTTTGTGAAAGAAATCTAAATTAAACAAAAAAACTGCCAAACCAAAAAACCCGCAAACCTAATTAACCTTTTTTTAGTTCTAGAGAATTAAAAGAACAGGTGGCACTTGGAAATACATTTCATGAACTGTCATAACCAAGAGAGACTGGGGGACACGAGCATATATGTCAAAATCTACCACAGCCTAGTGACCAAAGATGCATTACACCATCTATGGGTATTTCAATTAACAAACAGTTTTTTCTTAGTGCTTATTTTTGGTGACAGGTATTTCCTTTTACATTCCCTACCAAATGCCACTTGGGACTTGAAAATGTGTGCAAGATAGCAGACACTAAACAACACAACCCCACACGGTTACCAGCTACTCCACCCCCCCGCAGAAGGGCATTTTGAACTGAAGTTTAATCAGGCAGAGGGAAACAAAAGTACAGCTTTAATATCACTTCATCACTGTCATTCCCTCTAAACCTAACGTAGATAGATCTCTGCCTTTCCATTACCAACATGTGGCTGGGTCACTAATAAGGGCAGTTATTTCAGCCTTGATGTCTCTTCAGTTAGAGGGGTCACACAGAATCTCTCCTTGAGAGACCAGGTTAGTTGAGGACACAGGGAATTTGGAGGTTTATTTGTTTTTCTTCCTCTCTCTCTCTGTGTGTATCATTTTGCCTTTGTCTTTCTTCACAGTACGAACAAAATAACCAGTTGTTCAAGAAATACTGTAACTTGCCCATGGCCAAGGATATAGTACAGTCCAGCAAGGTCCAGTGCAGCTAGATCATCCATGACCAGCTGTCACAGGCAGGCTTACAACAGAATGTTGAACTTTGAGAAACAATGAAGTGGCTGCATGACAGAGTTGGAAATCTCAGAAGAAGGTATCAAAGCAAATGTCTGGGGCTAAAGGGAGAGCTTCTGCCTCTTTCACCTACGAAAGATGACAGATGTCAACTCTGGTTTTTCATTTGTTTACATTAAGATGCAATTAAAACTCTGCCTGCATTTCAATTTCGTTTCACTTTGTCATCCTTTACCTCTTGTCTTCAAGGCGATTTTCAAGATGAACTGATGGTAAAACACAGCTTCAGCCTCAGAAAAGGCAAATGTCAAGTGGAAGTAAAAATAACTTGAAACATACTGTAAAGATAGTGAAAGTGCAGAAATGTATCTCAAGACACAGGGAAGAGGTCAGTATATCAGAGGGGACTACATGGAAAACTACAGTATCCATCAGATGCTATAAACAGACATACCAATGAATCACGAGAAACCCATTACTAGCTGCCACAACAGAACTCTGGAATTGACACTTGTTTCGGTGCCTTTAAGCAGAATGAACAAGAAGAAAATTGGCACAGCCATAATGTTTCACCATCAACATTCTTAAATGTAGACAGAAATTAGTCTCAAGTGAAACAGCAATTTATTGTTGTCAGTTCTGGGTACTTTTCAATGATGAAATCATTGCAAAGTGTAACTCAGAACTTTGAAAGATAAATTTTCTCATGTTGAAAAAATGAAACTGCTACCCAGACTTCATTTACTCTGAAGTCATCCTGAATAATCATTTTAGAAGTTGTCTGGTCAGGGCAAGCAAGAAACATTAGTTGAAATACAATAGTAGCAATCTAGAGACTTGCTTGCAACTTGAGTCTTTTATTTTTTCCCAAGGAGAAAAGCACAGACAGCACACAAAGCACATCAGAGAGGGTGTCAGCTTTACACAGTCAGTACTATACTACTATGAATATTTTTTCTTTCTAAGGCAAACTGAATATTTGAGAACAATGAAAAATTCCTTAACTACTTTTTCCTCCCTCAGAATCAAACACATCTTTATCACTATTTTCATTACTCAGATTCAAAATGAGGCAGTGATCTTCCTCAACTCCTCTTCGTCTTCCTATATACTCATCTCTCATCTGAAACCCTTTTGTTGTTGGTGTAGTTTTTTAAAAAGCCTGGTCATGCAGGAGTCATGCTGCCTGTACAGCTAAAATTCTCATGTCCACAACTTATCCATACAATCCAGCTCACCTCCCAACTGATACACACAGTGTGCAAACTCTAAAATACTAATCTCAGCAGCTGTCAGACTTTAATAAATGTAAGGACAATGGTCTTTAATGGTCCAAGCCTCTCGTCAGCAATTTGACCTTATTCTGTTTGTGTCTATAGCACCAGATACCATTTCATGACAATCTAAGACAACCTCAGTAAAACCTTAGACAATCCCTGTGAGAGCTTGTGTTTTCCATTACTCAAATAAATTAATTTAGCAAATACAATTTGCTTAGATATCTAAAACTGTAGTGTATTTATCCTTTCTCACCCATATACCTTTCCCAGTGAGCAGCTGTGTGGCACTTAGCTGCCTACAGTTGTTAACCCACAGCACTACCTTAAAATTCCTTCTGGTGCAGCTGGACTTTCTAATGGCTTGAAAACAAAGAAGCAAAGGAGTTTGATGGTCGCAAAAATCACCAAAATAAATGTTGAGTCTATATACTGTAATAAACAAAACAGAATAATGGCCAGCCTGAGTTCAAGATGCACCTTCTGGTGTCTTAGGTTTGATTTTATCCCACTGTTCCAGAAGGCAGAATTCTAGAACTACCTAGGAAAGCCCAGGGTTGCAAGCGTTAGGGCACGGTACAACTGCAGAGAAACAGCTAAAGGGGACACAGAAGAAAAGCCCAGGATAAAATGTATTAAAATAGCAGAAAGGCACAAAGTACCTGCTATTCAACACCTGTTAAGTTTCATGCTGAAGGCTTTAAATGCACTGCAGTTTAAGCCCTAGTTACCCAGTTCCTACCTAGCCATTCCTTCTCACGCTCATATAACTAGATGGATTTATTACTTCTGGAAGGGTGTGAGTCTAGAGCTTCCGAGTATAATAGAAAATGGGAGACTACCCTGACTCACACTGAAAACTGCCTTGAAACACCAGCAAGAAACTATTAGGTAGTGTCCAACATGCTAATGGACTAAATGATAAATAATGGCAGCTCTAGAAAATGAAGCACTACAGGAATTACAGCATGAACCTAACATAATACTACTTTATATAAGTATAATAATACTTTTATAATAATACTTTAATCCTAATCTGAGTAAGATGTTACAAGGAGTAAAACAATGTTTACTCAACCCACATTTGCTGTCTTCCCAGATAAAAATCACTCACAGTGGAAATTACAAACATGACTGATCATACGCTCTTACTGTAAATGAATGTAAAATCAACCCAACAGCTACGGAGCAGTGACAGCACGCTCTAATTCCTGGCATATGTCAGTCTTCAATACTGACTTATACAGAGAACCACACATCTTCTTTCTAATATGCAAGAACTTTGACAGTTTGTCTAAAATCCCTAAAGACCAGAACAAAAATATATGACATAATAAAAACAAATTACGACGTTCTGCAATCACTGAGGCTGTAGTGTGCACAAAAGTGCTATTAAAGTAACAATCTCTGCTGGATTTGTGGCAGCAGATAGCACCACTTGTTCGTTCTGAATGTGTACGTCAGTCCACCCCAGTCATTCACAAAGGCAAAGTGGAGCTAAGACCAGCGATGGCAGCTGCTACTGTCCTTTACTGCTTCCCACTCAGTTTCCTACAGACTGAACCATGTGATAAATGGATTCTACATTTGTGGGTAAGGGCAGCATGACTGTACCAAGCATACATTTGACATCATATGGTTATTTAAAAATTGATTTGTATGTTTCCAATATATGTTTTAATGTAAATCAATCAGCGAATTGCTCAGGTCCTTATACAGTTATGAAAAATGTGTAGTTTGAAAAGGCTCACAAACCACTGGTAATTCACTATAAACTGAGAAGGCATAGTCTGCTCTATACTTACTGCATTCTGTCTACTCCTTTAACCTCTTTCCAAATCCCTGACCCACAGCTGAGCCTCAACTGTCATCTTGCACCGGAATCAAACAAACGATCTTCAAATCAAGACTCGTAGGCAGTATAATAAACAAAAGTCAGAACCACTGCACCAATCACAGAACATTAGGGATTGGAAAGGACCTCGAAAGATCATCCAGGATCCAAAAAGCAAAGTAGCTTTCTGCTAGGTGAAATCCACCCAGACTACCGAAGGGGACCGTGTGAAAAATGGACATCAGATTTCCTAGTGTAAAACATTTAAACTGCCTTACACATAGCTAGAGAAGAAGAAAAGGTAATCCAGGCTGTTTTATTTCTCATAAATTCTATATAGCAACCTATTTTTGATTTCAAAGTAGAACTAACTGCCCAAAATGAACTTATTTAAAGCATAAAGTATCAACACACAATTTCACAGAGCATTTCATGCTGATTTAAGTACTGTGAAGTAAATTTACAAGCAAAAAGGTAAAGCTTAACCTTCATTCATAAAATGCTCTCATTTCTTCTAACTTGCTGCCTTCTTGGAAACACGTATTTAGAAAATAAATTAATCCAAGCCATAAGTGTATCACACACACTCCATCAGTCCAAACTTCTAGATGTTTTGTAAAGTTTGTTTCTTTTAGTTTTCAAAGCACTGACTTGAGTGAATACCTTAACTGAACACAAACCACTGATGTGTTCAGAAGAAACCTTTCCACTGATTGTGACACAAGTTTCCTGTGATTAGAGGAAGTCAAAAACTTCCTGCTCACTGCACTTTTGCCTACTTTCACTCATCCACTCTTCTCTCAATCAGACACACAAATTTAGTTTACAGGAGTCCAAACTTCTACATCCTTTAAAATAAAAGAAACTTTACAATATTATCTGTTACCTTTTTTCATGAAGCAGTAAAACTGTCAGGGCACAACCACTACAAATTTCAAGTATAAATGTGAATCTACAATGAAAACCAGAGGAGGCAAAATCTTTGACCTATCAGTCTCAACTGCTTACTGTACATAAAGATTATGGGTATAAATAACATCAAAAGTTATTGTCTCAAGCAACACTGGGTTTAGTTTTCAGCCTACAAAAAAATACAGACACAATAAAAGAATTGCCCAGTTATGTATTTGGATTTATTTACTTTAGGAATATAAACACAATTATAAGGTCTAAAAATCTCTGAAGCTGAGAAGAGCTATGAACAAAACTCACTGGGAAACAAAATCTTATACAGATGAAATGGAAATCTCCTTAAGAGAGTTTGCATGTAACATAGCTGACAATCTGGGCTACAGATCATCCTCGTCAACATAAATTAGAATTATGGAGTGCAGAAACTGAGGCATAAAACATGTGTGACGGAGTAGAGTATTAGAAACAAAAAACCAACAGCAACAGGCAGAGAGGATCATGAGTAGGCAGAGGCGGAATAAGTGCTAAAAATCATGAGGAAAGTTCAAATGTAGTCAATAAATACTTTCATTCTATAATTGGAAAGATTCAAAACGGTATAACTGTATCACATTATATTGATTTTCTTTCTAACTCATTTGTTAAACAGATGTTCCAGATCAGATGTTAAAAAACATTGAGAGATAAACATTTTAAATCAGCACACTTGTTAAACTTATCCAAGAGTTCTTGAGTAGTCAGCCCAGCAAATCTATGATTTGTTGATGCTCTTTTAAACCTAGGTATTTTTAAATCTGTATGTGTCTTTAAATGCTAGTGAGTGAAAACAGTGTCAAATGGACAAATCAAGCTTTAAGTCAGTCTGATATGATAGAGAATTCAGACAAGAGAACATGAACCACTGAAATACAGATGCATTCAAATGTATTCAAACAATAATTGCATGCCTTTTTTTAAATAGTGGAAAAGATGAATCACTGAGACAAGTCATTCAGAGCTGTACATGGTAGATTCTCGGTATCTTGATACCCAAAAGAAGCTTAGCCAAACAGAGGGTCAGAAAAAAAACCCATTGAGACACAAACTGATGCTGTAATATATTTAAGATGAAATGTTCAAATATTAAGATAGATTTGATCGCCACTCTGATGCAGCAGGACATGATGCAGTACTAAATGCAAGTCAACTTAAACAAGCACATGACCTTTTCACACACACACGAGATTAATTAGAAGTGTGGTAATAATGTTCTTTAATAAACCTAAAATAACGATTTGCCAGTCCATTAACAGAAGAAAAAGTCCCTCAAATTAAATAGTACAGAAGGAAAACGTAGGGAGTACTTATGTAGAGAGCACAGGATACTGTGTTACTGTCTCTTTTCTGCTGCATTCAGTTCAACAACAGAAAGACGTGATTCTTCCTATACTCTCACGCCAGGTGCTGCAATGGATGGCTATAAGCTCTTCAGAAACAACAGGCAAGGAAAGAGAGGTGGTGAGGTGGCTCTCACTGTTAGGGAAAGTTTTGACCCTATTGAGTATAATGAGTCTAAGGATAAGTTGAGTACCCATGGGTAAGGATGAAGGGGAGGGCCAACAAGGCAGGTACCGTATTGGGAGTCAATTATAGACCACTCAACCATGATGAAGAGGTAGATGAGGTATTCTGCAGGTGGCTGGCAGAATTATCACAGTCTCTAGCCCTTGTTCTCATGGGGGACTTCAACATCTTACCTAGTATCTGCTGGAGATACACAGAGATAAACACAGCAGAGAAGAAATCATCTAGAGGTTTCTCTGAGCATGTGGAAGATAATTTCCTGACACAGACAGTGAACCTGCCAGAGTAGGGACCTCTTTAGACCCGCTGTTTACAAACAGAGAAGGCCTAGTTGGGAGATACAGTGGTCAGAGGCTGTCTTGGGCTTAGCAATCATGAAATTGAGTTCTCAGTAGAAAAGAACCAGAGGCTGCTGACATCCTGGCCTGCATCAGAAATAGTGTGGCCAGTAGGACTAGACAAGTGACTATCCCCCTGTACTTGGCACTAGCGAAGCCTCACCTCAAATACTATGTTCAGTTTTGGACAGCTTAATTCAAGGAGGACACTGAAGTGCTGGAGTGCATCCAAAGAAGAATAACAAAGCTAGTAAAGGGCACGGCAGACAGGTCTTATGAGAAGTAGCTGAGGGAACTGGGTTTGCTTAATCAGGAGAAATGAAGGCTGAGAGAAGACTTTAGCATCCTTTACAACTACAAGAAGGGAGGCTGTAGAGAGGTGGGGGATCATCTCTTCTCCAAGTCACTAGCAATACAAGAGGAAACAGCTTCAAGTTATGCAAAGGAAGATTTAGGCTGGACATCAGGAAAAATTTCTTCACTGAAAGAGTGGTCAGGTATTGGAAAAGGCTGCCCAGGGAGGTGGTGAAGTATTAAAATGGGAGGTATTAAAAAAATGCATAGTGTGTCCCTGGGGAACAGGCTTTAGTGGGCATGGTGCTACTGAGTTCATAGTTGGTCTTGATGATCTTGTACATCTCTTCCAACCTTAATGATTCTGTATTTCATCAATTTCCAACCAGACTTAAGGTCATGTTATAGTGCTTCAGGGCAAGCTAAACATTAACAGAGGCAAAAATACCCGATTCTACTCTGTTTGGAAATTTATCATTCTTTACCCTAAGTAAGCTAAATGATGAAATTAATCTCCAAGGTCTAGAAGCAGTTGGACTAACAGCTCCATCGTGGCTTATGCTTCTTATCTCACCTCTCAGAGTATAAATATGGTCAACCATTTCTCCTCAAAGACGGTCATACACAGATTCCCACAAGATTCAGAGTAATCATGCAAGATCAATAAAAAGAATATGAATTCTGAGATTGTTATACAATATGACGGAGATCTAAAAGTCTGCATCATTTTCAAGTCCTTAAAAAAACCAGTATTTGATGACAGAAGCCACAAGATCAGTAAAAAAAACCAATATGGATAACTGATACATTCTTAACCAAAACACAAATCACAGTAGCAAACTTCTGAGGGCAGAACTCAGCCAGAGACAGGTGTTTTAATAAACAGAGTGAACTGACTAGAAATTCACAAAACCTACAGCTTATTTGCTACAGAGCAACAAGTGTCAAACAGTTTAGATAACACACTACATTTGCACTCTCCAGACATCACCGGCTCCTGATCCAAAATGCTCTTATATGTGCTAATCAACCAAGCCTCAAATGGACTAGGAACTGATTATCTTAGAAAATGTCTGTCCTCCACAATTCTCAGGAACAGCTGTTGTCAATTATAGCTGCATACCTCACAGTTTAAGATAAAACTCCTAAGGATGTAGCACAAAGCAAACTTTCTAAGACTTTGTCCACAGAATTCTTTTCACGACAAATTGTAGAACAGCCTTTCCCCAGTTAAAAATTAAGTCAGAGTAGCAACAACCTGCAGACAGCAAAGATGACCTCTATGTTAGTATATGTCACAGGCCAGCAGAGAACGGGTAACATACTTCCACAAAATCACAGTAATATGAGGTAGCAAAGTCCAAACAATGCAAGCACAGAGGAGAAAAGAACAATGTTTGAGTAAAGGCAACATTAATTTAAACATGGAAAAATGCAAGCGGAATATTTTCACTCAAAGGTAAGTGGGGCACAGTATTTTAAGGAAAGCTCTGAACCATTTCTGCAGGACAAACGCAGAAATGTGACTCTCCCTATATTTCAAAGGTGAAATGACATGAAACACACATAAATCTCATGAGATTCATTAGCTGTTAAACAAAGCTACCAGTACAAGCCTAGTACAAAGCTGGGTGATACCTGTGCTATCTCACTAATGAAAGGGTACCACAGTATCTTTTGAAATGCTTAGTTCTCATCGGAGTTCAACCTATCTGTAATATCTAAATGATGCAGCCACCATAAAAGCTAGCATGTACTTAGGGGTAAAACAGTAACTGCTCATTACATGTATGCACAGCTCCTACCCCTGTTGTTGGCTCAGCAGCAGAATCACAGAGTATTTAGTGAAGGGACTTTGAAAGATCATCTAGTTCAATCCCCCTGCGAAGGATCACCTAGACCAAATCAAATTACCAACTTCAAGAAAATATACAGAAAGTTTAAAACCTCACCAATTTCTTTGTGTCTAATTTTGTGCTTACCAGAGAGTCTGAATGTATCACAACACAACCTTAACAACTCCAATAGCAGACTTTCAGGGTAATAGCATTTAGGCCACGCATGGGCAGTGTGTGTGTCCATAAAAACCAACTGGTAATTCATGACTGTATTATCTCAATTATTACATTTACAAAGAAAAACCCCACTTGTTTAAAAAACAGATTATCATTCACAAACAATCTTTTTCTTATTGCCCAGTTTTAGATTTTACAGTATTTCAACCTGCAAGCTGCAGATGTAACAGTGGATGATGATTCAGTTAGAGGGGGATCTAGGATTAACTTAACAGAACGTTTTTATGACCTTCAAATTTGTAAAAATATTTTCAATACCAACAGTCAACCTGCATTTATTTGGAAGTTTTAGTTTTCACCAAGGAGCTATTATCAGTCAAGGGCTGAATTAGTGTGTGGCAAGTGGCAAAACTGACAACTTCAATGAGTTTTCATTGGTCTGAAAATAAAACCCTGTGTGGTGCTTTTTAACTGAGTTTCAGAGTGCTTTGTAAGAGAAGGTTAAGCAGGATTACCGAGACTACATGGTACATGGATGCTGTGGTGCGGAGTCACACAACTAGAAAAGTATTCCTGTTTTCTGTGTCCCATCCCTGTACATACATATCCCTTTCACATCTATAGACCGCTCAAGCAATGTTATGTCAAAATGATGGAACAAATATCTCTTAAAAGCAGAGTATAAGGCCTCCCTGATACCTTAATGCCATGGGCCACTTAACTAAAGCATTGATAGATATGGAACAGCAATTTAAGAGTAAAAACTCTCAAACAGCTCAAAGGTGGTAACTGCAGCCCTTGTATGAAATTCAGACTTGTACACCGCTACAACTACTGGATCCTAAAGAAAACCAAGCGTGACAGTTAAACACCTGATGGCAATAAACTGGACAGCTTACACAGCCTGAGTCAGAGAGGTGACAACAGGGAGGAAGAGAGGCTCTGGGACAGAAAAAGTGCAGGGAAATTAATCTGCTTCTCACAACTCTTTTTCGAGGCCAAATCCCCCCAAAAAACCCCAACCAAAAAAAAACCAACCCGCCTCATGAAGACCTTAACTTCCCTCTTCGGCTGCCAGAATCACCACCACCACCAACATCGGAAAAAAGAAAAATGTAGAGGGGAAAAACATTGTGTCAAACGTGCCTCCTCCTCCTTCTCCCTCCCTGCCTTCACCTCCCAGCGAGGAGGCTCCGGGGAGCAGCGGGCCGCGGGAGCAGCGGGCGAAGGCCGAGGAGCGGCGGTGCCCGGGGAGCGCAGGCCCCGCCACTGCCCGCTGAGGGCCGATGCGCGGCGGGTACAGGCCGCGGCGGGGCTGCACACTATGACTGCAGGGCGTGGGGGGCCGAGCGGGGCGGGGGGAGCGGATGCTCTGGGGCTGGTTTTACCTGCTGCTGCTGCTGCCTGCAGTGCCATATGAAGGTCTGGCTCAGCCTCTCTCTCTCTCTCTCTCTCCCTCCCCGCCTCCCTCCCTTCCTCCCTCCCTCGCTGCGCGGCACACGGGCCCCTGCGCCGGCCCGGCAGGGGACGCGGGGCACGGGGAGGCTGTGGCAGAGGCCCGGCAGGGGAGGGGAAGGGAAGGGGACGGGCTCCCGGTCCGCACGCGGGGACGCGACCCGGCACCGCCTCTCCGTCAACACACCCCTCATCCAGTGCTCCCTCCGCGCAGGCGCTTGCCGTCCTGCGAGGCCGCGCCTGCTTCCTGCGCGCTGCTAGCCGGAGCTCCGTGAGCCGGGCGGTCGTGAAGACTGGCGAGGTGAGGTGGACGGCTCCAATCGGAGCTGCCGCCTGCTGTCCCTAACCTCGGTGATTTTCGGGTTTCCGGTCGTTCGGGGCCTTTTTCCCTCTGAGGGCCCTCTGAGGGAGCTCGAGGCGCTTTTCTGTACGCGGAGCGTTCGCGGAGCGCGGTGATCCGTCCCGTGGCCGAGGCTGAGGCGGCGGGAAACGGCTTCGGAGCGGGTACCGCTGGCCCACAGCCTCCTGAAGGACACTCGCGGGTTCGAACCACCTGGGAGACTCCTAGTGGAAGGAGGAGACGGGCCATGCCGGGTCCCAGCCTTTGCCGCGGCACCAGTCTGCTGAGAAGTAGCTCTCGGCGTGTTGGTGCGTCCGGCCAGTAGCAGTGCGGCGCCCACAGACCCTGCGGGGCTCAAGGCAGGCTTGGGGCTCTGGCCTTTGGCATCAGCTTCGTCAGAGAGATTGAAGTTGTGGGAAGTCGGTTAATCTGCCATTTGCTTGGCATTGGCCCTTCCTAAGAAGTCCAGAAGGAATGAGAGCTATTGCAGAGGACCACCTAGTAGTACTGAAGAGTTCATGGTGTTTGCAAGGAAGCTGTGACACATACTCACGCAGGTGTTGAAAGATAAGTGAAGCACTGTGTGTACTAGGTTGCTCTTGCTGAGATTTGTCTCATTTCTGATTATGCCTGATAGGACAAGAGGAAATGACCTCGGCTTGTACCAGGAGAAATTTAGGTTAGACGTTAGGAAGAACTTCATCAGGCTGATCTTCAGGGTCATCAGACACTGGAACGGGCTGCCCAGGCAAGTGGCTGAATCACCATCCCTGGACGTGTTTAAAAGTCATGTAGATATGAAGCTTAGGGATGTGCTTTTAGTCACCGGCTTCGTGCAGTTAGGTCAGTGGTTGGTTTTGATGATCTTGAAGGACTTCTACAGCCTAAATTATTCCATGATAATACACCAAGCTTTTATATGGGGACTCCAGGAAAGACAAACTAGCGATTTACTCCATCATCTAGCAGAAGCAGAATTATTTGGACCTGAGTCTCAAGATGAACCTAATACTGGCTCTGTTTGACTGTTAGGTCATGCTTCAAGGCGTCCCAGGAAGTAAGACGATCAATCAGATGGACACCTAGAAAAGAGAAACAGCAATAAAACCTAATAAATTTAGTAATAAATACATGATTAATGTATCTAATATCTGAAGACATTTCTTATAATTCCCCCAATGCTCAGAAACAAACTTTTTTGCTTTTTGGACTATTTTAGGGCAAGATAAATCAGTCTATCTAGTATGATTTTACTAAAGATGTTTAGAGAAGAAATCTTAACTCCAAGCTAGTCTACAGATGTTTTTGATTCCCAGATGTTTAAGAGAAGAGATACCAAAGTAGGTTTTGTCCTGCTGATGGTACTGTTTTACAACAATGCATTTAAATTTCTTGCTACAGATTGTTTATAGTAGAAAAAGCCATTTAAAGATAAATGTTGGTAGATTTAAAAGTACAGGACAAAATAAAATAGATATAATTTCCTTGCATGTCCCTATATCCATTAATTTCAAACAGATCATTTATTTTTCTCTTTAAAACCATGATTTTATCTCTTTATATATTTTGTTAGAGCATATCTTGATATTAAAAACCACAAGTGTGTAATTCTTGTTTAGTTAAACATGTTCTGAATACATTGAACAGCTCAACATTGAAAGGATCATTCCTGTTCAGTGTCGGGCACAGCATTTGATTTAGAAATCATACAGCCATCTACAGTTGGTCTGTATATATCACAGTGACCTGTCCACTGTAAGTACATGGGAGTGTATGTTCTCTGCTTTTGGATGTTAGGTCATAGGGTGTACTTGATGATCTTAGAGGTCTTTTCCAGCCTCAGTAACTGATTCTGTGTGAACGCTGTGTGTGTTTTAGATAAGCTCACATGCAAAAGGGGCATGGGAGATGCAATAGCAATCTAAACAATTACAGCACATTGTATTTTGAAGATACAGGTGTATAGGTAGGATTCATTAAGTGCAAATTTTACTGGAAGTATCAAAACCTTTTCTTTACAAACCTGTAGAATTGTGCTACTGTTAAAAAAAAAATCCAGAAGCATGCACCTGCCTTTGACACATAGGCCTGCTGTGTACTCAAATCAGGCAATTGTGAGTTGTCTAAACTACTGGAGTAATTATATGAGCATAGGATATCCAAATGTGTGTGCACTTAGAGGATGTCTTAAAAGATTTGGCCCTCTCAGTATTCTCAATATGAAAATTTTCCCATGGAAACTAAAAGCTGGAACAAAAGCCAGCAGGACAAACAACTGCAGGATCTGCCAAAAGTAGTTTATTCTTGTTGCACTGGCAATCAGTAGTTAGGCTCATCCTAACACTTCAAATGCCAATTGAAGCGTGAATGGAGGTTGCACCCCAAAATTAAAAGGAGATTTATCCTTTTTCGTTACACAACAACAAATAGAAAAATAATATTATTATTAAATTCATGTGGTTGCAAGATTATAGGGGGGCTAAGAACAAACTGCTTAGACTCAGTTTATGGTCAGAATATTTCTGACATGTACTGCTCACGCTCCTCTGCTGTTAGAACAGCAGCAACTTCCTTGGGCAACCTGTTCCAGCATCTCACCACTCTCACACTTGTCAAGTCTGGAACCCTTTCGCCTTGTCCTCTCACTAAGCACCCATGTAGAAAGCCCTACCCCAGCTTTCTTGTAGCTTACTTCAGAGATTGGAAAGCTGCTAGAAGGTCACCTGGAAGCCTCCTCTTCTGGCTGAACAACCCCAACTTGCTCAGCCTGTCCTCATAGGGGAGGTGCTCCAGCACTCTCATCATTTGAGTTGCTCTCCTCTGGACATGTCCCAGGAGCTCTAAATTATGTTCAAAATTAATTGTGCAAGTTTGATGAAGGGGCACTCCTTAATGCATTATGATAATTTTTGAAGGAATCAAGCAAAGTAAAATGAGGAAGAGGAATGAAAACTGATGAACTACTGTTCCAAAGAGTGTAAAGAACTGTATACTCCACACCGGCCCAACTAATATTTGGTCTAGATGTCACTTCCTCTGAAAAGTTTAAAGAAACCAACCTGCTGATCTTAAACCAAGGTGATGTGCCACATTGCTGTTAGGTCAGTGCAGAGCAAGGCCATACAAAGATGGAATGCAGAAAGGCAAACCAAGAAAATAAACTGGATGTCAGGAAAAGTTCCTTGTGAGAGTATCCAGAACAACACAGTGATTCATGTGAATGTGAATGTCCAGGGCAACATTTATTGTGTGTAGCGCCTTTGGTCCCAATTCAGGCAAAACCATCCATTGACATTTAAGTTCCATTGATTTCAGTGGAGCGTAAGTGCTTTCCTGAATTGAGGCTAATTAAGTGCATCACACACAAATACTCGTGTGCATAAATTGTTTACAGGATTGGGGCTTTAGGGCTTGTCTAAACAGAGACACTCAGGAAAATTAATCCAAATTAACTAAAGGTATGAATTTAAAGTGGATTACTTAAACCACATTAAACCCCAGTGTGGACTGGGTTAATGTGGTTTAACTAATCCACTTTAAATTCCCTGTTTTAATTACAGAATCACGGAATGGTGGTGGTTGGGAGTGACCTCTGGAGATCATCTAGTCCAACTCACCTGTGAAAAGCAGGATCACCTAGGGTAAGTCACACAGGAGGGTGACCAAGCAGGTTTTGAAAGTCTCCAAAGGAGACTCCAAAAATCTCTCTGGTCAGCCTGTTCCGGTGCTCTGACACCCTCACAGCAAGTAAGTTTTTCCTCATGTTGAGGTGAACCTGTGCTCCAACTTGTACCTGTTACACCTTAGCAACACTGAAAAGAGACTTGACCCTTCTTGTCACCCACCCATCAGATATTTATAGGTGTGGATCAGGTCCCCTGAGCCTGCTACAGGCTTAACAGCCCCCAGTTGTCTCAGCCTGTCCTCACAGGAGAGGTGTTCATGTCCCTTAATCATCCTTGTAGCCTTCCATTGCTTTCTCTCTCCAGCAGTTTCCTGTCTCTCTTGAACTGGGGAGCCCAAAACTGGACAGAGTACTCCAGGTGTGGTCACACCAGGGCATAGTAGAAGGGGAAGAAAAACCTGCCTTGACCTGCCGGACACACTTTTCTTGATGCATCCCAGGATACTACTGGCCTTGGTCACAAGGGCACACTGTATTAATTAACTATTTTGGATTAACTTTCCTGAGTGTCCCTGTTTGAGTAAACCCTTAGTGTATTGAGTAAATGATAGGACAAGGGACAGTGGGTGTAAGGTGGAATGCAGGAGGTTCCACATCAATACAAGGACCTTCTTCACGCTGAGGGTCACAGAGCACTGACATGGGCTGCCCGGGGGGGTTGTGGAGTCTCCTTCTCTGGAGATGGTTAAAACCCACCTGGATGTGTTCCTGTGCAACTTGATGTAGGTGATCCTGCTGTGGTGGGGGAGATTGGACTAGATGATCTTTTGAGGTCCCTTGCAATCCCTAATGTTCTGTAATTCTGTGATAAAGCTCCCAAATGAGTCAAAATTAAAATGGACCTCAAACTAAATAAGTAGCAAGTCTGCACTGGCAAGAGATGAGATCTTCAATCATTACAGTTCCAGCGATTGTGTAGCGCTGATGTGCTGAGGTGAACGTGATAGCGGAGCTAAGCTGGGAAACTCCAAGCTATATAGGAAAGGCTGATCTAAGAAAAAATCAGAATAAAAAAAGATTTTTCAAATCAATCCTGTCTGCTTGGGCAATATTAAACTGTAATTTAAAAATAAAGATCACATTTATTTCACTTAAGCTGGCAAGACCAGTGAAGGTTCTGTGGTTGCCAATACAGTCTGTGATGGCTAGCAAGAAAGTCAAAACTGCCAAGAGAAATAAGGGAAGCCTTATTTATGTAAATAAGAAAACATTTGTATTTAATAATAAGCTATTACTTCTGATTAGCCACTTAAATACGATATATAAATAAACCATCGAAATAGCAGCAGATAGATTATTTTGATAGATGAACATTTGTGTTCTTTTGAAAACTACGGTTTGATTCCCAGGGTAGAAATTGCTAAGAGTTCCACTGGAAGTGGTGGGATGTCATTAGCTTTGAAGCAGGGGCTAATGCAGCGATCAGACACTTCAGGTGCATTACAGTGTAATGAGGGAAAAACATGGGATTGCAAACTACACAAATGAACTGTCTGCAGATTGATCTTTAAAAAGTAAAAAAATAAATAATAAGCCATTGATAACCACTCAATTTGGCATGAAATATCAGACATTCATGGCCAGACACCCAGCTGGTGTAAGTGGGCAGATGGTCCTATCTTTACTTAGCAATGATAAGTTTGGTGGAAATTTTGTTTGAATTCCTTTTTTTTTTTTAAGCAAAATCTGTTCCTCCATGGAAAGTGACAATTCTTTAAATAAAAACATTGTTGAGAAAGGTTAGTCTTTTTGTATTTAAGTGGTGTGATTTAATTTTGTTATTTAAAACTTGAAACTTGTTGTGAGGCTAACGCTGTCTTGAGCTGAAAGCGCCTGCATCCTGACGGCTTTCCAGCCCTGGTTGCCTACGCGTGCCTGAGGCCAGCGTCAAGAGACGTATTTCCATAAAACAAGAAGAGCATCTATGATTAAAGAATCACAGAACATTAGGGACCTTGAAAGATCATCCAGTCCAATCCCCCTGCCACAGCAGGATCACCTAGATCAAGTCACACAGGACCATGTCCAGGCAGGTCTTAAATGTCTCCAGAGAGACTTCACCCTTTATGGTAATCTTAGAGTCATAGAATCGTTATGGTTGGAAAGATGTGCTTAGTGTTTGGTGACCAGTGATCCTCACTGAAAGGGCAATTTTAAAGAATACACTCCTTTCCCCATTTATTTAAAAAATTGCAAAGCGGTGTGAAAGTGCAGGGGCTTGATAGAGTTCTGGTAGGCTGCCTTCTGCTGCCCCTGCTCTTGAGCTGCTGACACCTTATAAAGTTGAAGTGAGGAAAGAATCAAGGCATTAAGGTATGGAAGGAAAGCAATCACACTGAAGGTAGGATGTGTAGGAGACAGTCAGGACAGAGCACCTATCCTTTCTCCAACACTGAGAGCAGAAGAGAAGCAAATTGAAAGTAACTTTACCTCAGACAACTTTTTGAATCTTACTCTGCTGCCCAGCTGCTTCAATGATTTTTCTTCCTCTGCAGCTTTTTCCTCAGTCTCTTTTAACATAAAACTTTAGGCGGTTTTTTTCTAAAAATAACACCAAATCTTACAGCCCTTGTTCTTAAGCTGTAATGTGCTGCACCAATAATCATTTTATACTGTCCTTTCGCTAGCTGGAAACATCAGAATGTTCCCAGCTGTTCACTTCATGCAGAAGATTTCTTCTGCCTACATTGATCAGGATAGCTGGCTGTGCACACTGGCACTAATGTGCAGGTAGAGGACAGGTGGAAATCAGGACTAAAAAGGGAGTGTTCCTTTTCACTTCACTTTTTATGTGTCCAGAATTGATTTCTTAAAACTGTGTCCCCATGTATAGGTGAATAACACACAATAGCTTTGGTTTGTGCTGAAAATGACTGTTCCCCTGGTAAGCAGAACCCGGTAATTCTGCTCCATACCATATTTTGGAGAACTCTGATTTAGTGCCTAAAGGAATTTGAGGGCAAGAGGACCTCTTTCATTGCACTAAATCCCACTTGTTTTTTTACAACAATTAAGTGCAAGCCTGAGAGCAGCACAGCTGGTAAGATTTTTATGGCTCTTATAAGGGACACTGGCAATTTGAACTGAGTAAAATATCACAGCCTGAATAATGCCAGTTGTTTATGGCACATCTTGCAGCATTAAAAACATGCTTTAACTTTTCTTTTTGCCTCATACAGTGTTTGTGTGGGCCAGACAACAATAATTGCCCTCTGGCTCTGCAAAAATGTACATGAGATCCTCTGTGCTCAAATCTTTTCTTCTCTGGTGATCTGACGTAGCAGCATGTCTCTTCACACGAGGAGTGTCCTAGAAAAAGAAGGAACTCCCTCTCTAAGGTGTTTTCAAAATAATATTACTTTTTATTGCCACAATTTTCATTCAAGGATTTCACAAAAGCTTTAAGCGTCTCAACAAATATTCAGATTAGCCCTAAAAATATTTGCCAGTCACAAAGTGCGGGAAGGATGAATCTAGGAGTTTGCAGCCAGAAAGTCAATCAAAACCAAAGAATGCTTCTGCTGAATTTATCATATCTGTTAACCTCATTATGATAGTGATTGTCTGGGGTGCATTTTAGTGTAATAACCAGTGAGAGATTGGGAAGAGATGAAGCAACTGTTTCTTCTAGAACACTTTATGCAGTGCTGCCAGGGGAGGATCGTCTTATTTCTGTTCGTGCTGTAATTCTTCTTTCCCCTTTGAGCTGAGGCAACTGGCTCTGTTTCTCTCTGAATAAACTTCTGTAGCATTTGAGTGGGCCAGCAGAAAAAATTAACTTTGCCGAAGCGAAGACCACTAAAGACAGCTCCCATTATTCATCTCCATACCTCTGCCAGTTTTGAACAGCTTTTAATGTTTTCTGTTGGTATTAGGTGGAAGTTTAAGTAATATGTTGGTAAGGTCATGTAGAAATGACACTTGATCTAGGTGATCCTGCTGTGGTGAGGGGGTTGGACTAGATGATCTTTCGAGATCCCTTCCAATCCCTAATATTCTGTGATTCTGTGACACTACAGAGGAAATACAAGGATTCTTATCTACACATAGTGGGGCAAAACACAAAGAATAAATTGAAGAGTATAAACTGGTCAGATTATGTTTTTATGTGACTCTGAATTATAACATTTTCAAAGTGGCATCAATTTCTTGCTACGGCAAGGAAACTGGAGCTCGGAACATGGAATGGCAGTAGATGTTATATGCTTTGACTTTAACAAAGCCTTCGATACAGACTCCTGTTATCTTCTTAGGGGATTGGAATAGATGAACTGTAAAGGTCTCCTCCAACCCAAGCCATTCTATGATTCTGAGATTCCTACCACCAGCAGTAATTTTTATGATTTTCAGCACTTGTAAGACTGCACCTGGAGTACTGTGTCTAGTTTTGGGCTCCCTGGTACAGGAAAGGTATAGACATACTGGAGGCAGTCCAATGGACACCACCATGCCGGTCACCCTAATGGACAAAGAGAGTCAGAGGGCTAGGCCTGTTCAGCCTTGAAAAGAGAAGGAGAGTCTTTGTTGCTGTCTGTAAAGACCTGATCAGAGGATGCAGAGAAGAAAGAAGGAAACTCCACTTGGAGTTGTGCAGCTGGAAGAGAGGCAACAGACACAAGTTACGTTTTTACTATTGCAGAGGTCAAATACTGGAAGAAGTTGCTCAGAATGAGTCTCCAGTCTTTGAGGTATTCACGACTGAGCTGGACTTGACCATTGCAAGTCCATAGCAACTTGATTTAATTAGACTTGTTTGAGTAGGTGGCGGAACAAGACAGTTCCCATAGGTATCTTCCAACCTAAGTTGTTCAACAACTGCACATCTCTCTTCTTTCAATGTTTGTAACTGTTTTTCAAGCAGTTTGTTTCCTCTTTCCTTTAATCCTTTTCCTTACCTTCCATCTGATCAAGTGTGTTGTAGATGCCTTCTTCCCTGGAGAGCTTCAGTATGGCAGAATTACTTCAGGAAGACATTCTGTGTACAATCCTTGTAAAAAATGCATTCTTTTCTCAGGTTTCAGGTGTGTACTCTCTTGATTCATGTAACATTGTCAGTCACTCGCCCATCATCACAACGTCTTCCAAATTGTACAGATTGTAAATGTGTACTATAAAAAGATGCCCGAGCAAGTGAAACAGATCCCTTGAGCACGCACACGTGCTTTACAAAAAAAACCCAACTCCAACAACAGTCTAAGATCTTTGTTGTAAAGGCAGAAAAGAACAGAAGTCTATTTATGCTTTGCTATTCCTTTCTGAAATGCAGTAATTCATTGAACCCATTTAAAGTGAAAATATTCTTGAGATCACAAGAAGTCAAACAATTAAACATGTTTAAAATGTCTCTCAGTAGGAAGAATCTTGCTGTGTTCTTTGTCTTGCTGTGTCCTGATTTGAAACCGTGATTTCTGCAGTCAGTAAGCAAATGTGAAGGGCCTGATCCTTCATTGCTGACACCATGCTGGATGAAGCAGAAATAAAACAGCACACTAGAAATTAGATTAAAGGCCAAGCCTGCAACTGTTATTGAAATTCAATAACTCAAACTGCTGCCTTACCAGCAGTTAATAGCCCCCATGGCGCTAAATAATCATAAAGCTTGAGGGTATCTACTATTGTGCCAACACACCATTGAGATGCAACCATCCCTGCCCCAAGAGTTGTAAAACAAAAGGCATTCTTCCATCAACGGGCAAGTTTTCTTGAGAGGGACTGATACCTGTGTGAAGAATGTCTTCTATGACCTTTTGTAATTAATTTCCCTACCTTTACCAAGTCTACACAAAAGCACAGAATCGTAGAATGGTTTAGATTGGAAAAGACCTCACATCATCTAGTTCCAACCCCTCTGCCCTGGGCAGGGACACCTGTCACCAGATCAGGTTGTCTGGGGCCCCATCCAACCTGGCCTTGAACGCTTCCAGGAATGGGGCATCCACAGCTTCCCTGGGCAACCTGTTTCAAGGCCTCACCACCCTATGATCCAATCTAAATTTACTCTCTTATCTTGAAACCACTATGCCTTGTCCTATCATTACAGTCCCTGATAAAAAGTCTCTCTCCAGCTTTCCTGTGGCCCCCTTCAGGCACTGGAAGGCTGCTGTAAGATCCCCCTGCAGCTTTCTCTTCTCCAAGCTGAATGATCTCAATTCCCTCAGCCTGTCTTCATAGGATAGGTGCTCCAGCCTTCTGATCATAGCTGTTGCCCTCCTGTTGCCATGCTCCAAAAGTTTCATGTCCTTCTTTTATTGAGGACAGCAGAACTGGACACAGTACTCCAAGAGCAGAGGAAGAGAATTGCCCCCCTTGACCTGCTGGTGACACTTCTTTTAATACAACCCACAATACAGTTATTGCTAAGGAAAATCAATTTCTTGTGCAAAAAATGCAAGTCTTAATCTGTGCTGTTAGCAACTGAAGTCAGAGAGTTCAAAGACAACACACAAAGGACTGCTTTTTAGCTAGACAAGTGTAAATATATCCATTTTAGTTATGACCCATCTCCAGACAATGTGTTCCTGCCCTAATCTCAGATACAATTGCTTTTGACTCCCCCAGGTGCAAGTTATTTTCATGTTACTTCAAAGGAAAATGAAAACATCAGGAAAAAAAAATCTCAAAGGTTTTAAACTTAATGCAATGTGCTTGATGCTCCTTGGCTATCAATTTCATCCTGAGCAGAAGAACGTCAGTCGGTTGAAGCGAGTTGCCTATGAGACGGGGAATCATGCAGAGAAAAAATGTCCTGTTCTTCTCAGCTTAAAACTTTATTAAAGGATGAAACTAAGTAGTTTGGAGAGGTAGGTGAGTTAAAACTAAGGCACCAAACAACCACCTTCCCGCATTATCACTCGGCTTCTGAGTAGCAAATGCTAAATGGAAGAACAACTTTCCAGCAAAGTGGAGTAAGTGGGAGCAATAGGAAGACAACCACATGCAGTTCATCTTTGTGATTAGAATAACAGTCCTTAACTGTGATATTAAGCACAGAAGCCATAAATAGAACTGACTCTTAATTTAGTGAAGTTGCTGTAGGTTTGGCTACAAAGTTCAGTCAGAGGTGGTTTATAGGTTAGATAATAACGAATGCTTTGGGAGAGCTCTGAGGGGAGTTAATAAATACATCTCTGAAACAAAGGCCGAGTTTGAAGGCTTAGTGAGAGGTTTTCCTCTCAAGAGCTGCCTTTTTATGACACTAATTCAAACAAATGTATGCATCTCTGCCAACCATGCTACTCATAAAGTCTCCCAGTAGCTACTGTAGCTACAGGAATAGAAAATACTTTAGGTGTGGTAATGTTGTAGTAAAGCTAAATGCCATGTTTGTGTTCTGTGGTAGGAGGTTTTATGGAACGCACCAGTTCTTCAGGAATATTTTCTCACACTCTTGTTCTTTCTGCTGACCAATCATCTTGGTATTGTCACAGATGAGAAGAAAAGGCTGACATGGGAACAACTGCAAAGACAGACTATCAGAAGGTCATTGAGGTGCTGGAGCTGGAGAAGGGCAATGAGGCTGGTGGGAGGTCTGGAAAACAGGCCATATGAAAAGCAGCTGAGGGAACTGGGGTTACTTAATCTAGAGAAGAGGAGGCTGAGAGGAGACCTTCTTGCTCTCTACAGCTACCTCAAAGGAGGTTGTAGAGAGGCTGGTGCTGGTGTCTTCTCCCAAATTACTAATGATAGGATGAGAGGAAATGGCCTCAAGTTGGGTCATGGGAGGTTTAGGTTGGATCTTAGGAAGAAGTTCTTTCCTGAGAGTGTGGTTGGGCACTGGAACAGGGTGCCCAGGGAGGTGGTGGAGTCCCCATCCCTGGAGGTGTTTAAGAACCAAGTAGCTAGAGCACTTGAGTCTAGGGGTTAGAGAGATGTTGGGATTAGGGCTGTACTTGATGATCCTGGCGTTCCTTTCCAACCACGATGATTCTATGATACTGTTTCAAAATAGGAGTGATTTCAGTAGCATAACAGGACTACATAGCTCCATTCAAAAGATAATTTTAAGGTCTGTGGCATGAAGAAGCCAAGTGTTTTAAACAAGGCATTAAAATTTCTGTTGGACAGCCATCTTTTCCTGGTATCACTGAGGTCTGACGATTCCTACATCTTTTGGGCCATAGCCAACCTCTTTACTGTGATGTTAAAGAAAAGATTGGTAAGACTCAAGCTTTTAATTTTCAGCCCCAAAATTTGGATATCATCTTCAGAAGTTTCAGATTTATGTAGTCTCATAATGTGCCCTGGAGATATCACGCACCTAATTCTTTTTGTTCATTATCACCCCTTGTTTTGTGTAAATTGCTGTTATGTTGAGATTTCTCTTCCCCTTTTATTAAGGCAGTTAACCATTTACCAGTTTTATATGAATTATCATAGAAAAATTTATTTGCTCTATAAAAATAATTGGCTTCTTTAACAGCAATATTATTCAATAGTGCCTTAATCTGTAGCAATTCTACATAAGCTTTTTACTATGGGATTTTTGATGTTCTAATTTTTTATTGTTAGCTTTGCTAATAGCTCCAATTTTTCTCGCCTTTGGCATTTCCTAATTTCATGACACACACCTAAAATCCAGCTTCTAAAAGTCACTTTGAAAGCCTTCCGTACACTATGAGACGAGCAGAGACTAAATTAAAATTTATATATTCCTTGATTTTTGTTTTAATGGCTATTAGAAATTCTTTATCCTTAAGTAATAGAGTATTGAATCTCCAATGCAAACCATTTTTATTCTCCTCTCTTCAAATGATCTCTGTTATTTCACCGGGGTATGATCAGATAAAAGGAATCCATGCACTTTAATTCTCAATTTATGCACAAACAAGTTTTTGACTCTGCAAAAAAATGCCTTGTCTCATGTGAGACTGACTTTCCACAGAAAAGGAGTCTGAACTTCACTGAGGTCAGCACAGCTACTCACAGTTTCTGAAAATAAGTCTGCTTATCTTTGTACTTGTAAATTTGAGTCTTAGAGTTGTGTATTGACTCTATTTTTTCAACTACAGGTTATCCATCTTCCACTCAACTTTCATTTTATTTCCTCCTTTTGATTCTCTTTTCCCTATTTTCTCCATTTTGTTCTCTTTTCCCCATTTTATTGCTTTCTTTTAATTCTCTTTTCCCTATTTTCCCCTTTTATAGTGATGCTTCTTGCTGATTTTCTGTTTCATGTGCATAGGATAAACTAATGGGAAGATTCTATCACCTCTTTTATATTGAAATGCAAGCAGCAGAGCTTCTCTAGAAGTATTTCTGAACGTACACCGTAGTCATACAGCCTACTCCTACGACAGCAAACTCCTTGAGTGGTCAGAATCCTTCACTGTTTGTATCTCCAAATACAGAATATTAATATTGGAATTTTCTCTTTGCTTTCAAAGAAATCTTGTGCTTGCTGGTTTAATATAAATTTTAAAGAGATTAAATGAGAGTCTCTCCGTTGTTGTATGAAATAGATTTATTCAGTCAGTGCCACTTAGAAGCAGTTGTACATGAGCAAGATGCTTTTGCCTGGATAAAGTTTAGCGGAGGCAAAATGTGAACTACATTGTGTTTTCTTGTTCCATTTGTTATTTTTGCAAACAGTTTTGCTGTTTGAATGTACAGCCCCTTTCTTCTCTTATTCTTTTGATGGCACAATTAGGTTTGCAATAAGTACTCAGATTATTACAAACATCAAATCAGTGTGAGGTGAATATGGACAAAAAAAGCTGTGTATGATAAAAACGTAGGGGTAAGGGATTATTCATTTCAAAGGCCGCGTAGCAATATAGAACTTAGCCATTCTGATTTAAGTTTCACATTTAAAGGTAAACTGACAGAGTGTTTATTTTAATCAGCCTGTCCTGTGTAATCTGGTGAAAAAATAAACATCAGTTAAAAGGCTATCGGTCTGACACAATAACTTAGACGTTAATTTGAAAAGTAAAAGCACTTCTGCCACTATCATTGGTTTGATTGCACTGATGTTTCTCAGAGCAACTGAAAAGGAAGATTTCCCTATGGGATTTCCCTAGCTCTTTCTTTCATTTTTTGGGTTGTTTTTCTTTGGTTGGTTCTTGCTGTTGTGTTTTCTGCGTCTCAATAGTGTCATAGAATCACAGAAACACAGAACATTAGGGATTGGAAGGGACCTCGAAAGATCATCTAATCCAATCCCCCTGCTACAGCAGGATCACCTATGTCAAGTCGTACAGGAACATATCCCCCGGTGGGTGTCTTTTTTGTATGGAAGACAACCACAACAATAATATGATAGAGGTATTTTTTTTCCAATAGCCATCCTTGACAGAGACGGAAGGGAGACTTTATGATCATCTTGGCTGTAGTGGTGCAGAGCTGCGTAGGGCTACTTTGTGGTCCAGTAAAGCTTCTATCCCTTTTGTGATCTATATGGTATTTAAGGCTTCTGTCTCATGAGTTTTCATCCAGACTATAATGGATATAGATAGGAATTTAGGAAATACACCCATGTGGTCATTAGTTACAGGAAACTAAACTCTGCACAAATTAATAACCTGCTATCAGCTTTTGCAGTTGCATTAGTCAGCCGTATTATTGCATGCTGCCAAAGAGCTCTGCTTGTAGAACAGGAATGCTTTTTGTTGGAAAGAGTTGAAATAAGGTGGAGTACAAAGATACAAGATAAGGAAAATTGCCATGAACATGCTACAAGTGCTTGTGTGTGTAGAGTGGCAGTATGTGCAAATTCCTCCATGCTTGGTTGTTTCGTACAAAGTCGCATTAAGGGATTGGAAAGCTTCTTACTGACTTTGGCTGACGCTGGATCGAGCTGTCCATGAGGAAAGCTAGGTACAGCCTCTTGTAAAGAAGCTTTAAATTCATGGCCCTTTTGTTTCCTGTTTTTTCCGGAATCAATGTAAATTAATAGCATGCATAAAGAAAATAAACTGAATGAACAGTGGCAGAGGTGGCAGAGTGGCATGAAATGTTCATGCCATTTCTGCACCTGAAAACACATCCATTTGTGATAGTACCACAAGGTGACTCCTCTTTAGTGAGCACAGCCTATATACGGTAGATTGTTCCATACTTACAAGTACATTTATTTGAGCTTGTCTCTCTGTGGCTAGGTGGTATTCCATATTCTGTCTTCAGCTGTTAAGTGCTGGTGCACTGTGTGATTTATTGTTCTCATAATCGGTAATATGTCTCTTATGTATATGCTTTCTTTTTCTTAGCTATTGTCTCCGATGGTCATGTTAAAAAAATCTTTGCATGGTTTTCTGGCTTGTACAGCAACTCTGCATTTTACTTTTTTTATACTCAAAATGTTTCCCTCTTCGATTTGTTTAAACTTTGAGATTAAACTGCATGGGGGTAGAATGATGTCTAAGAGATTGTAACATACATTGAGCTTGAGCTCAGTGCATGGAGACGGGAAAGTTAATTTGCTGATGCAAGTCTCCCTTGTGTGTTGAGGCCACTACAGTCAGTTTTACACCAGCTGTCCATGAGCCTTAACTCTGCAGGCAGCATCTCTTTACCCATTTAACCATGAGTAGGACTTTCTTCAATGAGCCTGTTGACTGTGTGTGAGTAGTACCTCCTGCCCTGTTTGTTCGGCATAACAAACTTTTCACTCTACAGTCCTTTGCTGTATTTTGGTCAAGTGGTCACACAAGGTTGACTGGGTGATCTGCACCACTCAGCCACAGTCTGCCTGTTTTGGCTTCCTGAACAGTTAGCAAGTCTTCCCCCAGCTGGGTAAAACAGCAGGTCTCCAGTGAACAGAGTTTGGCCCTTCACAAAGTATGATCATAGAATCATTCAGGTTGGAAAAGATCCTTGGCATCATCGAGTCCAACCATCAACCCTAATCTAGAAGTTCACCCCTAAACCAGATCTCCCAGCACTACATCTAAGCATCTTTTCAACTCATGCAGGGATGGGGACTCAACCACCACCCTTGGCAGCCCATTCCAGTGCTTGACCACTCTTTCCAGGAAGAATTTTTTCCTGATGTGTAGTCTAAACCTACCCTGTTGAAGCTTGAAGCCCTTCTATCTGGTTCTGTTGCTAATCCCTGTGAGAAGAGACCAGCACCAACATCTCTACAATGTCCCCTCAGGTAGTTGTAGAGAGTGATGAGGTCTCCCCTTAGCCTCCTCTTCCTCAAGTTAAACAGCCCCAACTCTCTCTATCTCTCAAGATCTATTCTCATACACAATTAGCTGTTCAGAAGAGGCAAGTTCAGATGCTTTTACTGCTCAGAGGAAAATGCAACCCTTTCATTACTAAAGCTTCCTTGCTCACACCACCACTCTATTTGCAGAAGAAACTCATCTAGGATGATGGGGATATTGAGTGCTTTTTTGTGCTGCTCTATTCAAGAAGACATTTTTGGTGCATCTTTAAATTCTCTTCCCTTTTACACTACGGGGGATGATATGGCTCAGTGTACTCATTGCCCACTGAACTTCCCCCTGTTCTGTGTACTGTGGTGTGTAATTAACAAGCACCATGCCTTTCATACAAAGGAAAAGCAAGAGATGGACTACATGGCAATTTTCTAGTCTACAACTGTGTTTCCAGAGCTTTGCACATTGCTGCTGACACCTTTACACACATAATAGCATGAATTTAACACACTGACAGAAATGCAAGGAAAATGGAAAACCCACTCTGGCTGATTCAGTGCTAGAAAAACAACAAATTAAAATGTTTGGCAAAAAGAGGACAAAATTCCTAGGGAAAAGCCTTGTATTTCCAAGCTTCTCAGGGTGCATCAAGCAATAAAGATTAAGAATTTGTTACACTTTGTGTTCTCATTTTTATTTTTCTCCTTCTTATTCCCCACCTTGATCCATTAAGCTGCTAGCAGAAGACACTACTAGTAGAAGATGTATGAAGTTACCAGTAAAATGTACTCCATGTATGAGGAACAGTAACAGTGTTCATCTCGGTCCAAACCAGGGAGGTGGCCTGGCTTTGGCCCAGTTAGGATATGTTGTTTCTTAAGATCCCAACAATAACATTCCTACACATTATTGTACAGAGCTCTCGCCTCAGGGCCCAATTTTGTCATCCTTCCACACAGAGCATTTCCATTGAAGTCAGGATCAAGAAAATTGTAAACCACACAGCACAGAGAGATATGCTTGGTTTATGTGGCACTGGAAAGCTCGGCGTACAGCCCTTTGGGTACAATCCTGTGATTGGGATTGAGGCAAAATGGGGAACAGGAAGGTTAATGTATAAGTGTTATCAAAATTATAACCAGAAGTATGTAATTCTTGTTAGAGTCAACCAGCGTTGACCTGTAAATATTGGAAAGCACCCCCTGAAACGGAAGTATTATTTGAAGATTAACGTGGATTATTTTCTCATGACCTCATCTCTTTCAGGCTGGTCAAGTAGTGCAGATAGCCAAGGAGCAGTGAGTGCATACCATCCCCTGCATATTGCAAAAAAGAAGCAAGATAGTTTTCTTTCGTAAGTGCATCCAGCCATGGGTTCCCAAAATTTGTCACCTTTGAACTGTGTGTTGGAATAAGCTCCCAATAAAGATGTCATAAAAGCGTACAGCTTAACTGTGACTAGGTTCTGCGAGACCATGGTTGTGCTTAGTTCCAGGATCTATTAACAGATATCTAGATGAAGAAGACGTTAGTCTTAATCAAAAAGCATTAAATACTTGATGATCTTTTGAGGTCCCTTCCAATCCCTGATGTTCGGTGATTCTGTGAAATGGTTCTGAATGATCTGGTAAAGTCTCATTCCCTATGTGAGCTTTGTCTGAGATGTTCTTGTGTGCTGTGGACATACTTGCAGGGATGTATTGCTTTGCCTTCCCCAAGTCCAGGTTCAGAAATTGTCAGGATCAAATGCAGGATAATTATTTCTTCCAGTTGTTAAAGAAATCACTTTAAGCCAATTTGAACTTAGTTCTAAGACCAAGAAAACTTTAGGCATAAAAGTGCACTAAAAAAAACTTTACAAATGTCTAAAGCTGTTTGGGTTCTCATTCTCCCAGTTGCTAGAAGTTTCTGAAATTCATTTTTAGCTTCATTATCTCTTCTATTTTTTTATTATTATTTTACATGTTAAGACAAATGTCTGGCAAACAATGCCTCGAGCATTGCAGCACGGTTAGCAGCCAGGTTTCTAAATGCCCCAGTTACTGTGATGTATAATGTTACATTGAGCAGCAACTCATTTGATTGAAATAATTTGACTGAAATTAAACTATTGCTACTAAAATTTATGTAGAACTAATGAAAAATTTATTGGTTTATAAAATCTTTGCTTTTATCCAGGACTAACAATTCCTATGCAACGCTAGTGATCCTCCCACAAATAGTTGAGAGAAAATAAAATATAAGGGAGTTCATCAGTTCATATTCCCTGAGATCCTCACAGTTACTCTTCTTTGTGATCCAGCCTTTTAACTTTTTCATTACTTTAATCTTAAAAAATAGATTTTTAATTAAATTCAGAGCTATTATTCCCCTTTAGGGGAGGTGGGAAAAACAAATGCAACTCTGCTGCAGGACCTCTGAGCATAACACTTTCCCTCTCTTTACAGTTCATTTTGGCATTTTTATATATCTTCTTCTAATAAAATGTAATGATTTTCATCTTTTACTTTGACATCTGAGTCTGTATCTTTTATCTGTTGTTTACAGTGTTTCAGCCCATAAATAAATCATATGACAAAATAAATTACTTAATCTTGTGTTTTATTTGGAAACACATTAAAGCCTAGCTTTGGTGGGGAAAAAAATCACTTTACACCTTACAATTGCTTATATACTTTTATGACTTCTGTGTGACGTTCAAATACTATCAAGGTGTCATATCAATACCAATTGTTCACAAGAGCCACATTTGAAACCTTTCAAGTCTTCTGATAGAGTTTGATAGGAAGACTTTGAAATGAAAGTACATCTGTCTTTGACAAATGGCGTTTGCAGTTCGGGGTGTTGGGGTTTTCTTTAATATGATGTTATAGTGTGTTACCAAAGCAATATTAATCCCCTGAACTTTCTTCAAATCAGTACACAAGTGATTATCATGAAGTCCGTTGATCCAGTCCCCCGTATCCAAGACCGTTTGTTGTCAGCATCTGGTTTTTTAATCCACTACAAATTCACTTATCCTGCACATTCCCAAAGTTGTTCTCCTGTATTTCTGGCATCTGTGTAGCTGGTAAAATAAAATAAATATAAAATACTTATTTTATATTAAATATTATATATAAATATCTATTATACAGTAAAAATATACATCAATGTATAGAATAAATGGGGCTGCACTGATTTTCAGGCTGTATTTTTTATTCTGTGTTTCTTTTGGACACATATTTCTTTAGGAATGAGGAATAAGTGATAAATATTTTCTCCACTGTTGTGAAATAAAAGTCAGTAATTTCGAAGTGTTTGTCAAGCTTTTGCCTGGCCAAAGAAAAGGAAATCAAATTACAGAATCACAGAACATTAGGGATTGGAAGGGACCTTGAAAGATCATCCAGTCCAATCCCCAGCCACAGCAGGATCACCAAGATCCAGTTGCACAGGAACACGTCCCTCACTGGGAAGAAGTTCCTTATCAGATTGATGTGGAACCTCCTATGTGCCAGTTTACACCCATTGCCCCTTGTCCTATCATTAGATGACACTGAGCAGAGCCAGGCTGCATCATCCTAACACCCGCCCTTCACATATTTATAAACATTAATAAGGTCACCCCTCAGTCTCCGTTTCTCCAAGCTAAAGAGACCCAGCTCCCTCAGCCTTTCCTTGTAAGGGAGGTGTTCTAGTCCCTTCATCATCTTCGTGATGATGAATTTGCTTGCATATCTTTTCTAGAAGCTTCTTTCCTTCACAAATGCCTTCCACAAAACTCTCTTTCACATAGAGAGTGTGCCCTCTTTTCTTAGGTTAATTGCTGAAATATGATGTGGTTTGGTTTCATTCTTAGTAATTTCCAGATACTATTCCAGGACATTTGGGATCGAGCCCAAGAGCTTAGCATGTTTTCCTTTTTTCATGGTAAAATTGTGCAAATATGCATTAGAGTGTGAAAACAAACAGTCTAATACATTTTTGCAAAGCTCTTTATGTTTACTGTTTATTGCAGATACCAGATCCTAATTAAAATGTGCTAACAAAAGCCAAGATACAAAGAACAAAGATATAACGAAGCCTCATATTTTAAAAATATTTATGATTAATCCCAGAGGACACTATGTCATATATCATTATTATCGAATTCAAGAAAGATAACTACATCTTTGGAGAGGATACAGTGCCAAGCGCTGTATCCCAGCCATGGAAGAATAATCATATCATGGTCATGTTTTCTAAGGAATAATCTTCTTTTCAGATCCTCTAATGGCATCCAGCTCCAGCCCTTCTTGTTTATGCTTCCTTGCGCTCTCGGCAAAGACTTCTTGAATAGTTTTTTAAACACCGTGATACTCTGCTGACATTTGTGCTATTATTATTAAGGGGTTATTTAAATTTGATCCCAGAAGACATTCTTCAACAGGAAATTAACCTAATGCACTTGTTATTTTAACTGTGTGGAAACAAGATACTGTTTGATTTTAAAAAATGATAAATACATTCTGTTCAAGCAAAGATGAAGCCTTGAGATATCACATTTTGTATTCACTTCAGGTGAAATCAACTTGTGGTCCAGGAACTGATGCCTACAACGAGGTAGAATTGCCACGGTCCTGTTACGCTTTGGAACTGGAGATTAGAGCATTCATGCAAAGTAATTCTGTTTTCCTGTGCACCATGGTACCTGGCTTCACAAAGCAAAGAAACTGCAATCATGCATGGATTAGGTATATTAACAAACAACAACTGATCAATCTGTTCACAAACTGTGAATTCACTGACCAGGAATTAAAGTGGATCTCAGCCATGTAATAGTCTGCTGTGGTGTTGTAGCATTTGAACAATTATTTACTGAGTAACTGGCACCTTCCCTTCCATCCAGGTTACTTCTTCCCATGTCAGCACTACGACTTTGAGAAAGAGATCTGTCCTCTAATATCGCAGAATCACAGAACATTAAGTATTGGAAGAGACATCGGAAGATCATCTAGTCCAATCCCCCTGTCAGAGAAGGATCACCTAGATCAAGTCACACAGGAACATGGCCAGGTAGGTTTCCAGATGTTTCCAGAGAGGGAGACTCCAAAACTTCCCTGGGCAGCCCCTTCCAGTGCTTTGTCACCCTCACTGTGAAGAAGTTGCTTCTCATATTGATGTGGAACCTCCTCTGCTCCAGCTCACATCCACTGCCCCTTGTCGGATAGGGGTGACACTGAGCAGACCTTGGCTCCATCCTCCTGACACCCACCTTTTACAAATTCATAGGCATTAATGAGGTTTATAAACCTTATGCCAGGTGATGAATGCCTGTAAGAGTGGATTAACTGAGCACATGCTGAAAGATTCCTCTTTGTCTGGTGCAAGGTAGAGAGCAGTGCTGGTGGGCAAAGATACTTCCTGTGTTTAGGGAATGGGTGTTACACAACTAGTTTGCATTTCCCTGGAAAAAAAGGAGAGGGAAAGAGGCAGGGGTCAACACTGGAAAATAAGCTTTGTAGGAGAGGCTTGATTCATTACTGGTGAATCAGAGGCAAACACAAGACCGCTCTATGGAGATCCGTTTGTGCTTAGTTAGGCTGGTTGCCCAGTCACTGTCCAAGTGCTTTCATGTGAATTTCTCTTTCTTCAGAAAATTCAGACATTACTGGGACTTCATTCTGCAGTGCAGGATAACAGAGATCACTGTGGAAGGTCATCTGGATCTTGTCTGTGTCTGGAAGCTTTGGTTTTCTCATATTTTGTGCTTCCTCCTTTTCATTCCAGGACTTCAAGAAAAAGATTTTCAACATGCTGTTTTCAAAACATCTCAGGCACTATTGTTCTTTAGCCATCCGAGTATCAGCAGCTGGAATCAATTAACACAAAGCTGTTTTGGAATCCTGAAGAAGTATCACAGATTACTGCTGGTTTGTTTTATAAGTTAAAAAATACTCAGCCTTCTGAAAACAGGAACCTAACCTAAGCGGGCCCATCTTTCATCGTCATTCTGGTTTGTCGTAGTAAGTAGCTAACTTCCCATTATTTTATTACATAATTCCTCTATTTGAGGAAATTTTGTTTATGTTTCTGTTATTTTTATTATCTCAGTCAAGCAACCACCAAACCCTTTCAGGTTGTGTGGAGAAGGCTACTCTGAAGGGCTTATGCAGGTTCACTCCAGAGACCACAAAGAGAAACAGGCTGTCTGGATCCAAGGAACCGCAGAATTAACCCTCTATGGAAGTGGTTTTATGTCCATTAACTCTCAAGGCAGTTTAGGGAAATTTGATTCACTAGGTTAAAATGAGCCTTTCAGATGCTTCTCTCATTTGTATTAGTATAAGGTTATTTTTTTCTCTTGTTTTATTCTATCTCCAAACTTCTGGGAAAAAAATAAAAACAGATAGAAAACATGTTTGTGGTTTTTTTATCTTCTTCCTTGATGAAACTCATTTGGGAAATAAAAGGAGTGAGGGCATTTAAATTCCAGGCTAGATGGAAAGAGTTCATACCTCCTCCTTCTCACGCGCTCTTCCCACTTTCCATTTACAGGTACACTTTGGACCTGCAGAACTAACACCTTTATTTTTGCTACTGAACAAGGACTTTGTTCTGAACTTGGTGGCTACTCACGCAAAATGTGAACATAAACGGGAGCCTGCTGTTTGACACGGGGTGTAGCTATGCCGCGGTAACTGAGCTATATTGTTATATGTGAGATCTGGCTGGCATTCCGTTAGTGGTATTTGTCATGTGAAAAGCCGTGCTGTGCACTGCTAATGGTTCCTGAGAACAACTGCTATTTGGCAAAACAAATAAGTACAGTGGATGCTACTCTCGTGGTATGAAGCACTGAGTGACAAACTCCATCAGAAGAAGTCAGCACGTTGCGAGAGTGTAAAACCCTGGTAAGAACTTGGCATTCAAGTGCTGTTGAATAGTCTGTTGATGGGAACACACTAGCAGCTTAATTTGGACCTGATAAATCTTATGAGGGTTGTGTTTTTGTCTTCCTTTGTATGTGCCCTTTCTGATCTTGCTAATAAAAATAAGAAAAGGAAACTGTAAAGAAAAAATACCTTACAAAAGTACGTGCTTTGACTGGCTCAGGCACAATTAAGCTAGAACACGCCAGCCTTAACCTGCAGAGCTGTGTGTGGGTGTAACAGCATGAACAGAATTTGACACTCTCTACTGCCCGATACCACTGAAATATCTATGCAGAGTGATAAGCAGATAACAGATTGTCAGCCTTTTAGCTGAATTTCCTATTTTTGTTGGTATAAATCAGATTCTTGCTTCCCCCTCCGCCCCGCCTCTTGTTCTTCACCCTTTCTGTCTCCTTTGAGATACCCTGAATCCTTGCTGGAGCCATGCCAAATCCTTTGCAGCCTGTGTCATTCATCTCTTTACATCCTTTCATTTTCCAGGCTTTGTCTCATGCCATCTTTCTCATCAGAGTTCAAATTTCTTCTCTGTGTGCAGGCGTCACTGAGGGCATACATCTCAGCTTCCTTTCAGCTTTCCGGGGAGCTCAACACATTGCCTTTGTGACACTCGCGTCCTATGCTAGTCTGGGAAATGAGACTCCAGATTGAGACCACCCCCATGTCAGGTGCCCCGCTAATGATTTGCATAATGCATAGCACATTCACTTGTGGAATTCTGATGGAGAGATCAGTAGCCTTCAGAAATGCTTATGAGATCACAGAATCACAGAACATTAGGGATTGAAAGGTACCTCGAAAGATCATCCAGTCCAATCCCCCTGCCGCAGCAGGATCACCTTGACCAAGTCGCACGGAAACGTATCCAGGTGGGTTTTAAATGTCTCCAGAGAAGGAGCCATGTTACATTTCGTAAGGGCCTCACCTTAGAGCCAACCGAGAAAGACACACGATCAGTAGTTTGTTTTGTGTGTATCGCTTGTTTTGCTTCATTGGAAAAAAATAATCTCCTTATGAAGAGGCACAAAGAAATTAATGAAGTGGGCTAAAGTCTGCTTTGTGTTCTTACAGAGTAGCCCCGGAAGTTGGTGAAGTTGAGGACTGTACGCACAAGTTGTAGGGCAGAATTTAGCCCACGCAGTGCAGCGATGATGATTCACAACTTTAACAAATTTAGAGAGAAACAAATTTTGAAAACTCTGCTGAGGGCCAAATAAACTTCTCCATTTCCAAAAAGGGACAAATAAGGAGGAATGTTCCTTCCCTGGTGCGTAATTTCTTCTTTTTCTAGTGTAAAACACAGTAAATTACTCCAAACACAAACTAATCATCAAGAAGGCAACAATATTGTTAGTGGTTTAAGTGTAGTGCTCAGTCTGAGTTTACTCAGCCTCATGGAAATATCAAAGTCAGTTTGATTATGCTCAGAGGTTTAATATAGCTATTAGAACAACAGCTCCTCTATTTGTGTTACACCACTGCATTTGTTAAGTTGATTCAGCGCTGGAACTATGACTCTTATTCTTCCAGTTGCGTTTTCGAATTTGTTTTTGTTTAAGTTTGAGTAATTGAAATCTTGTGGGAAGTAAAGTCATTGTTCATCTGCTTATTTCAATCTGTGCTGGGAAAGCCAATTTTCTCTTGTTAAATTATATTTCTAATGTTCAACAGGGGTAGTTGCAGATACTTGCTGTCATGCCTTGCTTTCTCTGAAATCCATCTTAGCTGCCTCTCTAAGCCCTCTTACCACCTGTGATGTTTCAGCAGCGAGGTGATTCATTCAGAACAGTCTTTCTCCATTTTTAACATCTCAAATCTATGAATCCAGATCATCTGAGAAGGATCTGGATCTGCTGTTCTGTAATGTGGGTAACACAGAGCTGGTATCTTTCAAGGTCCCTTCCAATCCCTAATGTTCTGTGATTCTGTGATTACCTAGGGACCAAGAATAAGAATGGGGCAGATTGTTTATCAGTCATCTTTCTGCTTCGGAGCTACAATCCCATATCCATGTCCTCACTTCCTTTAATACTATATATTAGGGCAAAGAGGTTGGGGAGTAGTCTGGAAAACAGGCCCTATGAAGAGCAGCTGAGGGAACTGGGGTTATTTAGTCTAGAGAAGAGGAGGCTGAGAAGAGACCTTATTGCTCTCTACAACTACCTAGAAGGAGGCTGTAGTGAGGCTGGTGCTGGTCTCTTCTCCTGAATTACTAATGATAGGATGAGCGGAAATGGCCTCAAGTTGGGTCATGGGAGGTTTAGACTGGATCTTAGGGAGAAGTTCTTTCCTGAGAGAGTGGTTGGGCACTGGAGCAGGCTGCCCAGGGAGGTGGTGGAGTCCCCATCCCTGGAGCTGTTTAAGAACCAAGTAGCTATAGCACTTCAGGCCATGGTCTAGGGGTTAGGAAGGTGTTGAGATGAGGGCTGACCTTAGGTTTTCATCAGCTTTATTTCAGAACATGTTTGAATGGAAAGTACCTAACTATGCACTGATACCATGTGGAAGGTTGTGCTTAGCTTGATGTTGTTGTTGTTGTTGTTGGTTGATTAGGTTGTTTTTTTTTCAGATTATCATTTAAAGGCATATGAGATGCCATAGGCATTCTCTTAAGACATTTAAGGAGGTATCATCTGAATCCCTTATTTTCTCAAGGTACTGAAGAAGAAAGTATTGATTAGTGCAAATGCTGGAATTCACATCTTAATTTGTAGAAAGCTAATAAAAAAATAAAAAGATTGTGGTCCCAGTAGAGTCTCAGCAAAAGTAATAGTAACAATAATGGCTTTCCTACAAATGCATTCACATGTTTGGAGGATTTTTTGTTCTTTTTTAATAGCTATTAGGGTTTTTACAGCAAAGTGTGTAGGCTTAAAGGAAATTAAAATGAGAATATATACAACATTGTACTATTGTTACACAGTTTCTGAGGGTTCTTGATCTAGAGTAACACACCGTCTTAATGTTTAATTCTCTGCTCGTAGCTGCATTGGTCAGCTACAGACAGTATCCTGTCTTTTGAGCTTGGAGAAAAGGAGAGTGAGGGGTGACCTCATTAATGTTTATAAACATGTCGAGGGTGGGTGTCAGAAGGATGGAGCCAGGCTCTTCTCAGTGGCATCTAATGATAGGACAAGGGGCAATAGGTGTAAGCTGGAACAGAGGAGGTTCCACATCAATCTGAGAAGGAAATTTTTCATGGTGAGGTTGACAGAGCACTGGAAGGGGCTGCCCAGGGAGGTTGTGGAGTCTCCTTCTCTGGAGACATTTAAAGCCTGCCTGGACATGTTCCTGTGTGACTTGGTCTAGGTGATCCTGCTGTTGCAGGAGGATTGGACTAGATGAACTTCCAAGGTCCCTTCCAATCCTTCATGTTCTGTGATTTTGTGAAATTCAGCCTCTCAAAATGACAGGAAGTACTGAGAGGAGTATTCCTGTCTGAAGTAACCTCAGTAGCCAATAGCCACAAGATTTGCTGTAAAAGATCACTGTGCTGCAGAAGCCCCTGAACAGAACTTAGACAGATTTTTAAGAGATATTCTGTGGGATGGGAATAAACTTCAAACATCTGAGAAAAAGTGTTTCTAGGTACTACTCATCACAGATCATGCTCTTTTGTCTGTATGACCACAAAGACACCATTTCCTTCTTGCTA
This sequence comes from Phoeniculus purpureus, assembly GCA_028565055.1. Lineage (NCBI taxonomy): Eukaryota > Metazoa > Chordata > Aves > Bucerotiformes > Phoeniculidae > Phoeniculus > Phoeniculus purpureus. Next base: position 23,100,907 of record JAOXOE010000506.1, read on the forward strand.
TAAAGCATCTATATAGATTTTAATGCCTCAATTAATAATTCAGATTAATTCATAACAGGATACTGAATATTAAGGGAAAGATTGTAAAAATCAATATCTATAATTTATGAAGCATGCTTTGCTATAAAGGTAATTTATCAGAAAATTATTAGGAAAGAAAGAATTTACACAAGCCTCTGTGTTTTATGGTGTTAATGATGATGTACTAATTATTATTGCACAGATTGGCATGAGAACAAGCAGTTACATGGTACTACAGGAAGATGCCTTAAAAATCTGATAATCCGTTGGATCACTAGCAAGAATGTTGTCCTGTTTCGGAATTTGGGAACCAAAAAACATTTGCACAGTCATAATGAATGAATGTATGTGTGTGTGTATGTACACGTATATATGTATTACTAAAGACATAATTAAAGACACTTTTGGTCTTTAATTAGTCTTTGCTTGGTAGGAAATAATACAGAAGCAAATGCAGAATGACAGAATTGCACATTGAAGTTGGAAGCGACCTCACCTTTTCCAGCCCCCCTTCTCAAGCAGGGTCACCTAGAGCATGCTGCCCAGGGCTGTGTCCAGTTGGCTTGTAAATATCTCCAAGGATGGAGACTCCACAACGTCTCTGGGCAACCTATAGCTGTTCTCAGGCCCTGGAAAAGTGTTTCCTGATGTTCATGTGAAGCCTTCTATGTATCTATTTGTGCCCATTGCCTCTTCTCTCACTGGGCACCACTGAAAAGAGCCTGGCTCTGTTCTCTGCACTCTGTCCCTTCAGGTATTTCTTTTCTCCATGCTGACCAGTCCCAGTTCTCTCAGCCTTAGCCACCTCATAAGATATGTGCCACAGTCCCGTCATGAGTCTCCTTCTCTGAAGACGTTTAAAACCTGCCTGGATATGTTCCTGTGCAACTTGATCTAGGTGATCTTGCTGTGGCGGGGGCATTAGACTAGATGATCTTTTGAGATCCCTTCCAATCCCTAATGTTCTGTGAGTCTGTGATCACTTTCATGGCCCTTTGCTGGGCTCTCTCCAGTATGTCCATGTCTGTCTAGTACTGGGGAGCCCAGAGCTGGACACCATACTCCAGATGTGTCCTCACAAATGCCTAATAGATGTGAAACACTGAGAAATGTGGAAGGAAGAGGATATACATATATATACAAATACATATATATAATAAAGATGTGTCTGTGTGAAAGATCTCAGTTCTCAGTTGTTGACTTTTGCAGTGCTGCAGTTGGCTCCCTGAGTGGCTTAGCATCTTCATCAGAATTATTCACCTTATTGATTTGTTCCTGTTCCTTATCCCTTAAGAATATGTCGCTTTGTAATGCTCTGGTGGCAATGGCCCTCTGCACTAAAACCGCATCTTGTTACCCCATCCAGCATTTTCTCCCTCTGGGTTATTCTTCTGTCTTTTTATCCCAGTGAAGAATTTTTATTCAAGATTCTTTGTTGGTAGACCTTAATTTAAAAAACTAAACAGAATAATAGGTTCAGCGAGCATCTCCTAGCATGACATTGAATTTCAAGTGAGAGTATCAGCACCCATCACTCAAAAACTCTAAATTCCCCAAATCAGCTACTTTATAAGGTTAATGCAACGTTAACACCAGTGCAATCTTATTTTTATCAGCCAATCACAAATATTTTGCTCATGTTCATCATTAGCCTGGCATTAGCTAAGTATAACTTATTTTATTCTGCGGTCAAAGATTCTTGTGGTTTAACATGCATCTTGTTCTTTTCCTGGGCAAATAAAAGAAGCAATGAAATAAGTTTAAGAGTAAAAAAGAACTGTCATAAAGTAGCTGCTCTGGTTTACATCCTGCTTCATTTTACAGTTTTTTGGTAATGAAGGCAGTGAAACACTGGACAGGTTGCCTAGACAGGTATTGGAAACCCCTTCACTAGAGACATGCAGGTGAGATGGGGCTCTGAGCAAATTAAAGATGTTCCTGCTCACTGCAGAGGGGTTAGACTAGATGGCCTTTAAAGGTCTCCTCCAACCCAAACTATTCTATGATTTTAAAATAGCTATCAAAATCAAAAGAGTAAAAAAAAGTGTCTAGAAGCACAAGACAAACAACATTAATCATTCTGGCCATGTTTGTATTTGCATCTCTGTTTTGCACCATGCCTAATATGGGATGCCCCGGTTCAGGCAAAAATATAATGCATGAAGGGAGATCACTGGGCAGTAGTCTACTCACTGTTGAAGCTTTTAGAGTTGGTAGCACATAAAATATTTCCTGGAAGTTTTTCCTCATTATAACGTCCTTATGCAGATCCTGTTATTCAAACCCTTATCCTTTACTGGGATGCTGCAGAAAGCTGCCAGTTTACATGTGCCCCACAGAAATAACTACCAGCATAGTAAACATTGAGCAATTAAAACTTGGACATTTTCTGTGGTTACCTGATGTGTTGCACACCCCAAAGAGATTGCCAGATTCTGCATTACTTTGTCTTCAAGCAAAGGTCCCAAATATCATCCCTTCTACCTTTTGCAGTAAGTTTTGTCTGCTCCATAGCAGTTTCCAGCTATTTATTCAGCTTTAGCCACAACATAAAGATCTTTACCACCAATGTACAGTAAATGCAATGGGGTGAGGACAGGTTTGCTAAAATAGCCTTAAGGGGAGGGATGCTGGAAGTGTTTAATAAACTGCACTCTATTCACTGCAGCTACTCATTGTTGAAGTCCCACTTTTTTCATATTTTCCCACCCTTCGTGTTTATTTTCAGCGTTTTCTTTCAGGATACTCAAAATCACAGCTTTGGTTTTAACCTACCCATTTGGATTCTGTCCTGCTTTCAGATACATGGAGCCTGTCTTCAAGTATCGGAATGTTTTTGATACTTGAGGCAGATGGCTTTGCTGTCTTCCTTTCAGAAGAGTAATGTAGAGGATTAATTCTGTGGCTAAAGGGCTTTTAATGGTGTAACGGGTTGAAACTAAGAAAACTGCTTTGCTCCCAGGTTTTAAGGGGAAAGGAAACCAAAGCAGTCAGGTC
>JAOXOE010000506.1:23107880-23128315 GCA_028565055.1 Phoeniculus purpureus
GTTCCTGTGCAACTTGGTCTAGGTGATCCTGCTGTGGCAGGGGGATTGGACTAGATGATCTTTCAAGGTCCCTTCCAGTCCCTAATATTCTGTGACTCAACACTAGCTTCAATACAATCCTCCAAAACAGAGGATGAAAACCAGTCTTCATAACTCAGCAAAGCAACAACTGCTTTCCAAAGATGAAAGCAAATCAGCCTTTCAAGGGTACGTTTACACTCACAGACACATCACCCCTCATCCTGTTTCTCAGTGGTTCAATTGACCATACCTGACTGTACATTACGTCAATAAATTTCCATGTGTAGCACCAATTGTATCTATTTCATACATGCAACGAAAAAGGAGCTTAAAAATAGGGGAAGGGGTGACGGAGAAAAGTCATTCTCTTCCCAACTTGAGGAAACTTTAGACAAATTTGCCTTTGATAATCGACTGAACAAGCTGCACTGCAAGCATCAAGGGATGGTGCAGGGATATCTAGCAGGTGCTGCAGTTTATCACAAAACCGTCTAAAATAATTGGAAGTGACAACCAGCACTACCACAAATGATTTATTAGTCTTTCACTCAGCTTTTCAGCTTCCTCAGGGCCAGAATAAATAATTTACCAACTCTGTATCTTCCAATCATTAATTCTTCCCTGTGCATCCAAACCACATTTAACTCTGCTGGGTTCAGTGGAATTAAAAACACAATATGAAGACTTCCCCCTGCCCAAGTACAGTATTATCTGAGTATCTAGAAGTAAAATTGCCAATCAAAATGTATATGGGTGATAGAAGTATTAGAGCTAACAACTAACGTCGTGTTACAAAATATCTGAAGAATGAAATGAAAGTGAAATTGAAGAGATACCAACAATGAAATGCTTCCAGGGGGTTGGGCATGTTCTCAAGGTATAAAGTACTGATACTCTCTGAAGATACTGCTTAGCGTTGTTTTCCTGATCCATAAACTAACATTAGTTACAGACAAACATCTTACACATCCCACATGGTAAATTCAGGATGAAAGAAAGCACTGGACACGAAACATTCAGAAATGGAATAGAAAAGGAAATGTGGGCAAAATGGAAGGTTTAATTGTGAATAGAATGGTTCTGTAAAAAGACAATATGGTTTTGGAGGCAATAAAGATACAAGATTTACTAATGTCCTTGTGCTCTTATCTCAGAAAGGAACTAAGAGCTTTACACAAGACAGAATTAGAAACCGGGAGTATAAAATGGCATAAAACCAAAGCACACTTTTAAATTTAAAACAGAATATATAAGGTACCATATTCCTTATTAATTATGTAGAGAAAACAAAATCACACCCTAAATCCATTTTTGATGTAAGCTAGTCTTGTCTCATTAAATCAGCATCTATGATTAAAACCAAGATCATTTTTGGTACATAATGTATTGCATTGTTAGAGCAGCATCTGTTTGTTGCACAGCAACACATTTTTCAGCTTTAAGAAACTGTATTCATATACAAGAAACAATCCAGACTTTGAAGCTGTAGCAATATTCTTACTTCCAAACCCATTTTGTACCAAAGGGGTTAATAACATAAACGTGATAATATTTTGCGTTCCAAGAAGATGCTTCCAACTGTTCGAAACATACAGAAGAATTCCATGGTTGCTAACAGCTTTCTTTGAGTCCTATAGGACTGAGACAACTCAAAGTTTAAGTGCTTAGAAGAAAGCTCTGTAAAGCTATGAAGGCTAATCAATAGGGCTTTTGCCAAATAGTACAGTCTGAAATTAAGTAAATTTGCCATAACAAAAATGCTTTCCCCTTTTTCTCATCATTAATCTCAATATTGAGAAAACTACAGTATGAATCAGAGAATCACAGACCATTAGGGATTGGAAGGGACCCCGAAAGATCATCCAGTCCAATCCCCCCGCCAAGGCGAGTGTTAAACATCTCCAGAGAACACAGCTGATGTTCTAACATACTGCCACACTACTTTTAACAACACAAAGTACTTTCACAAATACAGGAAATTTAAAATGATACTGCATGGACGGACAACTCCTCCCAAGAAGAGCAAATAATCCAATTAGAAAGTTTCACTGAAATCTTCACTGCCTCTCTAATACAAAGAGAGTTTATGACACATTATTATACTCAGGACTCAGTGTACAAGAAACCAACTGCATTTCTTTGTGCTCCTACCAGTTCTGGATCTATTTACAGTGAATAATGTCTGCATGTAAGAAAAGTCCCTAAGGAAATACTGGGAAAACTCATAATTGTATTTATCGCTAAAGAATCATGTTGACAAAGAGCAGTTTCGACAAAACATCCACACCTGAAGCACAGGTTCTTAGACTTCTCGCTCTCAGTCAGTCTGATTTTTCACCTCCACCAATATGATTTCCTCTGCCCACATTTTTTCATCGCAGCTATTTGTACATTCTAACAATACCTTGAGATGAGGAAGAAGCAAGGAACACTCATTTCTATCTACATTTTACCATTCGGTAAATCTGTCAACTCCACTTTACCAAAAGGAACTGAAGCAGAGGACAGCAACAGAGTGCATGTGGCAGTGAATTAAGAACTGAATTTGTCATGTCCTGATTCTCACAGCAATAATCTCCATGGTATTCAAATCATCAATGCATCCATCATTACCACTTTGGCAGAAAGCACAGGTTCAACCTCCAAGGTTCTCCAGAGCTGCCTTTTAACCTGAGCTACCCAAGGCCATTTTCTGTCCACCACCACCAAACAGCAGCACCAAGAGCTAACTACATGATATGCAAGGTAAGCCCAGGTCATGTATCCTTCTGGGTACCTTTCTGAACAGAAATTTTAAAAAAGAAACTTCCAGTAGACTACTACGAACAAGAGAGACTATTATTTAGGCAAATCCTCATAACAGTTCTTTGCCTTCCAGTAGACTACCACAGATGAGAGAGACTGTTACTTAGGCAAATCGGCATAACAGTTCTTTGCCTTCCAAAGCCAGTGCTTGAACCCGATTTTAAGCAAGAATCACGTAACTTAATGACTGTATTCAGTGTTACAAATCAAGGTCTGAACTGTCACTATATGCTGAATTCACCTCAAGTCACCTGAATTGTCATAAAGGCTTCAAACCACCTGAAGACTTTGAGCAAAAGGAAAACAGAACAAAACCCCAAAAAGCCAAAAAACAAGCAGCTCACTGCCAGATGATTCATTAATGAAAGTCAAAGACATCAAATTACACATACTTGAAGTAATTGCCAATACAGCCCATTTTAACTCTCCTCTTGAAGAAAGGTCTTCTTTAACTTTAGTTTCAGTTTCAACACACAAGTGACTCAGCTACTCAGTCCAGTCAAGCCAGCAACATGTAAAAGTGTCATTATCACAGCTCAGACACAAATGTAGACATGTGGGTCTCTCCTCCTGTAAAGCTCTCTTTCTATACATAAGGATCATCTACAAAGACTGAAGTGGATTAAATAAATTGAGGTAAGATAAGAAATGACATTACATAAGGGAGAAAGTAAGTTTATTATTTAATAGCAGAAGCAAGCCCAGCTCATGTTGCCCACACCTTGGGGCTCTACAGCCCAACACTAAAGTAAAGCAGCCTGTTCTAGCATATACTAACACGAGGAAATCTTTTCCATACTCTACACAAAGAAGTGTCATGCAAAGCTATTTCATACAACAAAAAAAAACCCCGACGTCTGCAGCAAAAAAATCATGCTCTACGTAAAGAAATGCCCAGACTTAGGGATTAACATACTGCTGTAATCAGGATAACAAAGGCAGCATGAGAGAAAGCAACTCAACTTTTAATCATGTTTTAGCTAACAGGTTGGTAGACACAACCATATGGAAGAAGTAACGCCTCTTGTACTGAATGAATGGAATGCACTTCAGCTGTGCCTTTGCTGTTCTTAATAATATAAGATTATGGGCACACTGTCTACTTGAGAACAGTGTAAGCAAGTTAGAACACTGCAGCTTCTGAAGCTCAAATACCATCCCAACACAAGGTCTCCAGCATGTCTAACTGGCCTACTGTTACAAAAAGTCCAAGAAAAAAACCCTAAAAAGAACCAAACCACTAAATTCAGTTGTAGTCCTAACAACATAGTTTAAAAATACTGTGAAAGACTAAACATCGCAAAATAATGACTGACAAAAATGACATCCTGCACCACAGGACTTTTAGCAATTCTCCTATGCAACCCTTTCCCCACAGGATCATTTTTGTTAGAAGAGACCTTTAAGATCATAAAGTCCAATCACTGACTCAGCACTCCTAGGTCACCACCAAATCATGTCCCTCAGCACTGCATCTAATCTTTTTTCTAAACTATTCCACGTATTGTCCCTTTTGAAAAGGACCTATTTCTTTCTATTTCTTTAACAACTTACCCTATGAGTGGAACAATCCATTGGGCAGCAGGTCCTGGTCCTCATCATGGACATTAACCATGCCAGTATCTGCTTGAGGAACAACACAGCAGGGAACAAGCAATTCAGGGGTTTTCTGGAATGCACTGACAACTTCACAGCACAAATTTTTAAGAAGCGGTTCAGGATGAGGCTTTCTGCTGGACCTTACAAACAGGGTAACATAAAGCAGGGGGCAACCTTAGCTGCAGTGACCATGAGGTGGTGGAATTCAGTATCCAGAGAGGAGGGAAAAGAAGCAAAATGTGTTAATAATCTTAGATTTCAGTAGAGGAGACTCTGACATGTTCAGGGATCTGCTTGGAAGAATTCCACGGCAGATAATTCTGGAGACAAAGGTCCTGGAAAGCTGGTGTCAAGGGCTTATTCTGAGACACAATTAACCAATTTAGTTAATGTGCTAACGGACTGAAGGAAAAATAAAACAAGTGGTTCAAAAAACCACTTCTAAGTTGCAGACAAAACCAAAACTAACTTGATTTGGGGAAAAACAAGACACTTAATTCACCCTACATGAAGACATATGGAAATCAATCACACGTTTTTACACCAAGTGGGCCAAACTGCTATCTCGAACCCCTCAAAGGGATGAGACTTCCAGCAGTTTTTGCTCCTTGTGAAAACGCAGTGTCCATTCAGGACACACACATTCCTGAGCATCAGGAAGCATTTTAAAGCCCAGTCGTGTTCCATGTGCTTCCAACTTCTAGTTATGCTGAGTAATTTGTGCCTCTGATTTCATCTTGGTGTGGGAAGTCCTTTTGTATTAATGTGACTTATGTGGATTTTAGTAATAATTTCTAAATATGTTGTTTGCAATGCTGTTTGACATTCTAGATTCCTTGCCTGAGGAACTGGAAGGTTGTTTTTGCTATTAAGTATGTTCTTCATAAGATAACCAAAAGTATTATTTTTAAAATCAATACATACAAACATACACACACAAGTATCTTGAATGTAACTAGAGCATGAGCTTACAACACAGAGGACTCATACATTCATTCCTGTTTGTACCAGAAGAGTACAAGAACTGCAAAGAAATCTTTTGATGGGAAAATATTTGGTAAATGCCGAGAACCAAAGGCTTACAAGACAGATGAACTAATGGAGGTGTAATCTGAGAAAAATTACAAGACAACATTTGAGTTTCTATGCACAGGATGCTAACCAAGCCTTATAACATATGCATAAATTTTTACCTTAGACAACTTCAGAACACTGAACTGCATCACAGGCAGTTCACTTAAGAAAATCCCTATCACATTGAGGCAAGTGGCTCATTTCTTTCAGACAACACAGGGGTTCTTTTGTGCATTAACTTTTCTGCTGCCTAAGAGTTTTTAAAATTATGTGGTACTTTTCTGAAGAAGATCAACAAAAGCAAAAATGAGTAAATCAGAGTTAGAAGTAACCAAACGTTATAATTTGCACTCCTGCTGTTGCAAAATACAGCGAGTAGAACTTCAGAAACAGTAAGCGATTATTACCTTGTGTGTTTTATGTACATGGCAGCAGTATCTTTTAATAACACAGCTAGGCACTGGATCAGTGTTGTCTCATCATGGCCTTCTATCCCTGTCTTTTTCTGACTCCTTTCTTGAACTAGCACTAGTACTAACGGAATCAGATCAGAAAATTAATAAAACTAACATAGCAAATCATAGAGTGTATTGATGCACAAGCAGCAGCCTGTACAGAAGTGGTAAGAATACATGGCTAGGAAAAGGAGTTCAGCACGGTTACCTTCTCCCGTTCCTGAAGCATTGTCCCAGTTTATATTGTTGAGCAGTATTTATTTGAACAATAATTAGCCTACTTGTCCCAGAACAAAGATGACTGAAAAAGCACTTAATGTTGGCCTAGAAAGGGTAAAATGTTATTTTGCATATCATTTGCACGTTCAAATAAGGCAAATTCTAGTCGCTCAGTAGTCAATAGAGTTTTGGGGTTTTTTTAATTGCTTGCCCACACAAACTATTTTGGAGGTAACAAGACAATTTTTAAACCCGCAAACTAAAAGCAAAGTGCTCACTCTCTTTAAAATATAGACCCTATAAAGGATAAAAAGAACGAAGAATCACAAAACATTAGGGATTGGAAGGGACCTCTAAATATCATCCAGTGGCTCTGTGCTAGACTCTCTCCAGCAGAACTGGACACAATATTCCAGATGTGGTCTCACCAGGGCAGAGTTGAAGGGGAGGAGAACCTCTCTCAACCTATTAACCGCTCCCCTTTTAATCCACCCCAGGATGCCGTTGGCCTTCTTGGCCACCAGGGCACATTGCTGGCTCATGGTCATCATGCTGTGCACTTAGGGACCCCCAGGTCCCTTTCTCCTACACTGTTCTCCAACAAGTCAGTCCTCTTCTATACTGGTAACTCTTTAAATGTACAGGAGGAGTAAGTCAGAAAAGAAAAAGGGAAGAGATCTTTCAAAAACAGCTGTAGCACATAAAAGAAATTACTGTGAGTGACTGCAAGGAAAATACCAGCAATGGGCTTTGAAGAAATCTGGTGTGGGTCACTGAAAAGAAAACTGAGGCAGATGCTCAGCTGCCTAGCCCAGGTCACTGCAGAGAGAACAACAGCTGGTTATGAGAGTCTTGCTAGTGTGAGACACAGAATAGGTGCTTGATTCTACTGAGCAATTTTTTAATACATGCTTGATGATTTTTAGTATGGGAGAAAAGTGGATTTTTTTTGGTGGGTGGAGACAAATCAACTCACTTATTTAGGAACAATACTTTGTTTTATTCTCTTTTCTGTGTGACCGTACACCCAAGAAAAAAGAGCACAAACACTGACTGGCTACATAGATCTACAGCTGAGAAAGAAGTACGAATTTCTGAAGCACTCTATGAAGTTATCAATATTTTAACAACGCCTTAAAGCTGTTCTATAGTAGTGCAGACTCTTACAGGACCAAAGGTCTACAGAGGTCACTCCATACTAGATGAGAGTTAAAGAGTTGGTTTTTTTTTACTGCCCACCAATCAATGTTCAAACCAGCACAGAGCTGTTCATCCACTTAAGGTCTTTATTAAAATCTCTACCATACTAACTTCTGGACTATGTTACAAAAAACTGAGCTCACATTACAAATCCTGGTTAGCAGAAGAGATTTTTTTAAAATGAGTTTTGCCATGATTGCCCATCTCCCCATTTCATGACTCACGCATTCCCTGAAATCACTTCTCTTCATAAAGGCAAGAAATTATAAATGATTACCATCTTGATTTGTCTGAGCACAGAAAAAAGTATCTTTAGAATCAATGGACAAGTCTACTCAATAGATCAGCTACTTATTCAAAATGTGTTTCACTGAAAATGCAGAATCTGCCTTCAGATGTGCCAACAGTTCTACTAAGTATTCTAAGGATGTACTGCGCACACATATATACAATAAAGTCTCTCTCTAATAAAACCTCTCAGAAGTAGTGCTGTAGATTTTAGGTGATCAAAGCAAAACAAAACCTTTTTTTCCAGGTTGTTACCAAAATGCACTGTTCACAGAATCACAGAACAATCCCCCCATAACAGCAGGATCACCTAGATCCAGTCACACAGGAACATGGCCAGGCTGGTTTTAAACGTCTCCAGAGAAGGAGATTCCAACAACCCTCTTGGGCAGCCCCTTCCAGTGCCGCTGTCACCCTCACCAGGAATAAGTTCCTTCTCAGATTGATGTGGAACCTCCTCTGTTCCAGCTCACATCCATTGCCCCTTGTCCTGTCATTGGATGATACTGAGCAGAGCCTGGCTCCATTCTCCTGACACCCACCCTTCACATATTTATAAACATTAATGAGGTCACCCCTCAGCCTCCTTTTTTCCTAGCTAAAGAGACCCAGCTTCCTCAGCCTTTCCTCATCAGGGAGACGTTCACACCAGGTTATTTTTTGCATTCATTCTCAGGTAGTTCCTAGAGCCAGTATTATATTAGGAACAAGTAGGCAGAGCAAGGCAAACAGATCTCTTTATAATTTGTGAATGAACACACTAAGAAAATTCTTTTCAACCAATTAAAGGAGTTGCATAGCACAGAAAAAAACCAGCTCTGTGCAGAAACAGAAAAAAGTGAGTTTATCAGATCAAATAATTGCAACTATTTCATTTATTGGCTGCAAATTAGGAGACATTTTAAAGAAAAGCTTATACATCTCTTCTAGATTACTCAGACACACCGGCTACATCTATTTTCATTCCAAAGGAAGTACTTCTGATTTACCTGAATCCACAAATTATATGCATTTCACTTCAGAAGCTTGTTGTACATCCCAAGGGTTTTCTCCACCCAGAATGATTCTGTGATTCAGTGATTGTACAACAGTTAAGTTTTGCAGTATTCTTCATTTTTATCAAACATTGGAATTGACAAAAATACGACAAAAGAGGGCAAACTCAGGTGTCTAAGGTCTTTGAAAACTCTGGTCAGCTGAAACCTGCCAGTTGCACACACACACGACAAACAGTGTAAGCGACACCCAAAAGAGAAAGAATAAGGAAGCTCATTGCATTTTATATTTTTGCTGGTTTTGCAAACACTGAAAGGGATGGTTTTAATGTTTGTTGATCCTCGCGACAGAGTAAGGAACATTAAATCCAGCAATAACCATATGTCAAATGCAAGAGCCTGGGATAAAGAAAATAGTCTAAAATTAGTGTTTACTAAATATAATGCTGTAAGAGAACATATTAATCAGATTCAGTGCCACTATCAGCTCGTTGTACACTCAAATGTTTACAGGATCAGAATTTCAGCTGAAAGGAAAAACATGTTTCAGTAGAGAGAAGTCACCACACAAGGCACAGCCTTCTATACTGAACTTCTTACATCCTCACCGTATTGCTGTTAGAGGCTCTTTTGGGTAGGCATCTTAATGCATGCAGTCAAATATTATACCTATATGCACATGATAGAGCGCTGCTGGTATTCCACGAGTGGGCTAACTTCATGCAAGTAAGAGGAAGTGAGAACATTCTAATCTGTCCTCAGCATGGGAGTCAGAATGAACAAGTGTGCATGAACAACACTAAGCTGCTTCCACCACTAGTTTGGTAGTTAAGTTGCATCTCAGGGAGATGAGTATTGCTAGTAGAAATGAGCTGGCAAAGTGCTCCTGATTTAGACCTGGCTCAGCTCACTAAAATGTATTTTAGTGAGACAAAGAATCATAAAATATTTTCAAAATTCGAAGTAGATAAATGACAATGAGCTACATTTCTGCAGTTGCTGGTCATCTTATTTTAGGCTCTACTAATTTCCTGTAACTGACATGCATTCAAAAACTCTCTTTGCTTAAGGTTTATATAATATTTACTACCATTACTGAAACCTAACTTTTTACTGTAATTCTCATGAGGATTTTTTTCACTGTCCTCAAAATAGAAGCATTTCCTCTCCAGGTCCAACCCAGTGCATTCTGTGATCTGTGGATGGTTTTTGTCAGGGGCTTTATAAAAAGCCTACAGAGGAACTGAGAAGGGCAGATACGGTAAAACCAAACACTAGTAGATTACACTGTGAACACCTGAGATCTTGTATTTTGCATAAAAATAGAAAACAATGAAAACAGTGCGAGAGCCACAAAGATGATGAAGGGAGTGGAACAGCTCCCTTGTGAGAAAAGGCTGAAGGAGCTGCATCTCTTGAGTTTGGAAAAAGAGAGACTGAGGGTTGACTTCATTAATGTTCAAAATATGGGAAGGGAGGCTGTCAGGAAAATGGAGACAAGCTCTGCTCAGTGGCATCCAATGACAGGACAAGGGGCAATGGGTGTAAGCTGGAAAATAGGAGGTTCCACATCAACGTGAGGAGAACCTTCTTCCCAGTGAGGGTGACAAAGCATTGGAATGGGCTGCTTATGAGGTTGTGGAATCTCCTTCTCTGGAGATGTTTAAAAACTTCCTGGACACGTTCTTGTGTGACTTGATCTAGGTGATCCTGCTGTGGCAGGGGGATTGGACTGGATGATCTTTCAAGGTCCTTTACAATTCTTAACATTCTGTGATTCTGTGAAATATAACTAAAAAGCTGCATGTGCATTGCTAGTAAAAAAGCTGTTTATTGTGAAAAGGCTTTCATTAAACAGGCTGCAAGACTTCAATATTCAAGTTACAATTTACAACTCACTATGTGAAAGTTTAACCAGGCAGCCTTAACATCTTCTAATGTTCTTTCCATTTACACAAAAAAGAAACATCTTTCATACATTGAAACACTGATATAAATGCACGAAGATGTTGTAAGGTGGAATAGGATGATTCTACTGCTTTCAGGTGTCCAAAAGAAAAGACACCCCCCAAGCTTTTCAATAGCTCTCTAACTGCTAATGCAATGCCTGCAAATTCCTATTATCACACTATTGCTTCCTTCGCTTATGCTCTGTAAATCACGTATTTTTTACAGCTTCTGTCTCCTTATGGGGATCCCTAGTTCAACTCAATAACTGCTTACTCCTTTCTGACCAAGGTATAACGATGCAACTGCAGACCTAGTGTGGTAACATCTTGCTGACTGTACCCCTTCACTCTTGCAGACATGCTTTTCTAAGCAGTGCTTCAAAGATTTTTCAGTGAAACACACAGAATTCCTATCAGCTTGAAGTTTCTTTGGGTTTTTTTAGCTCAGGTCTTGCTACTATCAAAATTTAATGTGAATTTGTATTTTATATAATGTCTGCATAGTTTCTCCTTAAAATATCATGTTTTCATCACTGTCAGCTCTGACCAATCCTACCTACTTTAACAGACTTCCAAAACTGCAAAGCAGCTTCCCTACAAAGTGAAACTGAACTTGAATATTCATGTTATAAGCAAACGTATGCATTTAGCTACAAATATTAGAGTATTTCTCCAGTATTCCCTTCAAAGGACTTCTAAAATACTTGTAAAGTTTGATTTGAGATAGTGCTGATCTCCATCCTGTGAAACAAGCTGGCGTCATTAGGATGACAAAATCAAGTCTTATTGTGGCAAGAAGAAACATCATTTAGTGTCAACAACACACTGCTATTGATTTGAACTCCTCCTTGCCTCATGGGTGAAATAACAAGCTCCTACACATATACTCTCGACGCATACTATTGGAGAAGAGAGGCAAGGAAAATACTAAAAATGGCTGTATTAAACATACAACAGGAAATATATGACTCATGAGATGTAAATTCTTTTATCAGTATGGAATAAATTGAAGGAGAGCTTAATGTGGCTTCTGCTATTTCTATGGAGTCAGATTAGAACAGAAATACACCTACCAATAATACCCCAAATTTAGGCATCCCAACCAGCATCTCCTCACAGTTCAGCTCCCTCTGTGAAACAAGCCAGCTTCATTTTCATTATCTAATATGTGACTATTCACGTTTTTAAAATTACACCTTATTTTAGTGTCCTGGTTGGCTGTTTCAGTGTAAGATGGGGAACTGATTGAGCGTACAGCGTAAATTATCATTTCGCATTACTGGCAGGATCTTTCTAAAAAAGAGCTAAGGAAGAGTCTGTCAACATGGATAGGTTTGCTTTTTTATTTCTTAACAACATACTGCAATTTTCAGAAGAAAATCTGTATCTTTCTTCTTAAAAGATAAAAAAAGAATAAAACCATAGTTAGTCATGCAGCATCTATATAGATATCACTTTGCACATTAATAGTTCTTTTTCTAGAACTTAAAACTGTGCCTTTAAGCAAATTTGCCAGCCAAAAAAATGTAGTGAGATGAAATACTACTCAACGCTGTCTAACTGCACCCAAAATTTAAGCTAATTTCAAACACTTCTGTAGCACCAAAGTTAACGCGTTGCAATTCCACAGTCCATCTCTCAAACTCACAAAACACGAACAAAGTAATTTAAAAGGCATAAAAACTTATTCAATATAACGTTTTCTTAAACATAGTGAAGTGGAGGGAACAAAGCTATTTTCATACCATATCCAGAAAATGGATGAGGTGTGAAAGAAATCTCTTGTTTAATGCGACCTTTGGCTGTACTTTCACTTGTCATCATTATGAAGTAGCTACTTTCAGTGCCAACACATAAGCTGCGTTATATTACCCTGTAACAGTAGTAGACACGTTTCAGAGAGTGTTTCATACTCCGAGAAACTGGTGGCAGAATGCATTGACAGCACTTACCTTTGCAACTGCTTATAATAGGCTTATTCAACAATAAGACCTCATTTACACAAGGAAATGAGAGTGACTGTACTAAATTTCATAGAACATGTTGCACGAAGTAGCAGTATATGTTTAGGAACTCCCTAGGAGTTCTCACCTTCAATGAAAACATGCAAAGATGAAGAAATGTAAATTTTAGATTGGAACTCTGCCCCAAATAATAATATTCAGTGCTTTATTACTGTGCACAGACCAAAAATACCGCGTTGTTAAGATCTGCAACACACTTGACTTTTCTTAACGTATGTAATGAAGAAAATATTTCTGGAAAGCAAATGAATTTGAGATTCAAGGAAGATTAATAGAACAAATATGAAAAATTTACATTTTATACAATGGTAGCAAGCTGCAGAATAAAAAGCAGTAGCTATCATTATCTAAAGCTGTTCGTCTAACACCGTAGAGAGAAAAAATTGATACGTACTGTACACACATTTTTATCCATGTATATAAATCAAAGGAAACAGCTTCCTTTAAGGCAAGCATATGAAGATACTAAAGCAAGATACAAATTAAATATTCATACATTCAATATTTCAAAATAAGGAATTTGGATATACACATGCATAATTTAAGTTCTATAGTGAAACCTGTCTACAGAGGCCATTTCTACTGTATTTCAACAGCACTGAAACTTGAAATGTACAATGCAGCCTTCCCGTGCTGTGTTAAAACTTTAAAGTATATAGTAATTCATTTCAAGCACTAACCATAGAATAAAGGCCATGTTATGCACACGGCACTTCTGCAGAGGAGTTGCTGCTTTGCCTAGTCCTTACACTTCTGCAATAGGGCTGTCTTTTGCAGGGCTCTCCTGCAAAGGGGCATCCCACCACTCAGTGAGGTACTCACTGGCGACTGAGGTCAAACAGGGAACTGCAGGTAAGAGACTCACTGGCCCCGAAATATATACCAGTCAGAACTGACTCCAAGTCAAATCCTGATACCAGGCACACGTTTTAAACTCCACAGAGCTGGTGTTCATACATGAAGCCTACAACTGGCCACTAGCACTGCTTTTATTCACTCATTCATTCAAGCCTCTTTAGAGTAAAAGACGGCATTTCAGACCTGTTTAATTGGTAAAAGAAAGCAACACAAACGCAGGCCGTATATTGAGTATTTTGAGTGCTCAAATGATTCTTGAGAGCATTGAACCTGAGAGTACTTTACATAGGACAACACAGATACAGTAAATTTTGGAAGGTTACAAAATCTTATGCAGGAAAAAATACTGTGGAGGGGAAAAAAAGCCTACTACTCACATACCCCCCTCAACACGTTATCTCATGCTTGTGTCTACAGGTACCTCCCCATATATTTACCTGAAAAGGAACTTGCCATAAGATTTATCAATGTCAATGTATTATTCTTCCACTATTAGTTAAATATCCATTATTAGTTCAATTATCAAGAGTATTATTTTTAAAATACCCATCTTATTGGTAGAAAAATACCTCAAGTCAACCCAGAGACTAATTAAACACTACTTGTCAACAGAGAAACAGAACTACTTATTTCGGCATGTTTTAAAAACAAACATTTATCTTTGCTCCTTAAGTGTCACTCATTTGATCTTGACACATCTAGGAAATAACAGAAGCAAAGCTGAAGTAGAAAAGTATTAAGCAACATAAAACTAAATAAAATTAGGATCTAAACTGTAAATTACTTCATTGAAAACCATCTACGGATTGTGCAAAGAATATACTTTTGCCTTAGAGCTAGTACTTTAATTTTCAAGAACCAAGGAAAAAAAAAACTAAAATCAAAACTAGTCAGTAACAATGCAGCGTCGAAAAGCAATAAACTCAAAATTAAGTTATAAATAATTTAAAGCATGTCATGCAGATGTATTAATAATTCATCAGATAAATAATTTACTAAATAATCAAATAAATAAATAATGAAATACATAAATAAATCAGCAAATAAATAATTCTGCAAAATAACCTAAACAATAAGTCACTAAAACAAATTACAAAGCTACAAAACTACAAAGATTTTCTAAATTCTGATAGTTTTAAATAAACAAATGTATATAAACTAAATCAGTCTTCGGTGGATAGAAAAGTATTTTTCACTGCTATTGGTAAATTCCTGATTACGCTGCACAAGGATACAATTTTAGATTTTACAAGAGAGCAGTTTTTCCTTTGTAAATTATTAACATGATTGCTACAATACATCCTGCTCTGTATTTTAGTCATAAGCCCTTTATAAAGCTCATTTCCCACCCCCTACCTCCCAAAAATGAAAATCTCTACAACATTTTTAATTCATGTATTTCTTCTTTTTCCTAGGTGCAATACTTACAACACTGCAACAGCCTTCTTGGTGGCTCTCTTACTGTCTTCTGCAAACCTTCAGAAGTTTTGCTGCAGGGAGAAAACAAGTAGAATAACCTTAATTATTACAGATGGCATCTCATTCATTAGTGGATGACAACATTTTATTTGAAAGCACAAGAAAAGCTGTTTTATAATTCTACAAAGCAACTTAATGTGAAACAACCATTACAGTTTGCAGACTACCAAAAGTTTTTAGAAGTCTTTGGTGGAATGAGTTCAAGCAGACTGAGGCCTGTTTCTTGTATTTAAGCTGACACACAATCTGTGCAAACTGGCACTAATTCAGATGTAAAGACAAACTGCGAGAAGGACAAAATACTTGGCTGACATCTAATGTTATTCCTGATTTTGGAAGTTCATAGTCCTTGAAAGAATACGGTGAGATCATTTAATATCCACTAAGTACATTCACAACTTAATTAGAATACTGCACTCCAAAGCCAATGCCGGTACCATAAAGGTCAAAATCTACTCATCTCATTAATCAATTTTCATTCTCCATTGATTTTAATAAATAATATTGACAGTCACCACAGTTTTCTCCAAAGTGGCATTCTGGAAATACAGCGGTTAAAGCAATGTGGCAGAAGTGTTATCAATTTTCATCCATTCTGTCCAAAAAGTTTATTTACTTTCTTCTGTAGGACACATGAGGAAAGAGAGAGACTTCATTTCATAAGCCATGCTACTGACACAGACTCTCCATCTCTACACAGGACTCTAAAACTAAATGCATACATCACAGCCGATGTTCTTTTTTTGTAAGATGAATGGCTTTTTGCCGCTTGATTCAAAGGAAATCAGTGTGCAGTGCTATTTCTGCTGGTAAGAGAAATGGTTGATGGTGTTGCTGTTATTTCAGCCTTTAAAAAGCATAAAGGATTATTTACTCTTAGAACTACCTGGGCATATTACATTTAACAAGTCTCCAATTCTCTTTAGGGATTATAATAAGAAAACACTTTGCTTAATCATAAATTTTATATTTATCTTGGCTAACCACTCTCCTTTGGATAGACTGACATGTTTTGTTAAGAAAAATCAACACAGTGGAAATGAAGTTCTTGTTCTGTTGTGTGGTCATTCAAAAGAGTATGTAGGGGCAATGTAAACGCACACCAGCGCTGCTGATAATTTCACGCTCTCATACACTCATTTCAGTTTGCTTTAAAAATGGCTATTCTTTCTGGCTAAATATAGTCATCGTGAAAAAGCACACCTCCCCTTTGACCTAGCAACACTGCATGCCCCCAAACACAGGAGTACAGGAAACTTCTGTATTTTAAGGAATCTGAAGCACTTTCCCCTCAATACATACTTTCTGGATGGGACAAATAAGACGTATTCTCTTTTAGTACCTAGATTCCTGTTTGAGAATGACAATTCATTCCCACACCACATCTGTGAATCCCATCCACCCTCAGAACAAACCGCCACATGTGCTAAATTCCCCATTTTCAAAATAATGAATCCTTGTAAAAGCACTACATGGACTCAGACATGAAAAGATTTTGAGAACTGCTGGCTCACGCAATGGCTCAGGAATGATCCTGAGGTTCTGGATCAGGCCTTCTCTAGGATGTACCACTTAGTCTTAGACCATCTTCACCCATCTGCAGCTCTGCATCCACCAGGAGCAAAGTGATTTTTTCACCAATGAGTTGCAGTAGAGTTAAAACTCAATTACATTCACCAAATTCCCTCCCTCCATTTATTAAAACTTATTCTTAATAATATAGTTATATGTGTAATTAATTAAACAATTGTATGTTTAATGTGTGCATTATTATATAATTAATATAATATTTAATAATATAGTTATTAAAACATGTATTAAATTAAAAAGTTATCTGCTTGGTCCACTTCACACAGAAACTATTGTGATTCAGTACAATAACATTTGTAATACCTGCCTGATTATTTTTTAATAATCAAAAGCAATTGTTTATTATATAAACTGTATATATTGTATGAGTCTAACTAACTCAAAACAACCCAGTTGTTCAAGAGTGTTTCTTGAATAACTTTTTAACCAGCTTCTTACAGTAGTGTCTTAGTAAACACTCAATTTTAAAATACTGAAACATAGAGTAAAATGGTAAATCCCAAATTACTGAATCAACAGCTATCAATACAACACATAGCTCATTTGACTGTTGACCCCCCGTTTCCTAGTTGATTTTTAGATAAAAACAAGCAGATTACCAGCAAAGGTTTATCTCGAATTCCCATATGTACAGCATGCCACATTAAATATATGCAAATCAACCTCTCCCTCCTCTAGTTTTTTTGAGCTGACAACTCATATGACCTGAAGCCATGGTTAACGATTACAATTATTTGACTTTCATATTTATACAATCAGTCATCAGATATGCATGTTAATTGATTTTAACAGACAGTTTTGTATTCTCATGATCAACAGTAAGTGTACATTTTCCAACCTCTTGATTTATAAGAGAATCAAACTTACATCACTTTCCACAATTAACCCTTCACTGCATTGATTTGCAGTATCCACTGCAGACTTCTCCATATTACATTAAACTGGAAATAATCGAAACTACAGCATCTTTATTTTGGTAGCAAAATTTGATTTTACAATAAAAGACACTCTTTTATTGTATTTAAAAACCACAATTACTACCCTTTTAAAGTAATGCATTGCCTACCAAATAGAAACTATTAAATATAATAAATAGGTTTAACTGTAGATATTAATTTTGCTGGTTAAAGTTCTTTTCTCTTTTTTCCAAGAATCTTAGTGGTGCATTTCTTAACTCTAATAAACACTTCAAATCTCACATACATGACAGAGCACAACCCTACAATTAAGATCCCTATTTCTTAAGTAATATGCTTATAGCAGTGTCTCAAAAATCATGATGACAAATGTGATAAAAACCCATTCATAGAACCTCAAAGATTCAGTCTGAAAAACCTTACACCACCTTCAGGATGATGTATTTCTACCACCATCAGTAACAATCGCACTTCCTAAATCACAGTCCCAGTTTATATCAATGACTAGACTTACTAACATTAAGGCGACTGGACTTAGTAACATCGAGAAAGAGATTAATAACAATGCCAACAGTTTGCTTACACAAACCTGGCCCTCCGCTTTGATGATACCTATCCACAGCCAGCTGGCACCTGAACATGGCATAAACAGTCAAATGCCTCTTGTGGACAGGTGAATTCAATGCACCCTCAGTCAGTTTGCTGATGACATCAAACTGTGTGGTGAAGTCAACACTGTGGAGGGAAGGGAGGCCATCCAGAGGGACCCTGCCAGGCTTGAGAAGTGGGCAAACTGCATGAAGTTAAACAAGGGCAAGTGCTCCTGGATTGAGGCAATTCCATGCATGTATACAAACTGCGAGAAGAAAGGATTGAGGACAGCATTGAGGTGAAGGACTTGGGGGTGGGGGTGGACCAGAAGTTGAACAGGAGCCATCAGTGTGCACTGGCAGCCCAGAAAGCCGTGTCCTGGACTGCATCAAAAGAAGCAGTGACAGTCAGTCAAGGGAGGTGATTCTCCACCTCAGTTGGGCTTGCCCAGCCTGGAGAAGAGGAGGCTCCCAGGTGACCTTCTAGCAGCTTTCCAGTCTCTGAGGGGACTACCAGAAAGCTGGGGGAGGGCTTCTTACATGGGTAAGTAGCGTGAGGACAAGGGGAAAGGGTTACAGACTTGAAGAGGGGAGATTGAGGTTGGACATGAGGAACAAAATCTTTCCTGTGAGGGTGCTGAGATGCTGGAACAGGTTGCCTAAGGCAGTTGTGGCTGCCCCATCCCTGACAGTGTTGAAGACCAGGTTGGCTGGGGCCCTGAGTAACCTGATCTAGTGAAGGCGTACCTGCCTGTGCAGAAGGGTTGGAACCAGGCGATCTTTAAGGTCCTTTCCAACCCTTGCTGTTCTATGATTGCAACATGGAGGCTTTTTCTGAGACAGTCAGTGCTACCGGTAGAACTATTGCTTGTGGCACGCAGATGGACAAAACTTGGTATCTTCACTGCTAAAACAATCCTAAAGGCTGCACTTTCGACAAGTGAATGTTTCACACAGAATTATCAAGTTAGTGAATGCAAACCACAGCAGAAAACTACCACAAATTTCAACCCTGTTAACGGGTAGATGAATTTAGGGAGGAAGATGTAAGCATCATCAATGCAGGACAACACTGCTGGCGTTTATTTTAAACATGCCTAAACTCTACGTTTTAAGTTAGAGTATTGAAGAATTATTTTAGTCTGTACATTCTACATTTCTTGTCACCTAAAGCTGGCAATCCAAACATCTAGAATAGCACATTTGGAAGCTGAGTTATATTAACATGGTACTAACTATAGCATTCAATTTCAACAAATTTTGCTGGGTTTTTTGCATATTGCTGAATAAATTACTCTGGAATTAGCTTACTTTTCTTGGAGGTATTATACGAGATTATTTCATGATCTCCTCCTCTTTGATTTAGTACACCTCTTACGGTAATTTATTAATGTTTTGGGTATCTCATTC
Source organism: Phoeniculus purpureus (assembly GCA_028565055.1). Lineage (NCBI taxonomy): Eukaryota > Metazoa > Chordata > Aves > Bucerotiformes > Phoeniculidae > Phoeniculus > Phoeniculus purpureus. The sequence goes on from JAOXOE010000506.1 coordinate 23,127,354, forward strand.
ATCATCCATTATTACGGGTGTCATAAATTCAAAGAATGGAACAAAGCACTGGACTATATACTTTTTCCATATTCATCAATAAAGTAGCCACCTCTGTTAGCAAGCACTGTACAAAAATAAGTTGGTTTATCCACAAAAGTAAGACCACAAGCACTTTTAAAATTCAAATTCCCAGAGGTCATAGGATTTATGATATAACACGGTTTTAGTGAAGTAAGAATCAAGGTTTCACCTTGAAATATAAAAGGATAGAAACACCTGGTCTGCATAAGACAAAAGCACATGTGGGATGTTGCTATGTCCTGTAAGTTACTCAAATAAATTAGAAGGCTGATGAATATCATTCTTGTATGAAAAATTACTATAAAAAATGATTAATCATTGAAAATGTTGCAATTTGGACAGTAAAGAGGAAAAACATGACGATTCAACTAACAGAAACTTAAATGGCAGCACTTAACTCTGAGATACTATTTCCCAAAAGTCAAGTTACCTAAACATCCCTTGCAATCATGTCTTCCCCCCTTTTCCTTTAAAACTCAAAGGATATTGAAAAACATAATTGTGGAGATTTCAGGAGATTTTAAAGATAATTTCAAGATAATGATCATTAAAGGGAATTCAACAGGCAGTACATTACACGGCAGTACACTACGTTAGCTAAACTACTTGGAAGAAGACAGAATTAATGTTACTAGGAGAATATTAACCACTGACTTAACAAGATCACTATGCCTGCATTAAATTACATCTTTTAAGTTGGAAGATCTAAGAATGTACTTTTTGCTATGTTAGGCAAATATTCCATAGATGTATTTTGCATACATTCACTGTTTACACTCCTTAATGAGACTAAGGCAAGTTATTATACATGATGTAACAGTACTCTCAGGTAGAAAGCACCAGGACAAGAGGACACAGCCTCAAGCTGCGCCAGGGGAAATTTAGGCTTGAGGTGAGGA
>JAOXOE010000506.1:23140501-23162906 GCA_028565055.1 Phoeniculus purpureus
TCCACAAGCACTCCCAAGTCCCTCTCCTCAGGGCTACTCTCCAGCCAGTCGCTGCCCAGCCTGTATTTGTGCTTAGTTTTACCTTGACCCACATGCATATTATTCTGAGAAGGAAACAAATATGTCACATGCCCACCAGGCTCAGAAGCCTTACATTCCTATCTGGGAAAAGTATGAAAAAGCAATCAGAAATTTCACGGACACTATACACACTTCTTAATATGATGTCTTTTATTAGGTCCCAGTGAAAACATCTTATTAGTTCTACAATTAAATGATTCAGAAACCATCCACACTATCTTTGCCTTTTAACAGTTTCAATCAGTAGCAGATCTAGGTGTAATCAACAGCAGCAGGGGGCTTTAGGAAGCAAAACAAAACAAAAACAGTAGGGATCTTTACTAGTTTACAGTAATTGATACAAGGAGATGTTATATGTTACTGCAAGTTAGCTTGCGGTATACGGAAGAGCTATGTCAAAATTCCCTATGAGCTACAAGTACCACTTCAATATAGCAGTGGCTCTGGCAGAGGGGTTGGGCCAAATGATCTTTCAAGGTCCCTTCCAATCCCTAATGTTCTGTGATACTGTAATACAATAAGTTTCTTAAAAATGAAGTATTTAAATTTTACTGAATTCCTTGCTGATCTAAAGAATCTTCATCTCTTTTTTTTGCAGCCCCCATTTTACATCTTCGGTAACGAGATCATTATTTGGGTTACCATATATTCAGAACCCATAGATGTCACCCCTTAAATTTGTGAGTGGGCTGCACGAGTGATATAAAGTCCCTCTTCTGTAGGAGTTGAGCACATGGTCTGAACAGCACTTTTAGCCCCTGCTATGCATGGTAGCGAAACTATGTTTCCCATATGCTAGTGCTGACAGGCTGACTGATATAAATTCAACTCAAATAAACTTACGTACAAGTTATTTTTACGCTTTTTAATCCTTTTCCTCTATTAGCAGTGTACCAGCTATAAGAAAGGAATACATTAAGAGAAATTGATAAGCACTGCAATAATTTATGCACCCTTTGAGTGCTAGGACATCTGCATAAAAGAGGCCATCGCCTTTTGTGATGTCAAGGATCTTGGGATAGTTCCAAACTGTTAAGTATTTAAATCCTAAGCTTTTCAGTTCCTATTGATTTTAACACAAGCACAAAGCCATAAGCATCCAAGTATCTTTTTGGATCTGCCCTTGCTACTGACTCCAAAGAAGACAGTGTCTAGCCACAGCCAGACACTACCCACCCATAAGGGACAACCAGTAAGCATCCCACAGTGAAAACCTTGTGTTCCTGACCTTGCTAATTTAAAGGAAGCCCGCAGAAAAAGAGCAATCACACTTTAGGACTGAGTCAGAGCCATGGAGATGCCACCCTTCCACCACTTCACCTCCTCTGCAGAACTAGAGTAATCAGGAAGCAGTCTACTGGCTGCTTTCTTGGGGGCCAGGTGAAGAAACATGAAATTCAGACTTTGTTACAGACGACTTAACTCAGGAACATCAAAGGAGCATCAGGAAGTTTTATACTTGCTTGAGCCACTGTAGCCTTGTAAAGACTAGAAGTTACATAAACACATCTAATTAACTACCTACCATATGGATAACGTCATTGTTTTAAAAATTGTAATAAGCTTTACAGCAAAGCCTACTGCTTCAGCACACAGCTTCACTGGAAATAGGAGAGTAGAATACGCTGGGGTCAAACCACAGTGGAAAAAGCATTGAGTGGAATCACTGCCATACTTTTTCAGCAGCACAGCAATTCACTCCCAGAAGCTGCCAGCAGTGGATAAAACATACTGCCTGCTTCCTTCACATCGATCCTCAAAGAGGACATTTTCTGCAGACACCATATATTATTCAGTGGACAGGCACCTGTTGAGCCAGTAAGATGCAGTTAAGCAAACACAGTAAAGTCCAGAATCAAAACACAAGTCTTTTATGCCATGGGTGTAAAGAGAAGGATTTGTAGAGGTAAAGAACAGGACACTTCACCAAGCTGCGGGTTTCCCACACACGTATTGAAGCTAATGAGGAGCTTGTCTATAACCAGTAAGTTAATTTAAATCAAGAAATGTTTAAGAATAGTTAAAAGATTCACAGCAAGGACACAGATGTTCCACTGTAAACAGCTAACCAGTACCAAAATTAATTATCTGCCAAGCATGTTAAAAAGATAAAGCAAGCATCAGATTTATTTTTAATGCATTGCTTTCCAACACCAAAGGTGATTACCTTCCCATAAATCCTTCACTATGAAATGAGATTATAAAACATCACTGTCCAAAGCAACATCACATTCACAGTTTCTGCTCCACTATCTCACCTGAGCCTTGCAAACATTTTCAGCTGTAACACAGATGGAGCTACACTGTCCCAAAATTAAGATCTTATAAACAGTCCTGAACCCAAGAGCACCAATGACAAGAATTTTTCACCACCATCTCTGCTACCTACTGTTTATTGGCTTTTCATGTTAACTGCTACTTCTCTCAATGCAGAGAAGGCTTTAACCTCTTCTAAATACCACTGGAGTACTTTGATGTGTTATCAATTCTAAATCAGTAACATCTTTCCTCAGTACTTCTCCAGATCTCCGAAGTTTCATCTCACGAATGACTTTACAGAATCACTGAACATTAGGGATTGGAAGGGACCCCAAAAGATCATCTAGTCCAATCCCTCTGCCAGAGTAGGATAACCTAGACCAAGTCACACAGGAACACATCCAGGCAGGATTTCATATCCAGATTTCCAACACCGCACCTTCAGTTTGAAAATTGCAGACAGTAATTTTTACTGTGGAAAAATAAATAGCTGAGTAATATAAGCATTCCGTTTTGGTACTGGGGGAGTTTCTTGGTGGCATGAACTACCAGTGTTCCCCTCAGGATTTTCTGTGATGCAGTGAAGCAGGAGCTGGGGGGTCAGACAGAGGATCTGGGAGATGTTTTTCATCAGCTACAAGCACATTCTATATGGGTAATTCTTGGAGTTTAATGAAGAGGAAAGTCATTATATGAGTGTGTTCTTCTGAATAAAGATATATACGCACACATATGCAGCACACACTGCACCCACATCAAAATTACTATCTTCATCCTTCTAGCAGCAGACTATGGTGCTACTATAGCTCTGCAGAAATCAAACCGTACAATATAGAGTAAAACATCACAATTTGCTGTAGGGGTCACATACACAACACTGAATCACAGAATCACAGAACATTAGGGATTGGAAGTGACCTCAAAATTTGATTAATACCACAATGCACAGTTGTTTATAACACACCCGGTTTACAAATCATAGTGAATAGAAAATACTACTCTGATTTTTACCATACCAATTCTTGTTTAAGATGAGTGTTAAGAAGATTAAAGAAACATTAAACTATGCTTTGGCTTATTTGATTCTGAGTAGATGAGAAGTTGTAAAATATATTTCCCCCTTCTCGCTTTCCAAAGTTTTGAAGGCGAAACAGAAAAATAAAACTGAAATAACTTGGAGTGTGCTTCAGCTCATTTAACTTCATTTCCTGCACTAACAAATAAGATTCAAAACCTACAGAATATGTGGGGAGAGCCATGCCTGCACACACGTATGCACACTTACACACGCACACACACACAAGTAATACCTACAAAAGACTTCTCCCATGGCTACACCATTGCTTTGCAAACAACAAGCTAATTTGGGTTCCTATCATGCATCTGATCGGTCATACAGCAATACAAAACAGAAATAAGTAAAGACGACCATCTGCTTGTTAGCTGAAACTATAAAAGTACATCTTTTTAATAAACAATAAAATTAGTTTGACAGGGCAGAGACCACCTGAATAGAAAATCAAATATTTCATGTTATTTAAGGTGTATGTCTGCTGGCTATTAAAATACTCCTCTTTAATTTATTACAGCAACACACACAATACTCATGTCATCCTCATTTTCTAAATCAATAATCAGCACAGCATGCTTCATTAACAGTGACCAATCACGAATGAGCTGGGGATCTCATTTTACAACATGAGCATTCCTAAGACATAAACCATCTGCTACTTGTAGTAACAGAAAAATCAAATTAATCCATTCTTATCATGCATTCAGATTTTAAAGCAATTAAAGATGCTCTTAGTGTAATCGCAGCCACAGAAGTAGTTCTGTAATGAGGAAAGCAAACTCTTCACTGAACTTTCTGTCATTCTCAATACATTTGAAAACTTTACAAGCTTTCTGCACTCCAGTGGGCCATTGTTCTCCGAACACAGATGTTGAAAACAACAAGCAATTTTTATTAAACATTTAATCTTTGCACATTTGAAGGAGTTTAAATACTGAACAGTGATCAAAAAAGGGCATAAAACCAAAAAATAACTGTACAAATAAAACATTGTGCTGGGTCTAACCTAAATCAATAAATCCGGAGGAAAGATTCTTTTTATAGCCTTAACTCATGCCAGCATGGCTATCTTTTGCAGCACATATGGTTTGTAAGATCACACAATAATTTTATACACTTGCAATATCAGAGTACAAGACTCCTTTGCTTCCTATCATATAGGAGATATATAGGGGAAGGAGAGAGCTGCTAAGTTCTTGGCCCATATTTCTGTACTTTTTTAGCTTTTCCAAAGAGTATCAGGATGACAATAAACTTACAATCTCCTTCTCACCAGGAAGAACACACAAAAGAGCATGTAGCACAACCTTCCTTCACTGATGTGTAAGTGTGTCTTGATTTGACGCAGAAGAATATAGCAAGGATGAAGAAGCAGTGTTCCCGTAAGACCTTACCTTCGCTGCAAAACAGATCCATAAAAATGCTACTCAGAACCAGCTCTGTTATGACAATGCATGTTATGCAGAGAAACCAGGGCACCAAACAAATATTGGTAAATTTCGATTCCATTCACTTCAACTTGTATCCAGCCCATAACTTGATAGAATAATTTGTACATATTCTTGCAAGAACCTGAAGAATTTATCCTCTTAAAGACAGACCTCAAATCTGAATAAAGACAAAGATGTGCCAGGTGTCTTAAAGTAGTGTGTAGCCAGCAAAATAATCATTGCTAAATTAAAACAATAAACTTTCTCTTTTAGGGAGGACTATCATCTATGACGGTTCTTCATAGTTAACATAAACTCAGGGATTTTTCCCCTACTTTGGACAGTGCAGAATAGTAATATTTGAAGTTCTTATTCTCATAAACAGACTTTGCAACTGCAGCTCTAATGGAAACAGTAGATTCTTTCACTTAAGAGTTAGCCATTGTATGCCCTATTCTTCTCCCTGAAATGAAGTATCACCTCTGCTATAGTTCAATATCAATATGAAACAATATAAAGAAAATATGGAGGGGAAAAAAGCTCTAACCATACCATCATATCAAGAGAAAGACATTTACTGCTAATCATCTCTTATTTATTACACCTTTGAAGACCAGAGCCCTCTTTGTGAACAACTGTTAATCACTGATACACACACGTAACTGGTAACTTACTGTATCTTTCTGTGTAAACCCAATGAATTCAAAATTAAACTATTAAACTCACTGCTTTCTGAGCAAAGCACCACTGTAAAGCCAACTCAGAACTAAACTCAATGCAATTTAAAACAGAATCACAGAAAAAACCCACTTTCATGGATGCAAGAATCGTGTAGGCAGTTTCAGAACAGCTCTTGACTAATCTTACTAATCATTTATATAGATACTGACCTCAGCTACAGCAGCGACGGCTAAATCTGAAAAGGGGGACTACAGATGAAGTCTTTTTCTTAAGGACTTGTCTCTTTATACGATACTTATTCTTTCAACACATGGGCCATTTTTGTAGACAATTTGACAGCATGTATTAAAGGTTTATCATATGCTTTTCATATTCCTTTAGAGAATTACTATAAAGTGAATATTATTATATTGAGTGAAGACAAGTTTTCTTCACAGAAGAATTGCAACCTGACTGTTCTGTACCAGAACAACCATCCTTTGACTGCAGATTACTTCTTAGTTTTGGTATTTTAATATCTACCTTGTATGGTTCAATTGCTATCACAGGATGGTGTGGATGATCAAGAAAGTGCCTTTTAGGCAATCAACTGTAATAGCTATTAACATCTCCAACATGATTACTTTAGGTTAAGCCATTTCTCCCACACAGTGCTATAAACCAACTAGGCCTGTTGTAATACATAACACTGATAGAGGCTGCTTATTTGATGATGAATGCTATTTGATTACTCATCCCCTGTGACTCTTGCTCTCCTTGCAGTCCTTTTAGTAAGGGTTTCACTTTTCTTATTTGAATCATCCATTTGCATAAGCAATGAGCTGCAGTCCAGTCTGAGGGTACTACAGTATTATGTGGTGTTTGCCTTCCCACTGCTAGGGTTATTCACACTGCCTGATTTAGACTGCTTTAAGTCAAATGAGACTCTACAGATTAAAGTTAGAGGCTGGTGTTGGTGGAGTCTCCTTCTATGGAGATGTTTTAAACCCGCCTGGACATGTTCGTGTGTGACTGAATCTAGGGGATCCTGCTGTGGTGGGAAGACTGGACTAGATGATCTTTTGAGGTCTCTCCCAATCCCTAATATTCTGTGATGGTGCTTGGATGTGCAAGACAATCAAGAAGAGAAGCGGGTGCCTTTATGAGGGAGATTCATTGCTCCTCAGCCTGATACATGAGGGCAGATCTGATGAAATGGTCGAGAGCTGAGAAAAGACAGTTTGTCACTACTGACTCTGTTCACTACCAAAGCATCCACACCAATATATCTTACAAGTACTGTGGACTTGGGACCTTATCCTTCAGAATCTATTAATAAATTCAACCATGAAAACAAGAGTTATTCTAGAAGCTATAAATGGCACTGATCACAGAATCACAGAACATTAGGGATTGGAAGAGACCTCAAAAGATCATCTAGTCCAATCCCCCCGCCACAGCAGGATCCCCTAGATCCAGTAGCACAGGAACATATCCAGGTAGGTTTTAATACTCCAAAGAAAGCTAAAGCCATGCTAGGCACTGCAATAAATTGGAAGTGATGATTCAAAACTCTCTAATGGTCGAAAGAAAGTCTGAATGTAAACACACTACTGTTATTCTACTTCAAAAAAATCAAAGAAAAATTCTCAATGAAAGATCTACTGCAGAGAGCATGGACCATTTTTAAAAACAAAACTCATGTCACCGTATTTCAAAAACCTTTCGGTTTTTTTTCCCTCAATAATGTTATAAACCATAGTATTTGAAAATGGGGTAATTTTGTTGTGTAAGCAGCCTTAAAGAACATTTAAATGACCCAGTTATGTCTCTGTTTTATTTTTGTAATATTTTTCTATGAACTAGGATAAGACTGCAGTTAAACATTGTTCTTCAATTTATTTTTCCATCTGCTTTTAGCTGCAGGATAGCATATTTTATCACATTTCATATACAGGGTCAAAGGAATAAAAAAATTAACCCTGTATTTTTGCAAGAAATGTATAAATAAATTCTGATGGTGCAAGCTCAGCATGTAGAATATTTTTACTAGCTCTATCTTGCGATAATGTTTTTGTAATCACTTATATTTCAGCTGCTAACAATTGAATGCAGTGTTCTGTTATTAACACAGTCCCACAAATCACAGGGAAAAATCCAGTATCTGAGCAAAAGAGGATAAAAGGTCACCTTTTTAGGAGGTAATCTTTTCACACATACAAGAGGCAATAGGCCAAGTCACTTAGCTTTTCCTAGCTAATCAAACTGCACAATTTTGCCATAGTGGTTCTTTTTAGATGTAGGTGGTGATAAAACGATCCTCAGCTTGGGAACACTTCCAAGATACATACACACTCCCAAACACCTCCCCCTACTCACTCCACCTCCGGTTGATTCGAGCACGCACATATTTATCAATACTTTTTAAGGTAGCAACCATGCTGATGGGGACAATTACGAAACCAGAGGTCGCAGTAAATCCAACGAGGAGTACGCGACCAAAGTTACGCGGGGAAAAAACAAGCCAGTGTCAGCATCAAGCATCTGTTGCTGCTGGTGCGCGAACAAAGCAAGTGCCAGAACGAGGAGGCAGCTTTGTAGAGCTACTGTTTGTCAAGTCGCCCACCGAAAGAAGCCTTAAAATCAGCGTGTGCACTGAGGCCATCTGTTTACTTTTCACAAGAAAACTTTGACTCTTAGCATTTCATTGAAGCCATGGTCAATGTCAAGGAATAGGTGCAGCTCTGATGACTCTGCATGTTTTTTAAACTTGGCAAGAGGGAAAAAGGAAGGAAGAAGGAGAGGAAGACAGAATTATATAATTAGCTTCAAAAAAAGAGGGATTACAGGAAAAGGATCTTCATTTATTCAGGTGTATTATACCCCAAAGGGATTAAGCTGTCAAGGTCCCATGAAAGCAACCAGGGAAAACAGAACAACTGGCCTGCCACAAAAATAAAAATACTTAGTTACTTCATTTTGTAACAGAGACCTTCTGAACTGACCTGGTCGTAAGAAACTTCTCTCTGCTCTGTTCCCTCCATCAACAAAAAAGAGACTAATTCATATGATCTATGATAAAGCAGAGCTCAAATCACAGAATGACAGAACACTAAGGACTGGAAGGGACCTTGAAAGATTATCTAGTGCTCACAAATCACCACTAAATTACAAACAAACACCACACTGCTGATCCCTTTCGATGTGCAGAATCCCCACAGAGAAAGTCACCCCTCACTTCCAACTCAGTTCGTGCAACATTTCACTCAGGCACCTACTCAATCTTCACCCATTTCAATGCTCTGTTTTGCAGAGCTAACACACTTGCTTCAACCTTTACGATACAATCTTCTTCACTTACGTGATTCTATGATCTTTGCCAGTCTCTCTGTTTCACAGAATCACAGAACATTAGAGATTGGAGGGGACCTCGAAAGATCATCTAGTCCAATCCCTCTGCCAGAGCAGGATCACCTAGACCAACTCGCACAGGTTTCACTGATGTCACATTGCTACTTTCACTTCCTGTCCTTTCTCAAGAGTCACAAAAATTCCAGTAGAAGTTTTCCTTTGACATTTTTTAGTCAGGCTTCTCTCATTTTTAATCTTTCAAAACTCAGAAGACATTTCCCTTGTTTTCACTTTCTTTTTAACTCTTGCCGTGTCCAAGGTCTTAAAATGCTATTGCATTTAAAATGAGAATCCCAAAACATCACAAGCTAGATACTGTATGGTTTAGAGATGTGTGCACACAGCACATACAGGCTGCCCTGCACTAATTCCATTAAAATATCCATACACAGACAGGTATACTGCAGGAAGGAGTAACAAATCTAGGTAAGATTTGTTTTGTGCTAAGGTAATGCTGTGTCGGCAGTAGATACTGACAGAATTGGCCAAATGCTCGCCTACAGGGAGAAGGTTTATGCTTTGATTTCTCCAGAACTACAGAGCACTGAAAACTCTAAATTAGCTTTTACATGTACGTGTACATTTAGGATGGTGGTTGAGTCACCATCCCTGGATGAGTTTAAAAGATACTTAGATGTAGCATTGGGAAATCTGGTTTAGGGGTGAACTTGTAGAGTAGGGTTGATGGTTGGACTCGATGATCCTAAAGGTCTTTTCCAACCTGAATGATTCTATGACTCCATGATTTTGAAAGTACCAGTCAACAAATGAATATGCTGAGTTTTTTCAACCCATTGAAACTAGAAAATGACCTACAGAAGCTGACTAACATTTGCAGATAGAAGAGATACTGCCCTTCAAAAGTCTTATGCACAACATTCAGAAAAAAATAGTTAAAAAAATAGGTTGCCTATCATGTGGGTACTATAAGAGGCTATAGTCTTGGAGAAATACAAGTAGTATTAAGTCTTCTTCTAAAGAAGAAGAATGCACCTTTTGGAATTGTTGTTTGAGTTCAATATTTCCACAGAGCACATAAAGAGTAATCACCAGAATTAGTGAAATGTTTCAAACTTCTTACTTCCCAGAATAACCTGATGAAAGCAGACCACTCACTAATAAAGTGCAACTTAATAAATCATGTGAAATCTTATTTTGTTCAAACCCTTACTAACTCCTAGCACCATCTGTTACCATCAAAACTATATGACAAGATATGATATATAATTAATAGGTAAACAACAATCTAATTAAAATGGACAAATACTTCATGTTCCTGCCATTTGGGAGCTCTAATTACAGACTAAATTTTAAGCTTGAATTAAATATTTAAGCTGGAAAATTAACTTTCCTTCTCGAGCCTTGAATACATTAATACAGATATGTGAAGCGACTTCCTGATGGGAACTTAAACATGTAATTTAGTTTCATCAAAGCAGTTACTAATTGTTAAGCAGCAGTACCTTACCATATGTACACAATAGCTATTTAGAGCCGAAAAGGTGGTTTTAAAGTACCCCTCTGCAACCCTTTTCTGACATAAATATAAAATGTATATACAGCACAGCCGTTTACACTACACACTGCAAATAAATAACATAGGCTTCAGCTTTCAATGGGTCTTAGCATGCCTAAGTCTGAATAGATCTAGATAAACAAATGCGTGCTTTTGCTGCTGAAAAACCTAAAGAGCATCTAGAAAAGTTCAGCTATTTTTACATTCTACTTCCTTGTAGGTTTTTTACCTTAAGAGTGAAAGCAATGCAATGTGTCCAAGCTATCTAGCAAAATACAGTGGTCAAAAACCCCTAGGCATTTAATGTAACTCACACAGACTCACAGAACATTAGGGACTGAAAGGGACCTCAAAATATCATCTAGCCCAGTCCCCCTGCCAGAGCAAGATCACCTAAACCAATTTGCACAGGAACATATCCAGCAGTAAGATGATTCAGGTTTTCAAAAACATTTTTATAAAAGTCACATGTGTACTTGGAACCAAAATTGACTTAAATGAAGCATTAGTAAGCATCATTGGAATAGGAATCGAAGAAGTACAATAAGGTAGGAATTTGGAATATTTGCATTCTGGCCAGTACTTAGATGTTAGATGTTTAACAGTGCCCTCCCTGCTCAGCAAGAGACTTCACTGTTTTAGAAAAAATGAACCCAAAAGGCTGCTCATTATGCAAACCACACTGCTCTCCAAACATTGGTGAGTCAATCAAAGCCTGCAAAGCACCTTCCTTCTTATGGATATAGAAAGTGAGGCACGAGGATGCTAAGTGACACCCACAACCACAGGTCAAGACTTCAATGATACAAAACACTCCACATATATAGAACACTACGCTTTTATGAATTCACATAGAGCTCTTGTAAGGGAGGGCACACAAAGATTTCAGTATGATTTCAACTAAGAATTGGCAATTTGGCACTTACAGATTCTCATTGATACATGTGAAGCAAGAATCTAAATCTCTTCATCATTCTCCTCTCACGTTCTCCTTCTACACATTAGACTTGCTTTAATTTAGACTCAACCGCACAAGAGCAGGACACAATGTTAGGTAGTTTGCTTTTCTTGAGACGGTAGGTTACTTACACAGAGAGGGACAGAACAAAAGCACATTTCATTCATCTAACCTTAACAATTTCTGTTTGCAGCATACGACAGATGACAGATGAATTACAGGGCCATGACTTCATCAGGAATTTCTAGTGACATCAAAACCAAACCTCTAACAATCTGTGATGTCACTACAAGCCCTCAAGCGATTTCTTGTTCCCTAACTCAGAGGAACGTGGCAGCTTTTCAATTTACGTAGTTAAGGGACTGGAGTCCCAGAATATGCTTCAGGACCTACTCTGCCTCTTTCACTCCCTCGCTGCTATGCTTTATCCCAATCCTACAATACAGTCATAATTTCACTCCTTCTACGTGATGGAAGGACAAAAGCAGTCTACACTAAGCAGGCTGGTATTTTCAGTTACACAGACTTTAATGCTGCTCTTGACACAGAGCTTTAGACAGCACTAGTACTATGCAAGCAAAATTTACATTTTAAATTTACTGAATCTCTTCAACATTATAAGCCACTTATTTTAATAATAGCCATGGCTTCACCATACTTCCATAATATAGCCCATGAAGCTACTTTAAAAAGGTTAAATAATTTTTTAGGAGTTAAAAGAATTAAAATCTTCCTTCCAGGACAAAGCTGACTTGGAACTTAGGTACTGTAAACATTTTTTAGAGCTGTATTTATATGAAATTTTCACCCACGTCTGTCATTCATGCACAATTTTTGCCTTTTTTCCCCCTCCCCACTACTCCTGAGCTACTTATCTTCGAGCAAGCCCATAGCTTATGGTTCAATATGGATTTTCCAAGTAACTAGAGTCTGTATGACACAAGCAGGCTGCAGTGTTAGTTGCTGAAAACAAGCACAGAAACCTCCAGCTTTATACATTTAATTAATCCAGCTAAGCAAACTGGACAGGAGCACTGCACAATGCCATCCTTTCAGGGAGGAAACACTGAACAGGGCTGGTAAGAGCAGTAAAAAGCTTTTCTCTCAAGTCCAAGCAGGGAATGAAATGCTGAGACCAAATGATGATACTTCTTGTGGTGGACACAAGATGTGACAAAGATACACTCCGCTACCTCACAGACATTAAAATCCATCTTTTTAATTACATTTGGGTACGTTTTGAATCACACTCCAATTACAGGCAAAGACGGCTGCTAGGCAAAACCAAGTATCAAGTTCTGGGGAGCACTACCACTCCCTCCGCAGTCCAACATACAGCCGTATTCTTTACAGGCCTATTTATAGATCATTTTGTACTGTACATGTGCCATGGATCCTAACGTGAGGAAAATTATATAGATATTCAAAGCTTGACATATTGATTCAACATATTGAACGGATTGTTTTTTCGTCTATTTATTTAAATGATTATAATAGTTTATAGTGAGCTTAGCCCTTGAGACAGATGGTTGTAAACTCAAAATTTAAGTTTTAAATAACTATTAACATGAAGTAAATGATTTTATCCACATTAGGAGAAGAATGAATTGATGTAAACACAGTCTTAACCCTCTCATGAGTTGTTTGTGACTATTTATCAAAGAAAGTGAACTTCCTCTATTGTTTCTGCTGATGAATTCATAATCAATTGACTAGTAGTTTAAAATGTGTCTCAATTAAATGTGTCTGAGACCCAGAACATGTTTTTAACATTGCGTTGGGCAAGAACAGGCTTGGTCTGAGGTCCATGAGCCCAGCTAGTGCCATTAACTAATCTGCAACTCCTGACTAAGTAATGGTCACGAAAACGTTAGAGCAATGCTACCTGAGTCAGGAAGTTGATGTGTACGTGTTTTAGGTTGGTTATTTCAGGTAGTGAAAGCTAAAAAGAAAAATGAACTAAAACATAGATTTGGGAAACCACACTGAGTGAGATGAGACCTTTTTCGTTTGGTACTTAAAGGCACTTATTAGGGACAACGACATACTCTACAGTAATTGTGAAGAATCTGTCTCATTAAACTAACACATTGTTATGGAACCTCTGTAGTGAAATGACAGTTCCAATACACAAGATGACAAAAGGTACAGCAGAAAACTTACACTGAGAAAGCACTAAGGCGCTACAAAAATGAAGCTGGTATGCCCTTAGGCAGTTTTTGAAGTTCTGATTTTGTACAAGTCATCTTAAGGACACCATGTCAGTCAGTTTCAGGTCACTGCTGTCACGATTTTGCACAATTCTCAGTACTGGCCAAATACTTGGGCACAAACCTATTTTCTGATGAGCCTTCAAAACCACCATCTCTACAGTGCGCATTTAGTCCTTCACCTGAGCAAAGAAGATGGACATCTCCATTCCAAGGTGTAGCAAGTGCTTCTCAGCATCATTCTGAATGCTCTCATTATGTGTTTTCCTTTGGTACCATTGAAGCACAGTCTGCTTTTCCAGAGATGTGTTATCAGTAATAACTGCTCACCCAGGATGGACTCACAGAATCACAGAACATTAGGGATTGGAAGTGACCTCAAAAGATCATCCAGTCCAATCCTCTCGCCACAGCAGGATCACTTAGATCAAATCACACAGGAACTGCTCACCCAGGACAGTCTCTTTTATACTGTCTGTTTACCTCCCATGACTTGAAGAGCCTGATATGCAAGTCTTATTCAATAACTTAATTCATTTGGTACTTTTTTGTAAGTATTTAGGAGTTTCCCCAGATAGAATAAAATTTTCATTTACAGATCTTGACGATTCAGAAACTAGTATATTCCAATACTATGCAGTAAATTTGAGTTGGGCACTGGTTAGAGAAACTTGGTCAGTAACACTACTGAACTAGGTTACGTATATATAATTGATTATTCCAAAGAAATAATATGATAGTAAATAAAACTGTAAGTCCCTGTCTATAAATACATTCTTTCTAAAAATTCCTCCTATTAATTAATAATAAAGTGTTTGACTAAAAAAAGAGTAACCACTGTCGTGGATCACAAAGTAAGTGACACAAAATGAAGTGCAAAATAACACGTGTAAGGAGAGGAGCTAGGGTACATAAACTGATACCGTACATTAATTGCTTTCAGGTGCAATTATCTTCCTCATATGTTAATATCATTTTGGCACCTTATTACATATTTTATCCCACAGGGGATTTTAATTCAGAACCACAATTATCCATAAACCTCCTTTAGAAATACTACGTCTCAACTCCTAAGCTGATTTCATGCAATCCTGCAAACTGCAACTGATTTTATAAATCCAGTGACAGACAGTGTGCAAGAGCAGAAGTTTAGATCATACCTGTTCCCTATAAAGACAAACATTTCCTTTCTCTGGGGACATTTAAAACCCACCTGGATGTGTTCCTGTGCGACTTGGTCTAGGTGATCCTGCTGTGGCAGGGGGATTGGACTAGATGATCTTTCGAGGTCCCTTCCAATCCCTAATGTTCTGTGATTCTTTTGTTTACTAAGCCACACAATTGAAAACACCTTTGTACTATCTAGTCTTACCTGGAACATACAGTCTCCATTTAATAGTCTAAAAAAAAAATCTGAAATAATTCTCTCCCATTTTAGAATAAAGCTTGTATCTTTAGCTCTATTTTTGACACCCATGTGTGTAACAGACATTAAGTGTGGAAGGCACTGTGAATAGATCATAAAACAAATACTTTGACCAAAACCACAGGGCATTCTGTGCCTTCAATCAAACCATAGCAATTAATATGAAATTCTAAATACAGAATATAATGCCACATAAATAGCGCACCAGCCAAGTCCTGTCTAAGAAGCCATATGTTTTTTCCCATTGTTCAAAAAAAGGAGATGACTTCCCGTCACTTATGTTTCTGATTAGCAAGGTGATTTATGCCACAATCACTAAAAATGCCAGCAAGTGAATAAGAAAATGCATAGTGACTGCACCAGATGTGCACAATAAACAGGAATCCCATTGTAATCTCTGGTACTTAGTTTATATGAAGGTAATGTAAGAAACACTCTTGGATATGGCAAAGTCACTCTTTTTTTACATTTGACTATAAATGATATGAAATAAATTGTGTGTTTTATACTTTATGGCATGCATACATTGATAAATTAGGTACAGTTTTGTATCCCGACTTATCTACAAGACAAACCTGGCTAAGATCATGGGGATTAATTGCTTCAGAAGTGTGAAATGCAGCTTTTCCATTCTTTTCTGCACACTCAGTGAAGAAACAATGATTAATCACTGTTTAACTATTCTCTTGAGGATCTACAAGATTGCCAAAGCAGGACTTATCCTCATAAATCCAAAAAACACAGGTTTAGATTTGTTGCCAACAACTGAAAGAACGTGAACTTAAAGCCATTTGTTATCAGATTAAAACAATGTCAAGGCTTTAGAACCCCCTACCAGTGCAAAATTCTTCTTAATCTGCACCTAACAATGGGAATTGGATTATCAAATCAGATTGGAGAAAAATGTATTTGTAGATGTGAACACATCTCCTGTTACCAGAAGTAAAACATCCTGGTAACAACAAAGAGCCACTTGCATTACTCCAGCATGAGAGAAGCAGCATCTTTAAACAGGAATGCATCCAGTGAAAATAATGCTCAGTAAATAACAAAACCAGTTAAGATTGCATCCATTTCTATTTCAAAACCAGTTAAAATTGTATCCATTTTTATTTGTTTGCAACAAAGCACCCTTATGTATACAAATAGTTTGCTTAAATGGTTAGGAGTGGGTTTAAACTTCTTAACTTTGAGATACAGGAATGTACTGATATCAGTGCTCTATGTTTGTTGAACAACTTTATCGTCAATATTTGATAAAATGTCTCTGATAAAGAGATCACAATGTAATCAGATCACATCGTCATACGAGAACTGCAAAAACTACCTTTTAAAGCTTAATTTGAAGAAGGTATTTACAAAAATGTGATATTTTAATCAGGTAAATAACATGCACTGCTGCACAGTCTCTCCATCTGGAAGCATCAGAAGAGCATCAGCCTTTTCTGAAAAGACCTGCTTTAAAAATTCTAATACCTTCTTGTCTACTATAAGGGACCCAAGAATAACCAATGTCAAGTAATTTTTAAAGATCTTCCCAGAGAAAAACAAAACAAATGACCACCTTATATTTAAATTATTTTAAAGTGAGGAAAGAAATGAATGTTTCATCCTTCAAACAGGCTGTGTCAGTAACACACAGGCTGCCATGAGACAGCAGACTGCATCACCTCTCTTTAGTCCTGAGGAGCTGAGGGAAGCAGGTGAAAAAGCCTACCACTGACTGGTGGTGGTGGCCCAGAGGTGGCTCCATCCTTCACCAATGGCCAGTTCCCCACGGTGTCCCTCAGCCTCCCTCATCTCTGGCTGCTCCCGTTGCTCCACCACTTTGGGGTTTTTACTCCCCCCAAAATTTACTGCTGATAATGTCTCCTAGTTGCTTGTAGGCAAAGTGTAATAACCCTCACCACCATTTCTCAATGCCCTGACAATCTTGCCCTGGGGACAGTGCCATCACTTGCCTACCCATCAGGGGAGAGGCAAGCTTAGCCATGGTAATTGGACTAGTGCACTGTAAGAGTTATCAGCTGCAGAAAATCCACAATACAGAAGGAATTAATTTCTTAGTATTATTTCTGTAAATGTGACAGTGAGCCATAGGTCACCAGGAGACGATCTATGGAGACTTCTCCAGGAACAACAAAAGAGGACACTGTAAGCACATGCTCTGCTCTGGCTGAAGCACTGGCTAACCACAGTTTGGTCCCCCAGATCACATTTTCGCTTGCAACTTCATTTGTAATTTTCAGTCATTTCTCTTAGTTTCAAACACTGGAAGACTTTGACTAAATCCCAGGTCATTGAAGGTGTTTACAAGCCGGTATCTCTCTCATGCGAGTTTGGAAGAGTTCAGGCTTCAAGCACTAAAGGAAACGCTTATCAGGCATTTTGGTTCCTTTTTTCAGATCAATTCCTAGGGAGGACCAGAGTGTTCAATCAAATCCCACAGTGCGACTAATAATGCACTTCTATTTGTAAAGCACTTCAAGATTTACAACTACAAATATTAACCAGCCTCTATTTACTAGGATTTTCACATTTAAGCAGATCAATATGAATTGCTTGACTCTTCCAAGAAACATTTGACAATCATTACTCTACCGTTATCCAGCATTAGCTACTTTCTGAAGTGAGGCACACTGCTTGAAAGACAAAACCAAATGTGCAGTGCATCCCTTGCCTACAGCAAGAAAATAATTCACTGCTAACTTGGTCATTAAATAGAAGTCTTTAAAAACTCATATATACTGAGGTTAAATGCTTATAAAAATGGGTTTCACTACAGAGCTTAATCTTATTTACCTAGTAGGTATTGAAAACTATTTTTCAACCTTCTCTCTAGATACGTAACCTCCAGTCCCTATTTAAGATGAGTGGTATATTACAAACACAGATCATCAGGGGTAGGAAGAGACTTCAAGAGGTCATCGAGTCCAACTCCCCTGCTCAAGCAGGACCATAGAATCTAGGGCAGGTCACATAGGAATGCATCTGGACGGGTCTTGAATGTCTCCAGAGAAGGAGACTCCACAGCTCCCCTGGGTAACCCGTTCCAGTGCTCTGTAACCCCTACTGTAAAGAAGTTCTTTCTCATGTTGAGGTGGAACTATCTGTGCTCTAGCTTACATCCATTGCCCCTTGGTCCTGTCACAGGACACAAGTAAAAAGAGATTGTCTCTTTCTTCTTGACACCCAGCCCTCATACTATAGTAATTAAATCCCCTCATAGTCTTCTCCTCTCCAGACTAAAAAGTCCCAGGTCTCTCAGCCCCCTGTTGGACTCTGTCAAGCAGGTCTCTGTCTCTCTTGAGAGACACATAATATTTGTAATGTATGCATTATTAGTTGTAGGTCTGTGTTAGAGGACTCCTACGTGACATTGTGTAGCACCACTGGCCTTCACGGGGACTATGACCAGCCATACCACCCCTAGCTCTCAGCAAGTGTCAGCTAGTACTGAATGCTTTTCAGCATCTTTTTGGCTATGCAGACTAGAGTTATCACCTTCTCCAGCACGGATCAAAAGCAGTATTTACTTGAATTGAATACAGTAGGTGCTACAACCTAAAGGTGCTGTACAAGACCTCTGCTCTCCCACACATTTTGTCAACCAAAACAGAGATTTCTATGACAAGACTTTTTCTGCACACCAGACAAAGATCACTCAAAAGCCAATCAGCAATCATGAGACAAATTTACAACAAAAACTAAGTTATAGCCAAAAGACTCCCTGCCTTCTGTTTCAAACACAAGGAACATTCCTTCAATTTAGCATCATCTAGAATTGACAGATGGAAGCACATACCTACAAAAATCATAGCCTTCACAGCAAAGTGAATGAGAGACAACTGCCCCAGTGCTGTTCACATTAATACACACCAGCAAATAGGGAGATATATATGCATGAATAAATAGTCTGGGATGAAATGTGTATTAAGACATTAATGATGGTAGGATTAAAACCTGTAGGAAAAAACCTGCATGAAACATGGATTTACTGTCTTTCAAACAATGTCTTGATTACTACTACAGTCGCCTTTGTGAAAACGAAGGATTCATACAGATAAGTGTATGTATATATACTTAAAAAATAACATAGAGACACAACCCTTATTTTTTTCTCAAATGTTTCAAGTGTTAGTGACTACAATCTCATTAAATCTCATTTAATATTGACAAAACTTGGGCAAAGTCAGTCTAGGTATGCGGATATATGGATAATTCAGCAATTCTTTGTGGGAAATACTGAAAGAAAGGTGAGAGGCACTGCAACAACTCTAGACTTTAAGCTATTTAAAGGGTCATAACCTGTGTGTTTTGTTCACACCATTATTTACACTACAAACCTTACAGGCATGTTTGGAAGCAAAAATATTTTAAGAGCTAGTATGTTCAGATTCCGAAGACTTTATTCTTTCTATCTACAAGCCTCACATTTCATCCTTAGTATCTTCATCTTTTATCTTACAGAAGTTCTCTGATCCAACATTTCTAAACAGAAAAGGCATGGAGCAGCCAAAGCTGAATGTATCAGTAATCATAGAATGTTAGGGATTGGAAAGGACCTTGAAAGATCATCTAGTCCAATCCTCCACATATGATCCGTATACTTCACCGCAGATCCAGAGACCTACAGGGCCACACTGGAACTTGAATGTCAAATTCTACTACACCTGGAGCATAAATAAGACAGCCAGAAATCAACAGCACTTCTAGAGGCCACAGGGTTAATATAAGGTATTTAAGGTATAAACTTATAAAGGCATATAACTTAAAACAGTGACATGTCACCGCCTGGATTGTTCCTGTGCGACTTGGTCTAGGTAGTCCTGCTCTGGCAGGGGTATTGGACTAGATGATCTTATGAGGTCCCTTCTATTCTCTAATGTTCTGTGATTCTTTAAAACACTTTCCAAATGTTTTTTTGTTAATAATGATTATTTCTTGATACCTAGACTGTAGCAGCAATCCTTGGACAATCTAGTTCTGATGCTGTACAATCCTAGTTTTTGAAAGCAAAGCAGCTGCTCTCTCCAAATTTCTTTCAGAATTGTCCTTAGTGAACCTGGAGAGCAGGTCACCAAATCAAGTAACACCTGAATGAGCCACTGCTTTCTGGGAAGAAAGGAATTTCAACCCTGATCTACAGCAAGAAAATTTCAGTAGTCATATCTGTTACTGAAGCAAAATCATAGGCGGTCATAACATACCTGAATTGCAAAGATCCATTGGTTGAATTACAATGTATTTCAGCCTTGCACCATCAGAACATTAATGGGTGGACACTGTCCTGAGTTAGAACTACAATTACACCATTATTATTCTTTTATTTAATTCAGCAACAGCACCAAGCTACAATGACTGAAGATCAGTTTCAGCTGATTATAGAGAAAACCTTGGACATGTCTACTGAAGCCAGAACCTGTGCTGAGGCACAGCTGACTTGGTTCACTAACTAGGGTAGAAAAGGCATGGAGGGATTCTAAGAGGTTTGAACTCAGAGGTTAAGTTTCCTCTTATTCCACTAGAATGTAATACTAAAAGAAATACTTTCCAGGGGAATGGAATCATCTGTGTATGCTGCAATATGGAAATGACTTCTCAAGGAGCCGATAGGGAAATTAAAGACAGCCTGCTCACAGAAATACACACAACTAGCGGAAGAAAATGCTACAATATCTCAGAGGAAAACAGTAGCTCAAACCAGGCTTAGAAGTCATCACTACTGTGGGTTTGATACTGAATATCTAAGTTTCCAAAGAATTTTTTTTCCTGAAAATTCAAGATACACAGCTGGAACAATTACTCCTTTTTATACAATTTCCATTCCCCCCCATGCGATCTGACTCCTGCAATGTGAGCGAATACATGTGCAATGAAGGATTAACACATCACCCAGGTTTTTTTCCCCTGTTCAAATAATTCTGTGTAGGCAACACAGAATTTGGTCTAAAGTAGGATTTATGGTAATATATTTCCTCTTCAAGACATAAATAAGATTTCTTAATAGTTTTCTGTAATTCATTTTCACATAGCATCACATTCTCATACATTTACCAGCATAATGCATCTGTTAGAATAGCAATTGCATACCCTGAACACTATTTTAAAAACTCTTCAATACTAACAATCTGCTAGAAACATTGTTATCCATTCTTCCTCCACAATTCATTGTCTCCTTCTTGAAGCCTTTTATCATCCTCCTGTATATGCTGGATTTTTACAAAAATTAAAAACAACAACAACAAAAAAAGCCAAGAAAAACAACCCACAAAACAGAAATGCACGAGGTTTCAAAGACTATGAAAGCTACTGAGCTAGGAAAGTAGAATGTTACACTGAAATAATTATCTGGAAATTTAAAGAAGGCTACAGGTCTTTATTTCTCAACATTTCCCCTTCCTGCATGTTATACTGCCTTCATTTTCAGAGAAGTTAACTTTTCAGTCTCTGGTGGTGATAATTAGAATATGAACTGCACATATGTCTGGTTGGGTTGGTTTTTTTTAATGTGGACAGAAACTATGTAATTATTCAAATTATGTCAGGATTTACATTCAGAAGATTGGTTGTCAGTCATGAGTGTCTTCTTTATAAAAACGACAAAACAACTGCACTAAAAGCTGATGAATTCTAGCATGAATATCCATGTATAATATTCTCTCTTTGGCTAACATGTTTTCAGCGCTGCCCAGGGAGGTAGCAGAGTCACCATCCCTGGAGGTGTTTAAAAAATGAGTAGCTAGAGCACGTGAGGCCACGATGTAGGGGTTAGGGAGATGTTGGGATGAGGGCTGGACTTGATGATCCTGGACGTCCTTT
The DNA here is from genome assembly GCA_028565055.1 of Phoeniculus purpureus. Taxonomy (NCBI): domain Eukaryota; kingdom Metazoa; phylum Chordata; class Aves; order Bucerotiformes; family Phoeniculidae; genus Phoeniculus; species Phoeniculus purpureus. The sequence goes on from JAOXOE010000506.1 coordinate 23,162,347, forward strand.
CCAGCCGTAAGGATTCTATGACTTCTGTTGTTTTCACAGGATTACTTTATACAAAGTAAGTCTTAGAATTTTTCACCTGGAGAGGAACTAAGAACTAAAAGTGGCCACAGGAATGGGGTGTGTCAGAGAATAATGGGCTTGACTGCAATGGCATCACACAGAATCACAGAACATTAGGGATCGTAAGGTACGTCAAATATCATCTAGTCCAATCATCCCACCACAGCAGGATCACCTAGATCAAGTCGCACAGGAACATGTCCAGGTGAGTTTTAAACGTCTCCAAAGAAGGAGACTCCGGAACCCCCCTTGGGCAGCCCATTCCAGTGCTCTGTCACCCTCACCTGGAAGAAGTTCCTCCTCAGATTGATGTGGAACTTCCTGTGTTCCAGCTCACACTCATTGCCCCTTGTCCTACCATTAGATGACACTGAGAAGAGCCTGACTTCACCCTTCTGACACCTACCCTTCACATATTTATCAGCATTAATGAGGTCACCCCTCAGTCTCCTTTTCTCCAAGCTAAAGAGACCCAGCTCCCTCAGCCTTTCCTCATCAGG
>JAOXOE010000506.1:23164397-23192770 GCA_028565055.1 Phoeniculus purpureus
TGAACCATTACTTTTACGTGCAATTTGTATTAAAGATACAGAAAAACCTATAGCAACATGTAGGGTTGGAAGGGAAAGTATCAGTGAATGACTGAGGGGTTGAGTGAGTGTCAGAAACATGGCTGGGTTAGACAGGCCAGCCACTGGTGCCTTTACCCAGAGCTCCTGAAATTTGGAAGCTTTTTATTTCTAAACTCTTAGGGACTACTGCAAAAGAGAAGATTAGATAGAAATTCAGTTAGAAAAGAAATTAGATTACAAATGAACAATTTCAGATTTGTGAAAGTATTATGGTCATACCAAGAGAGAAAGGAGTAGGAGATAGGAAGATAGGTCCAGGATTAGACAATAAATATGTGGGAAAAGTACTTAAATAAACTTTACATAATCCGGTTTGTACTTTCATATCTATTCACAGCCCTGGGTTAATTAACAGCTCTGTGTCTAATCTTTTATTCGCCCTGATACACTAACATGAAATAAGAGAAATGAAAATGCCAAAAACTTTACTATCTAATAAAACTGCCACCTTAGCTGTAAACACAGAAGCTGAAGAAAGAGGACATAAAATAAGAATTAGTTATAAAAGATAAAAGCACATCAGAGATTCTTCCAACATAATAATGTATCAACTTTATAATAAAGTAGAATGATAATGTGGCTGCCCACATACAACAAAACCAAAACAAACATATGATGAAATATAAGGATTTCAAAAAGATACCTCTGATCTTTCAGTTACAGGAGTACTTCAAATGTTTAGAGATTTTTAGATTGGTAAGAGAAGCCACCAGTGTAATGTGCATACACATATTTTTTCAATGCTGCAGTTTACTAAAACTCTTTAGTGTTAATAAGTAAGCTGACAGAGCTCAGATCATTTTATGACACTTCGCAGCTACAACAAAATATTGATTTTATAATACAGTCTGTGCTTTCGAAAGGAAACCAGAAAGATAACAGTTGTACAATGAAAAGTGAATCAATGCGTTTGAAAATTATATTGACTTCTCAAAGGGCAAAACAATAAGCAGACAATAGTCAGCTTAGTTTAACAGGGACTATTTTCCTCCAGTGTAGTCAGGACCAGTCTGACACCAGTCTGACAGAAGAATGCTAAGAGTAATTTTTTACATATTATTAAGTACAATGTACTATCCTCTTTAGATTTTATATTTACAGCTACTACTTAAAAATTCAGCTAACCCTATGAGGATGCTGTCTTTCAAATGTTTAAGGGCTTCACATTCTTCTCTATTTGAAATATGGTTTTTTTCAATAAACAAACTGTTACTTCACGCCAGTCAGAACCGCACCAAACCTACTGCAAAGTTTCATGCGTACCTGATATTAAGCAAATACTATGGATTGCTTCTTGTAAGACTATATGCTGATGCTGTGTAACCAGCTTCACTAAAAAATTTCACAGAATCACAGTACTGAGGCTGGAAGAGCCCTCTGAGCTCATCCAGCCCACGGCCTAACATCACCACAATCACCTAGACCTTGGCACTACGGGCCACAGCCAGGCTGTCCTTCAACCCCTCCAGGGATGGAGACTCCACCACTGACCCAGGCAGTCCAGTCCAGGCTCTGATCACCCTTTCTGTGAGGAAGAGCTTCCTAACATCCAGCCTAAGCCTCCCCTGTCACTGGTTGCCTGGGAGAAGGCCCGATTCCCACCCAACTACAGCCTCCCTTCAGGGAATTGTAGAGAGGGAGAAGATTCCCCCCTGAGTCTCCTCCAGGCTAAACACCCCCAGCTCCCTCAGCCTCTCCTCACCAGACTTCCCCTCCAGGCCCCTCACCAGCCTCCGGACCTGCTCCGGCCCCTCCATCTCTCTCCTGAAGTGAGAGGCCCAGCACTGCCCCCACTACTCAAGGGAGGCCTCACCAGTGCCCAGGCCAGGGGGAGCATTATGTACCTGGTCCTGCTGGGCCCACTATTGCTGATCCAAGCCAGGATGCCACTGGCCTGTGGGGCCACCTGGTCACCTGGCTGGCTCCTGTTCAGCCGGCTGTCACCCAGTGCTGCCAGGTCCCTCTCTGCCAGGCCGCTCTCCAGCCACTCACCCCCCAGTCTGCAGCTGCAGGGGGTTCTTGTGGCCCAAGTGTAGGACCCTGCCCGTCGGCCTCTGACCATTGACCCAGCCTGTCCAGATCTCTCTGCAGCACCTTCCTCCCCTCCAGCAGATTGACACCCCCCGCAACCTGGTGTCACCTGTGAATTTACTTATTCACTTCAGACACAAACATGCAAATCGTTGAGGAACATTTTGAAAACGCTTTGAAAGAAAAACATCAGGTCCTGTACTGGATGCTGATAAACAGGATTTTAAGTTTTTATTTATCATCCAAGTGTTCCAAGAGCTACTTTTGCTATTAGAATTGTACGTTCATATAAATGAGACAGAAGATTCCTCACTGAGAACAGCAGGACCAGTCCCATGATGGATACTAAATATGAAGACAAAACTCCTTAATTTGGGCTTTGTATTCAGGTCACTGTAGATACAACAGCTTGGAGGTGATTTGTTATTGACAAATTAATGTTAACCTTCACTATTTTCAACAAAATATGCTAGGCTTTGGGGTAGTGGACATTAGAATGGGAAGTGTGGCTTAAGTCAGTGGTGAAAACAGAAACAATAAAAACAGCAGGAGAGAAAGACTGCAATGTTTGCTAAAAAAGGGGGGAAACTCTGTATTGTCACCACCACAAACTGTTTCCCACTAGCTAATTTAGAGACGTGTACTGAGGGACATGAGAGAAATGTTACCTAAAAACGGAGGGACATGAGGAAAGAAAAAGCTGGATTTTTAGTAATGAGCTAACAGAACCATTAAATCAACCAGCTGACTGACCAACCAACCAAAACCACCCTTTTAAAATGAGGTAAGAACAAAAGAAAAGCTCCTAATAAAAGTGACATATGCCCACAAGAGAGGAAAACCACAATTATTTACTATTTTGTGGACCTAGTAGAGCACCACATGACCTGGGTGATGTACTGAAGACACTTCAGAGAGACTAAATTTATTGTATTTTCTGCACTTTACCTCTCCCCTTAGTCCTGTGGCAACCCCCTCCTGGAATTACTGCACTACTGATGCACAACAGTTGAAAACAGAGGTAAGAAAGTTTTCTTTGTCAACAGCCCGTAGGCTCACAAAATTGAACCTGTTCTTTTATCTGCCTATGTTCATTTAGCCCACCAAGCAGTCTTTATTAAAGCTGAGGCATCAGGCAGACAAAGTTCATTAATACCATTTATATAATCTCTGCAGTTTCAATTAACTCAGCAAGACATTCTACTACATGATAACAGTCTCATTAATTCAATAAAATCCCATAACTATTAACAATATGGTCTATGTTAAACGGGGTGTCACCTAGTAGAAAATAATAGCTTTAACAGCTTGTGATGAAACTCAGGGCTTTTTAAAAAAAAAAATTGATCTGGCTAAATAGTCCATCTTAAAGTAGAAAGGTACTTCTACTTCTTGGTAAGGAATCCAGAGGATTTTAAATATGAGCTGAGGATAATTAAGTCCTTTTAAGTCATATTGAAGAGTAAAAGAATACTTCTTGTTCAATAAATGATAGACTAAATTAGCTGGAATATGTTCGTCTATTTTCCCGTCATCAGAACCCTGGAATGCATTCACTCGGAAGGGGAGGCTGAGTACTGCTGAAGTGTTCTCTTTAACAGTGCCCTTCAAAATACAGCTCAGAAATCCCATTTTATCTTGTTCTCATGCAAGACTATTCCTTGCGCAGTCTGTCAAAGATGAGAAACAACCAGCTGATATTTCATAACTATATATTTGATTTTTTATAAAGTCAGACAATCACAGACTCACAGAACATCAGGGACTGGAAGGGACCTAGAAAGATCATCCTCCTGCCAGAGCAGGATCACTTAGACCAAGTCACACAGGAACATATCCAGTAAGATATTTCTTTGTTACTGAACTTCGAGTTGTTCCTTCAACTCATGTGGGTTTTATTTTCACAAAACACCATTAACTTCCTGGCTTGAGGACAGGATGGTCACTGAACACACCTGAAAGGACAGCGTCTTATAAACACCTTCACATTTGCTACCCTCTGTATTTTCGTCATTAAAAACTTCTGTTTCCTGCTCTACAAGTTATCCTTTCTCTGTGCAAACAGTTTGTCGGTCCCAACTCATCCTACAGTTAAAGGCCTGAAGAATGAAATAGAAATATACTACTGTTATTGCTCTGTATACTGCTTTTGCTATATTAATTTAGTATCAAGCTTATACTCACTTCAAAACCTTCAGAATAAAGGCTAAATTCATTTAGTCTGCACCCTACATGGATGCATAGGTGTCTTTGAGGTTTCTTTAGTATCAAAAACGGTTTGATAAGGCTGTCTTTCAGGTAACACTGTGGAAATGGTATCTGTAGCACCCTTACCCTTCAGTCAAGAGGCAGTTTTTCAGCTGCACTCTATGTGGATTCTATGGGGGTTAGATAAAAGGATCGACTTAAAATACCCTGTAAGACTTAGAACAGGAACCTTGCCTAAATTTCACAAATTCTGGGTTTATTCAGTATAATTTTGGGTTTTGTTCATTCAGTATAATTTTGATCCTGCCGCACACTTTCTTCATCTAAGCACAGAAACCATTTCTTATTGTGTTTCTTTCTTACCCAACGCTGAAGAAAAAGATGTTTATTAGAAATTTCTAGTTAGACAACTTAGCAACATTAAAGAACATGACTGGCGGTACAGTCTTATGAGGACAAGGCTTAGGTAATTCAAGAAGCTTACTTTTCTCACCAGCCAGCTGACAACCAGATCTTTCATTACTTTAGCAATATGATACAACTTCTGATACAAGCGAACTGCATGGTTGTCAAACTGCAGAGAAGATGTTGAGTCAATGAACGCCACCTGTAAGGTATTTTCATTACCTGTTTATAAAGCAACTGCTCATTTTCTCTGGCGTAGCAGAACAGAACATCTGTAAGAATTTTCCTCACACTCTCTTGCTGGAAATACTGCATTTCAGGAAAGCTGAAAATGAAGAAAGAGAGTGACAGTAAGCAATACAGCACACAGAATCTCAGTTGCTGGTCTAGAGACACTTCCAGGTAACACAGGACACTCCTTGTCCACTTTCCCACTGCTCTTTAGGTGCTGCTAGTGTAAGAATCTAAAGACCTGTTATATTGGTTTTGTAACCAAAATGCTGAACCTTGTTCTTTCACAGGCATCAGTCCACTACACTGATATATAACCAGCTACACTTAAATCAGTATTTCCTCTTAACTTACAAAAACCAGAATTCTGCAAGAATGACACAGAACAGCAGACTGTTTTAACTTCTTACACACAACCAGTCCCAAATGACTTGGTGAACTGAATCTAAATAAAGTGATGTACCATACGAGTATGTTTCCAGCTACTTCAAGGAGCAAGAACCTTTCCTCTTTCATGTAATGAAAATGAGTTGAGGTGAAGCAGAATGAAAACAGATAAAACATGAAGCAATGATTCAGTCAAGGATCTGCCCTCTCTCTCCTGCACATAGACTCTTAAGGTGACCTTTTAGCAGCTTTCCAATCTCTGGGCTACAAGCCAAGTGGGCTACAAGAAAGCTGGGGGAGGGCTTTTTACATGGGTACATAGTGAGAGGACAAGCGGAAGGGGTTCCAGACTTGAAGAGGGGAGATTGAGGTTGGACATGAGGAACAAATTCTTTGCTGTGAGGGTGCTGAGATGCTGGAGCAGGTTGCCCAGGGAAGTTGTGGCTGCCCCATCCCTGGCAGTGTTGAAGGCAAAATACCAAAAAAGGAAGGAAAAGGTAAAGTTGGACAAAGAAAATGGCAATACATTTAAAAAGACTGTACAGGCAGGTCTCAGGCTAGAGTGCTGAAATAAAGTCTATAGCATTAGTAAAGCCTGTCACAGGGAATAAATATAGGGAATTATAATGAATTTATTCAGATAAAACTATTAGTGTTAATAATTACTGTGGACATCTGACAGAGGTGATGACAGGTAATCACAGAAACAGAATTAATTAAGGCTAGAAAGGTGCTGTGAAATCCTTGGGTGAAGGACAAAGGACACCACGGCTTAAACAAGTCAATGCTGAAGTCCTGAGAAAGGCACTGGGATGAGAGGTGTAAAGTTTTCCTGGCACCCATTGGGGGTAATGGTAGACCAACATTTGGGAACTTGTGTGCACATGTACTAATCACATTACTGTAGAGCAAGGACACAGCTGAGACCAAAAGTGCATTACAGCAGATGGCAATCGACATAATTTAGGGGTTTGAAGAGATTATTTCTGAAGGACTGTTATTCAGGGCTGCCCTGTCAGCTTTAGGAAAAGAAGACTAACAAAGAAAACTCAAAAATACACAGAGATATCTGTGAGGATCTAGTAATACCAGAGATTGTGACAGCAAAGATAATAATGAACTCAGGAATAAGCTGGCTGAAGTATTAATTACAGTAAATGCAAATACAAAAGATCATGAGGGAACTATCAGTTCAGGATGGATTTTAGTGGAGAATGTCATTTTATGATTACAGCCCTGTTTTAGAAATATCACCCAACCAGGCAAGGTAAGAACAGTTTTCAGGAACACCAGAACTACATTTAACTACACTTCTGAGAAACGCTGCATAAAGGACATGGGAATTTCAGCACAACTGCTACCATTACATAATAGGGCATCCGAGCCCCTGCTTGCTGAAAGTGAAGATCCGCCTGAGTTAGTTATTGTTTAAAACATTCCTTTAGCCGATTTAGAGGCCCCTACACCAAAGGCAGACAGAGTTTGACACAAAATGAAGCCTTTAACCACAGCCACAGCACGACAATCTTTTCTGTGATGAACAGTTCCAGCCACTATCACTACCCACCTCTAGTACTCAACTGGAGTGAGGAACTACTAAATGGGGAGCTGGAACGGGGAGCTACTAAATGGGGAGCTGGAATGGGAAACTACTAAACGGGGAGATAATAAACCAGAAAAAAATGGAAAATGCTCCAGCAACTGCAAAGGTTTGGTAAAGAATAACTACTGCTCCGCTCCTGTCACTTTTTCCTGAAAAGGAATAAGCTGGTGTCTAAAAGGTAGCTCTCCCTTCCAGTAGTTTCTCTTCTCACACAGAAACTAGGTCTTTGTCTCCTGTTTTCATACTCAACTATTTTAACTTTCAATAATTGTAAGTTAATGAAAAATTTTAAAATCCTAACTCCAGGAATTTATTTGAAGAATGGAAATGAAAACACTAAAGGAAAGGTACTTACATTCCAAAGTCAGGTAGAGATAAATGCATGTAGTTTATCACATAAATTCATATTACTTTGACAAATCTTGCTGCTTTGTTATTTGACTGATTTTGGTATCGATGACATACAATATATGCTGCTATTATTTCAATCAGACATTTTTTCATAGAAAACGGAAATGTCTTTAGTCACTATTAGTGCTCTTAGTGAATTACGAGCCTGGTCTTTTTGTGTATATATGTATATTTTTATATAGGAGTCTTACATCCAACGTAACCTCCGTACAACTTTTAATTCTCCAATTACAGTTTAGATACATATATATTTTAATCTTAGAACATCTCGAACTCTTTCCTTTAATAAACAAAAAATACCATCTGTTGTGAGAATACACATGAACGTATACTCAGATTTTAATTATATATCTCATGGCAAAATGCATTCAAGAATGGGTCTAGGGACAGACATATAAAATATCACCAAACTAGACAGGAATGATTTCTTCTGCATGACTTGGTTTTTGCAAATCAAAACGTGTGAGCTTGGGATATATGACTATCACTACTTTTTTCAAGTGATTTCTCAAGGAAAAATATTTGCAGCACAGTAAAATTTCACATGGTAGCAAACCAGGAAGTGAATTTAATGAGATTTTTCACATCAGTCAGTGCTCCCAATCCTGCAGGGACATGTATTCAGGAACTCTAAAAAGTTCTAAACAGGAATGACTTAAAGGCCAAGAAGATGAAAATGAGTAGTTAGAGGATGAGGTCTGGGGGTTAGGGAGGTGTTGGGCTGAGGCCTGGACTTGATGATTCTGGAGGTCCTTTCCATCCAAAATATTCTATGATTCCATGATAACCACAGTAATATCAGGACAAATTTTAAAAGGCATGTGACAATGTAAGTGATAAATAAAAGAGGAATCCTAGAATGGCCAGGGTTGGAAGGAACCTTAAAGATCACCTAGTTTCAACCCCTCTGCACACCAGGTACTCCTTCACTAGATCAGGTTACTCAAGGCCCCAGCCAACCTGGCCTTCAACACTGCCAGGGATGGGGCAGCCACAACTTCCTTGGGCAACCTGTTCCAGCATCTCAGCACCCTCACATTAAAGAATTTGTTCCTCATGTCCAACCTCAGTATCCCCTCTTCAAGCCTGGAACCCTTTCCCCTTGTCCTCTCGCTACATACACGTGTAAAAAGCCCTCCCCCAGCTTTCTTGTAGCCCCCTTCAGAGATTGGAAAGCTGCTAGAAGGTCATCTGGGAGCCTCTCCAACCCCATCTTACTCAGCCTGTCCTCATAGGGGAGGTGCTACAGTTCTCTGATCATTTGAGTTGCTCTCTGGACACATTCCAGGAGCTCTATGTCCTTCTTTTGTCAGGGATTCCAGAACTGGACAGAGTACTCTGAGGAGGAATGATTAACTTATTTAGATGAGTCACATTTCCCTTACTAATTAAAACCTGCTCTTTTATTATCGATTAAATTAATGTTAAGGGTTAAAAAAAGTCATCTGTTCAATCTTCTATTATAGTCAAAAAGATCTTTCCGTTTCTCTTACCTTCATATGGAAAATTGTCCTTTACATTTCACAAAAATTTCATAATACTTTAATTTAGAAGAGCTTTTCTTCAATGACGCTGAGAAATCCCCAGAGTTTAATGTTTAACTTGATTTTCTTATTTTTCATTGGCAAGCAAGCTGGTTTTTTATACTTTTAATGTATGTTTCTACACATATACCTTTGCTAGTCCTGACACTTACACTAACCCAAGCCAAGAAAACACAATCTGATGCATACTACATAAAAACCCAGAATCTAAAGGTATATATACAAATTCCTTAAGAGATCTACATACGTTCTTGTCACATCTTGTTCAATCATTGCTCGAAGCTCTTTATCCTGGAAAAACTTATTCCAAAGACTCTGAAACAAGGAAAAACAATTGTATGAAACAGATTTCTAAGGCTTATACACTGCATCAGCGAAGTACTGTACAGACATGGACTAATTAATCCTCAACATTCCTGGTAGATGGGTGGTGACCAGTTCAATGTAAATGAGCCAGTTTAGTTCTGATAATAAAACATTTGATTCCCTGGATCCTTGTCCTAAGCTCAAGCCATTTGCTCACTGGGTGGTTGCAGGTCTGTGAGTTACTTGTACGGATTCTGTGAAGAATATTTAGAAAGGCAGAGTAAATTCAAACTTATCAGAAGAAGCATCTCAACTGAGAAAAATTCAGTAGCTCACTCACAAAAGGTCTGTATTAGAGGGGGACTGGACTAGATGATCTTTCAAGGCCCCTTCCAATCCCTAATGTTCTGTGAATGTAATGATACACAGTACAGATCAAGCCTGGCCATTCTAAAAAAGTCCTGATAGAGAAACTCAGGGTATTTAAAGCTCACTCTCAACATTCAAAAAACAAAGCAAAAAAGAGCTTTAAGGGGTTTTAGCTTTTCCTGTCTCTGTGCTTATGGTCATTCTGGTTCTCTCATGTTTTCCATGCCTTGTTTACCACTGGTTAGAAAAGCTAACCTGAAAGAAGCCAGCAAATACTGTTGCTTGTATGCAACCACATAAGTCACAGCCAAACAATAGAAGAAACCCCATCTAAACAGCAGAACAAGTATTTCTGCATACAAAAAGCTTCCAAACAACAGAAAAAAGTCTTGTAAAGCCTTTTATGTTTGTAAAGGGATGGTAACTTGGCCATATTGATCAAAATGCAGAAGGAACAAAATCTATAGTGGCCTTTTCATGCACGTTAGCTTTTAGATAGCAGCACCAGTGACTGAAATACTATACAAAGAGAGGGGCTACAATGCTTCCAGAGTTCCTTGCTCCCCTGCAAATAACTCATTACCGAAGTAGCTTGTATACTCAACAGAAAAAAAAGAGAAAGTTGCTACCTAGCAGAAGGCTAACAAAGAAGAGAATGTTAAAGCTTTTAGAGTTGTGTTACAAACCATCAATTAGCAGTCCAGAACTGACTTTTTTTGCTCATCAGAGGATTATCTATGATAAGCCCTGAAAAGTCTTAATATTAACCTGGAAATGAGCATTTCTGGTTGCTCAGCAGAGCCTAGGAACCAACTGTTAACACTGTCAGTTTGGAAACTTAGGAGGGAGATTTTAGCACCTGCCGTTTTGCCTTCTTCATCGAGAAGTCATTTGTGTCAGTATAATGATGGTAATTTTAGCAGCACCAGGTAGAATAAAAGTACAACTTACCCCCTCGTCCTGAGAGAGTGGATTGTTGATGATCAGGTCTTGCTGTCCTGCTTTCCGAGGGTTTGTGATGTGCTGGGTAAAAACAGAAAACCAATCAAGTCCTCTTCTGTCGTAACACCAGTATTAACATCTTTATCTTACAGGTAGAACTTTAGGAAGGAAGAGCCTACAGTGACCTTACAGTACTGAAAGGGTGTCTACAGGAAGTGTAGTGGTTGGATAAGGGGTAATGCTTTCAAACTGAAAGATGGTAGATTTAGAGTAAATATAAGAAAGAAATTCCTTACTGTGATGGTGGTAAGACCCTGGAGCAGGTTTCCCAGAGAAATTCTTTGACTGGGAGAGTTCAAACCAGGTTGGATAAGGCTTTGCACAACCTGAACTAGTAGGGAGAGTCTCTGCCCATAACAGGGGAGTTGAAACCAGATGATCTTTAAGGTCTCTCCCAACCCAAACTGTTCTATGATTCTATAATCTATGTCCTAGCACGAGAGTAAAAAGCCTGTTTTATCCCAACTTACAATTTCCTTGATCTTATTGTAAGAAGTTCTTAAGTCGAAAGTCGTTTTAATCCATTGACTTCTGTCTTGGGGTAGAACCTCTAGAAATAACTATCAACAAAATAAATCCATTAAGTTTCATCAATTTAACACAGCTTTTCATACAAATCCTACCACACAGTATAAACCACCTCAGAAAGAATGAGCAAGTACTCTACATATAATAAGACAGCAAAGATCTATAAAATACTCGACTTCAGTACTTTCCAGTCAATCAATAAGAACCTAAAATAATAGCATTTCTACGGTATGAAATGAAAACAGTAAAAACAACAAAAGGCACAAACTCAAGCATTTAAAATTATAACAACTTCAGTAAAGATTGCGACTTCCAATTCAGAAACACAATCCAAGAGATTTAAAAAACATGGACACAAAATGTGAAGCTATTTACACAACACTACCGAGCTAATGCAACGTGCTGAAAACCAACCATAAATGCAGAACAGAAATTAAGCATGCAGAGATACACTCTACCTAAGGAATGTAGAAAGGGAAAATGTTAATGGAAAAAGAGATATGTTCAAAAATTCTGCATGACAGCTAAACCAGTGAATTTTGGAATTGTCTACATTTCACTTCTTTCACATTTCTCTTTAATAGGGGTTAAAAAGGAATGTCTAATAGAAAAGGCTATTTAATTGCATTAAAAAAAAGGGAAACACAGAGGATCTTCTTACTTTTCAACTGTTTTTGTTTACACATTATAAAGTGTTAAGAAACAGTAAATACTGACAAAGAAAAAAAACTTTGTGAATACAAATTGCTAAAAATACTTAAATATTTCAGAACTTATCAAAACCAGAGATGACATTTTTAAAGCAGAGCCCTAACCCATACTGGGACACACAAATAAACCCAGTCCTATTCCTAAACCAAAGCCACCCCTGACATAATTTGTGGACAGTGAGGGACTTGATGCTTTTGCTAGTCTAGGATTGTGAGTTACAGCCTCCTAACTTAGAGGCCAAAGAAGCAGCAGAATGGAAAAACAATGGTTGCAGCATATATTCACCTGGTCTTCTGCAGGAAGTATTTCCATTAACTTTGAAGTTGTTCAAACAAATACATTCCTAAATCTCAAATGTTAATTTTCAAGCTTCTTTCATTCATATACAAAGTGTATTTTCATTTTCTTTTTATAGTTCTATGTGCCAAAGTGAAGCACGAGAAATGCCAGTGGAAGTAATTTAAATTATCAGTGCTGTCGTACAGCAACTCTACTTGGGGAAATGTTCTTGACTATCATGGTTAGCGCAGCACAGAGGATCTGGTGACAGTGCAACAAAATTCTCTTGGATTTCATATAGCATCTTGGTATTACTTTGCTTTCTTTCCCTCTTCATTCCTCTGCAAATACAGTAAAGGATGTCAGAGGACTTGCTATGTTTTAAGACTGCAAGACCTGACTTCCCTCTGTAAGTTGTCATCACATGAGGGATTGGTCCTCTTTTTCTCATTTGCACAGAATCACAGACCATTAGGGATTGGAAGGGATCTCGAAAGATCATCCAGTCCAGTCCTCCCACCACAGCAGGATCCCCTAGACCAAGCTGCACAGGAACATATCCAGGTGGGTTTTAAACACCTCCAGAGAAGGAGACTCCACAACCTCCCTGGGAAGCCAGTTCCAGTGCTCTGTCACCCTCACTGGGAAGAAGTTCCTTCTTATACTGATGTGGAACCTCCTATGTTCCAGTTGACCCGCTTGTCCTATCATTAGATGCCACCGAGAAGAACCTGGCTTTATCACCCTGTCACCCGCAGAAAGCTGCTAGCAAAAGCATCAGACTGGTTTAAAATGAGTCCCAAACCCCAAAAAACATAAATTGTGAGACAAAACTTCCTTTTCATTTCCAATGCCTGACTTCACTGCACAGAGACTGTGAGGAGAGATGGCTGTGTGGCACTCAACACCCAGCACAAAAATGTCATTTCCTAGAAATCTTTCGGTATCACCTGCTATCCAGCTTTAAGCAACTCAATGTCACTAGCAAATTTCCTATGAATTCTACAAACGAGCAGGAAAAAACATTGAGATGAAGTCTCTCGGAAAAGTCATGATTCTTTGCATCAATAATCTTCCAGTGCATCAGGTAATGTGTTGATATACTGCAACCACAAACTGTAAATAAATATTTTCTCTTCTTACCTTCCAGCAAACACTACGGAACCTGCTGCTTCTCAGCTGCCCATTAATCCCCTTCAGCCGTATAGTTGCCAAGTAATTGTTGTTTACAAATAGTTCTTCCCATTCTTTACTGTGCAAAAGGAAAAAGGAGTGAACATTTAGATTAAAAAAACCCCTTAGCTGATTTAAGGACTATATGACACCACACAATTTCGGATGAGCAGATAAACCGAACTTTTAAAAAACGTATATATTTAGTTGTGCACCGTTTCTAAACGCATGGCTGTCTTTTTGGACACACTGCTTCTTTGGATTTAATGAATATGTAGATCGCTATAATTATGCCAGCTACTGAAATTCATAATGTCTATGGAGGCTATTCCATTTCCTCTAAAATGTTGGTACTGCAGTTCAGTGAATAAACAAGAAAAATGAATATTAATATAAGCACATTCGTGTTTCAGCTGTAGACAAAGAAGTACCTATTCCAAAAATACGCAACAAAAAAGTATACTGTTGACTGAATTAGCTCCTCACATGACTTATTTGCTTAAATGAACCTTCTTTTCTTCTTAATGTCAAGCTGGGCAGTTAACCATAATAGAGGATGACTTTCTTTAACATTCAATGCTATTTACTCTTGAAATCACTCCGACTTCTTTCTACATGATCAGGTTTAAAATTTTAACAGGTGCTAGCAAATTTTAAAAAAACATCAAAAAATAAAAGAGCCTCACTGTATAAACTGTTAAAGGCAAGCTTGAGCACCTTGCAGTACCTATGGCTGACTAGATAAACAACCTAAATATGCCTCCCAGGCATGCAGGCACCAGGGGCCTAACACCTGTGCCTCATTAATATACAAGGAAATCTGCTCTACTGGGAAACAATTGGAAATTAATTGTCCCAAACCATCTACGGAGTTTGAATAAAAGAATTAAATCTCTATTTCCTGCACCTTCTACTGAAACAGAGCTCAAGAACAGTTGAAGCCATTTGATGGTCTCAGTAGCCCACAACTAGTGCACAGACCTTCCGTAACCACTCTAAAATCCAAAAGGTAAAGAGCCAGGATACGTGCATGGAAATGTGTTCCAGATTTATTTTCAATTCATGTCCTTAAGGTGAACATCTCCTTCTCTCACTGTCACATGGGAGACCATTACTTCTCCCTGGGAGATCAAATGAATCCAGAAAGAGGGAAAGTACTATTGTGACTCTAGGGTAAGTTCTCACCAGTTTTCCTTCTCTAAGGAGGGTCACAGAGTGGGTTAGACTAAGTATCAGCAGACTAGTTTTGCAAGCTGGCCTAAATATATGCAAGCTAAAAAGTTACGTAGTTTTCAGCCTTTTAAGTTGAGGTGTGAGCAGCTGGGCCAAAGACTTGGCTAGCCAGGAAGTGATGGTCCTGTTCCTTTGAGATGGCAGCTCCATCTATGCTAGGACCCAAAACATAGTGTTTGTGAAACAAACAGGTAGGATCATTTTCTAGAAACATCTTTGTGTTTACTTCTGAGCCTTGACAATTACTTTGAATAGAGCAGGTACCTTGGATAAGAGCAAAGACAACTAAAGCAGTGTTAGCCAGGAGGGCAAGGGCTGCTTTAGCTTCTGCCAAATACCAATACTGCCAGGTGACCAAACAGCAGCAAGTACCTCCGAAGGCGTGGGGCTGCGTTATCCCTTCCTGCCACATCCCACATTCTCCAGTCAGGAAGACTATCTGGTCATTCTACACGCCCGATCTCCCACACATCCTTGACGTCTGCTTACCTTCTGATTGTTTACCACTATTCTGTCTCCTTTAAACACAACGCATAGTCTATAGCAGCTACAGCTTGAGGAAAATCTGGGCCCTTCTTCCACAGCCACTTACACTTCAATAACTACAGTACTTTATGCCTGTCCAAATAACCCTCCTAGTTCGCTCATGTATAACATGGTTCACTGTAAATCTGGTAGCCTCACTGGCCATTAGAACCACTGCCAAGCTGCCTCCCCAAGGTAGAGATGCTTCAAGAGTAACATCTCTTGAAACATCTCCACAGGTCAGGCTCAAGCTAGTCGCATTGTTCTGTGAGTGGAAGACACCCCCATAACCTCTTTGAAAATGTCACCTGGGTTCGCCAGAGGTGAGGGAGAAAAGAAACTCTTCTCTCTTCTTTTTCTCCCATCAACTGCAGGGAGTGAGTATGGCACAGTCAGTATTGTATTAGTGCCCACACCAGGCTTTATCTCTTTTTTGTTAAATTTTTATTTGTTATGCAATTCCAGGCATGTTTTGAACACAATTACATTGAAAACAGCCAAAAGAAATTTGGCAAAATCATTATCTCCTCTGCTGGGATTATGAAAAAGAAAAGTTATAAGCAACTGGAAAAAAAAGAAAAGGACTTCGAAGCTGCAATCTGCTTCAGTTTTAGTAAAGCCCAATGATAGTTAAAATCCTTTATGAACAACATTCACTAATTCATTTCTCAAACGAATGAAGGCTAAAAAAATTAAGCCTTACCATTCTAGAGAGTTTCAATAATGGCAACACTGTGCAATATCAACAAGCTACCGATTCTAAAAGGATAATTTAAAAAACTATACAATCCTACTCTGTAAACAAGCATCTAGGAGCCTTGTTAACCCAGGCTTGCAGAAAACACATTGGTCAACGTGAAATGAGCAGTGAAGATCAGAACTGAAGCCTACCACATCCCATTTGCCTCACTTCAAGAGACATTTGGAACCAGCTAAACTCTGAATAAGCACATGCAAGTGTTTTCTATTAAACTATAAAATTAAATGTATAATCATGTGTTAATACCACCTTTAGACTGCACAATTAAAACAAAAGTAAATGCTGATGTTAAAGCTTTCTGGTTATTTTGTAGACAGTTTCATACTCACAGAATCACAGAACATTAGGGATTGGAAGGGACCTTGAAAGACCATCTAGTCCAATCTCCTCACCACAGCAGGATCCCCTAGACCAAGTTGCACAGGAACATATCCAGGTGGGTTTTAAACATCTCCAGAGAAGGAGACTCCACAACCACCCTGCAAAGCCCCTTCCAGGTCTCTGTCACCCTCATAGCAAAGAAGGTCCTTCTCATACTGGTGTGGAACCTCCTCTGTCCCAGCTCACACTTGTTGCCCCTTGTAATATCATTAGATGACACCGAGCAGAGCCTGGCTCCATCCTCCTGACAACCACTCTTTCCATATTTATCAACTTTCATGGGGTCACCCCTCAGTCTCCTTTTTTCCAATACAGTAGCACCATTGAAAGGTGTGAACGTTTGCCAATATACTTCAGATTTCAAGCTAAACCTCAAGCTTATTCCAGCCTTTAGACCAATGCTGAAAATCTACTTGACAGCCTTAATGTGAAGACTTATCAATATGCTTGGAAAAATCTACCCATTTTCCTGTTTCCCCAAGCCCTGCCCCAGGACACAAGGTGGAATTAGCAGCCATGTGAGTGTGAACGCGCATGGCTGTGCAGCTGGGAGGCTCAACAGTCAAAGAGCAGATTTTTCTGAACAGTTCAGGTTTCCTCTGCTTTTCGTTGGCCTACAGTTAAAAACGTCTGCGTAAAGAAAGCGAAAACCACTTTCTTAAGGTAAACAGTCCAGCAAAAACTTTGGGTTATTAGCAGGCAGCAGCATGCTTTGCCAGCAAAACCCGCCTGGATATGTTCCTGTGTGAGAAAGCAAGACCCAAGCACTGAGCATTCTCCTTACAGAGCAGAGATGAGGTGCCACTTCACTGCTTCACTTGCTAGTCCCAAATTTTTGTTATCGCAAAATATTTGAAAACCCATCAGGAACAAGCGGACAAAGTTAAGCAAAGTACGTTGTAATTACACAGGAGGGGCTTAAAAGTGAAACAATAATAAAATATCACCTCTCTATGAACAAGACTAAATAGGCTTCTGTAGATGGAAACGTGCTGCTTCCTAAGTGATTAAGACAAGAGCTTTCCACAGGGTGGAGGTATGGAAGTTGACTACATCTTCGCACTGCGTTTAACTTGGGAGGCCAGAAGCTATGCAGCCATTTCTGGCTCACTTGCCAAGGAATGCCAGAGGTCAAATAGGACTCAAACTAGTTTCACTACCCACTTTTAGAAGGGGGTAGAAAGAGGGTGGAACAGATTGCACCCCTTGCCGCTTTTCTTCTGGATCCTCAGTATCCGTCTTGCAGTTGTTGGCTGGCACACAAGAAACATGTCTCAGCCAGCAGGACCACATTGCCTTTTTGCAGTAAGAAAGAAAACATCTGGTAAGCAGAATCTGCAAGAAGTCGGGGGAAGAAAATGGAATATGAAAGTTTTTCTTACACTACATCTTGTGCCGATTTAAGTATCAGCAGAAGGAGGAATAGGGTTTGTCTACATAGCCCACAAGTTTGAGCAATCAACACTTGTCACACAACTGAAGCTACATGGCAAATAACTTTATCTTGATACATGAGGTAGAAATTAAAATTTATGTAAGTGCAGAGATGTATTAAGGAATTAGCCAGCATAGTAGTCATGGGTCTCTGAATCATAAAGTAAGCTAACAATACCAGTATGAAAAGTGAGCTTTTTTTGGGCTATATATTTATTAGGAGCAGTATTAATGCATGAATCAACCTCGGAAGAAAATAAGTGTCCTTGAGATGTTATGTTCTATCAGCCAAATTGAATGTCTGCATCAATGGCTCTCCCTAAAAGTCATAATTAGGTCATTAAAATATATTTAGAAAAATAGCCTGTAAAATAAAGTTAAAAAATACTCACCTTCATTTTATTTCATAGGTCACTGTTATACCATCTAATAAGATAATTAAAAACATGCAAGCAGCTGGTACTGAGGCTAAACAGATTAATGTAATAGTCTGTAGTCATATGTGCTGGCAAGGGGTTCACCTCTTTGGCGAGGAGAAGGTCAGCTGCCCTTGGGAAGGCAGGAGAAAGACAGTATTTCTACTTTCCAGTGGCACTGCATTGCAGACACTGAAACCAGACACCCACACCTATTTTTCTTATTCTTTTGATGAAGTCCAGCCAGTGTGCCCATCGGGAAAGTATGAAAAGCCTGAGCAGGGCGGCTGGACTCTATGAACCCTGAAGGTCCCTTCCAACCCTAATGCTCTGTGTGTGTGCATAAAGCAAGACAGCACAGTACATACCTACACATATGTGTAGCTACATATATCTGATCATACTCTGGTATATGAGACTGCTTTTAAAATATTAACTTTGGTTTTGTAAATTAGCCTGTAAGCCTCTCTTACAGAATATGATTATTATTCAGTGGAAGTTGTGGCCAACACGGTATTTACTACATGCACTTTGAACTAAGGAAATATAAAGACCAGCATTAACCTCCACTTATTTGTGGAACATGATATAAGTTGATTTAAGTAATGGTTCCATGCTCCATGCTTACTTCTAGCAGCTATCTTCCTTGCACTGACACTGATACCCACCAAAATCTTCGGCAGGCAGACACTGTGAACCACATCACCACAAAGCTCTCCCTACGGGAAGGAACAGGCTGCCTCACTGGCTGGTAAGTGCTACTGCATGAGTGGAAAACGGGTTGGACCCCAGCACCACAGCTTAACACTCGTGGAAGCAGAGCCTGTCTGAAGCTGGCTGCTGCTTCTTAAAGTGTTATCCCTTGGTGAAGACTGCAGCTGGAGCTCTTGAGCTAATGACTTTAAGGAATAGGTGTCCTGGAGAGAATGACAGCTCTCACCCTCTTCCTATTGCTGGTCATGCTAAATTCTATCTTGTTGATTTCTCAGAGTTGCTCATGTTATCTGCTTCTCACCTACAAAACTTTGGCATTATTCTGGATTGTATTTTTGAGCCCTTTTAACTCGGGCAGCTTGTTGCACGTGTCAGAGAACACAAACACAACAGGAAATTGAGCCAGCAGAACCTGGAAATGGATCTGCCAACACATTTCGCTCAAAGTGAACATGCTTGAAGGGTTCCATGTCATCACAATGCAGGTTTCATTAGAGCAGACTAAACAGGCTACAGAAAATTTGCAGGATTTGTAAATCCAATGTCCCCTTCCCCACCATGTCCCCACAGGCACACCCTTTTTTCCAACCTTGCTCTCAGTCCAGAAGCTTCCTCTGGCTGTCTGAATAGCAACAAACTCTTTGCTGTTTCATTTTGGTCCTTACAAAAAGTCTTTCTTTTCAACATCATCAAGACCAGGCTGTTTGCTCCCAGCTCTTCTCAGCAATCTCAGTCTCCAGCCTGCAACAGGTTCTCCAGGGTTGTCTCCTTCCCCGCCCCCCTGCACTGGAACGCTTGTCATGCTCAGCTCCACCCTGCTGGCTGTGACCAGGACAAGGCAAAGAGGCAGGTATCTCCTGCCTGCCTACCTACACCTCTTTGAAATACAGACCGCGGCTGACTCAAACAAGAAATGGGAAAGCTGTCATCCTTCGCAGTTCACTAAACGAATCCAAAATCCTGTGGCAAGCTTGTCCGGTTTTTGCACACATAAACACCAAAATCAGATTCAGTCGGCACAAGTCTTACTACTAATTTACCAGTCACAAGGACAAAGACTTAGTAGCAGGTGCAGTGTTTTGCTGGCTGAAGGATGAAGCTACCTAGATGCTGATTACCCTTCTGATACTCTCTGGTATGCACCCAAGCAAGACCTGAGCTCAGTGATGCTGCTGCAACAAGTTACTTAGCATCGTGTCTCTTCAACTGCTGTTTACGTTCAACAGAATTGAAGAAGCTTCTCCCTGTCAGAAATGTGCAAAATAACAAATCCTGTCTTTGGTTTTTGACCTGAAATAACGAGCAAAAGGAGTTCCATGTGGTCCACAGATCGAGGCAATTTGGATCCCATGAGAAGGGTGATCCCTTTAAGATCATTTAGCTCAGCTGCTAAGAATTCAGGTGAGAAATTATTGAAGAAAAACATAAAAACCAACCTGTAAAAATATTTAAGCTTACAAACACTGTGAACTTTCATTAGCTAAGGATTTTGAACAGCTTTCTAAAAAAAAAAACCCAACAAAATTTTGAATACAACTTCTCAGATAATTTGTTAATTAATTCATCTGATTCCTTTGGTCAACTGACTGGTGCAAATTTAAATTGTACAGTACTCTTAAAATCTATGGACATGTTTCTTTTGCTTTCACTAGACTAGGCTGCTTAAATATTCAAACTTATTGAAATTAGAAAAGTAAGTACAAAAAGCTACCAACCTGTAAGAAATAACTGTTCCGTCAGAATCTGAGGTGTGGTGTGTTCTTCCATTTTCATTTGATCCTCCTAATGCAACAATAAAACAAAACACCTGCATTATAAAACAAACCCTGATAATAACGGCACCAGTGAGACTTGCCATTTATTTTAACATGTATGCTAACTTCATAACAAAACTTAGAATTACATAACATTACTTAACATTCATCTCCACATTTTTACAGCTGGCAAGAGAGACAGCTAGGCTCCACATTCAGTTTGAGTTCTGAATGCTGAACCATCTCGCAGTATCACAGCCTCCTTAAGCAGCACTTGCACATAGAAACTCCAGTTGTATTTACCAAAAGAAATCTGCAGTGTACAGCAAGAATTCTTAGCATTACTGTATGCTGTTTCTAGTAATTTTTTCTCAGAAGGGACCAGTCCTACCTGAATACTCTTTCTGCCAGCACTGAACACTACCTTCTAGTATCTTTAATTCCCAAAGGCCCATCAATGTAGCCTCTCATTTCATGGCAACACAGCAAATGAAAACATTGGATGAGTTCGACTACAAACTTCATTTAAAAGTCTTCCATTAAAATCACCTGCTTCAGCATGTGCCACCAGCCATCAAATAACGGAGTATAAACCTGTTCCTGGCAGCAGTATTTGTCAGGATCCTTGACAGAAATTTACTCTGCAAGTCACATCCCTTATTGATGTGCTAATGTAGAATATCTACTCAACACCCCTTTTAGTTTATTGACTTTGTTTTTATTGTTTTGACTGCAAATTACAGTCCAGGTTTAGGCCATATCTCGATTATGTTTAGTAGCTCTTGTCCACTCATGCTGCAAAATTCTTCTACTTTTCTTCCCCAAGAAGTTTATTTACACAGTCAAGTAATATTTTCTCGTTAATTTAACTTCTCTTCTTATGATATAATTCAATTTAACTTTTGCTAATTGTCACTATACTCCCCCCCCAGTTTCTGATATTCAGGAGGTGCAGATCAAGCTGGTTTTTCAGGATCTTTACTTACTCCTTATAAC
The DNA here is from genome assembly GCA_028565055.1 of Phoeniculus purpureus. Lineage (NCBI taxonomy): Eukaryota > Metazoa > Chordata > Aves > Bucerotiformes > Phoeniculidae > Phoeniculus > Phoeniculus purpureus. The sequence goes on from JAOXOE010000506.1 coordinate 23,185,880, forward strand.
ATTTTTACTAACTTACTTTGGCACAGAACTTTCCTTCCAAGTGCTTTTTCTCATCTAATTTGAAATGCCTTTTTTTAGTTATTACCTTTTGCACCTCAACCCAAAACAAATCCCAAACATTTTGGTCTAAAATCAGTCAGTCCAGTTGACCTCAGTAATTAGCTCTCCCAATCTATTTTGAAAATGGAAAGCCTACTCAATCAATCTGCTTGTTCTTTACTAAATGTAACTAAATTAACAGCAGCAGATATTTCATCCAGGAGCTGACCCTCCTGTTATTGATAACCATCTGTTCCTTTTTTTCTTGTATCTTGCAAATAGCTTCCCATATTGGGACAATTTTAAGGAAAGGGCTTTTTCATATAGTACCCATCTCCACATGTGATCCTGAGCACAGAGAAAAGTCTCTTTTAAAGCCACATGGCTAGGTGCAGGGACACTGGACAATTTTTTATAGGGACACAGCACAGCTAAATGGGTCCTGAATACACCACTGCACTTTATACTTAACACAACTCCTATCACACTAGTCAGACTGAAAAAGAAAACTCATTCACAAGTCCAAGTCCATATTCTAAAAATATATGTTGAGATTCTTTTCAACAACAGCAACATGATCTTCTTTTCTGAGGAATGGGGTTTAAGAATATCTCAAAATATGCAAAGCCTTTATCAGTCAACTAAACTGCATGTCGGACTTGAAGAGTCGACAGGACTCTGCAAAGAAAACCAGAATCTTGGTTGAAAACACTCTTCTTCCATCAGGATTGCACAAAGAACATTTGGTGGTATCCTGAGTCTGTTACATCCACTGAGCTGTCCCTCCCAAGCTCCTCAAGCACAGTTTGCCTGTTCTGGAGCACGATCTCAGAAGACAACAATTTCCTTTATTTATTGTCTGACACAATACTGCAGCATTATTAACTGTAAACAGACTGCTAAGAACCTCAGATTCACACAAGTTACTGCTGGTTGGGTTTTTTGAGAGCTGCTTTTGCTGCTGTAGTATATCAAGAGCAGCAGCTACCAAAACTGGATAGAACTAGGTACATTCAGGTCTCAAAATGGTTATAAACTTGAAAAGGGGAGCTTTAGGTTGGACATGAGGAACAAATTCTTTGCTGTGAGGGTGCTGAGATGCTGGAACAGGTTGCCCAAGAAAGTTGTGGCTGCCCCATCCCTGGAAGTGTTCAAGGCCAGGTTGGAAGGGGCCCTGAGTAACCTGCTCTAGTGAAGGTGTCCCTGCCTATGCAGGGGGCTTGGAACTAGATGATCTTTAAGTTCCCTTCCAACCCTGGCTGTTCTGGGACACTATGAAAATCACGATTAAGAAGCCTAGTGGATATTCCTGTGGTCACTTTCTTTCTCCATCTCCCTTAAGACAGATATGACTGCAATGACATCCTGAAAGCTGATTTAGATGTCTTTTATTGAAAGGGGTAACAATTATAAAGGAGCAAAGTATTCAGTGATTTAAAAGAAGACTCCTTAGATTTTACCTACTTTTATCTAAAAGTATTATAGCAATCCTGGGAAGTTTTCATAGTCAGCAATGCTGGAGAACAAATGGGACAGGTGCTTCACTAACCAGTGACAGTAAGCTGTGGGAATCCATGTCCTGGATCACATTTCCTCAGGCAAGTCTCAGTTAATCCTTCTTTTGACAGTTATGGTGAACTCCCAATGGAACAGAATAGATTACCTGTGTCTTCTTCATTGTTGTCAACCCAACATTCTGGTACAATCATTATGTGTAGTGAACACTTATGAATAGATTCAGAATGCTGGTAACAGAATTTGTGGTCTCCTTTAAAAATCCTCATTGATTTGGTATTATCCTAACGTTTAGATTCTGAGACTGAAAAAGGTAAAGAAGGGCTCTGTTGAAGAAACCGATGAAGCTCTACCAACCCTGCCCCACAACTCCTGAAAAGGAATGCAAAAGCTAGGGGAAAAAGACAAGTCTAAATCTTACCACACTTTGAGAGGAAAGAGAAAGGCAGCACCCACTACCCAACAAGCATCAGCATCAAAGCTAGCACGGCTCAGATGCCCAGCTTTCAGCACTAGACCAGTCACCGGTTTTAATACAAGAATAAAAGAAGGCAGCATATTTCCAAAGGGACTGAAAAGAATCTGGATAACTTCATTGCTGCTACTTTAACGGAAGAAGCTCCCTCTCCTGGGAATGAACACTTTCTTGTCCAAGAAGGCAGTTCTATTGCCCTATTTCAGCAAAGGCTGTTCTTGTGCACAGAGACCAAGGTGTAAAGGGAGCTGGGACTTGGGCAGCTGAGATCTAGTATTACTGGACACAGCTGGAGGCTGAGAATTTGCATAACTTGATGTTGTTCCTTTTACTAACCAGTCAAAAAAGAACATTTCAAATGCTGCCTTCTTGAGATTTCAGAGATGCATGGAAAAAGATTTATAAATTGTAGATTTAGTAGGGTGCTAGATTCACCCAGAACGCACAGGCTTGCCGCTTGCATTAAGTTGTAAGAACATTTGGGATTAAAGGCATAGCATAAAATAGATAAACCCAGAATAAAAAGGATGCCAAATACACTTTCCGCAGATTATCTGAAAGCCTTGAGTAGAAACTGTGGAGAAGCCTCGTTTAAATAGGCACACTATTTTTTCTAACTTCATTTTATGTCAGCCTGTTACACTGATAGTACCATATTTTCTCAAGGAAGAGCTTTTTCAAGGTGCAGTGCATAGTTAGCACTTCAGGCAGTTAAGAATTAACTGGATAGCATTTAAGAGCCCCAGTTAAGAGGGGGGAAGGTGCTCTGGCTATGTACTGGGCAGAAAGAGCACTTTGAACTTAAGCATGTGCTGAATGAGAATGAAAAAATGAGGAGTGACCTCATTAATGTTTATAAATATGGGAAGGGTGGGTGTCAGGAGGATGGAGCCAGGCCCTGCTCAGTGTCATCTAATCATAGGCCAAGGGGCAATGGTATGAGCTGGAACAGAGAAGGTTCCGCATCAATATCAGGAACTTCTTCACAGTGAGGGTCACAGAGCACTGGAATGGGTTGCCCAGGGGGGTTGTGGAGTCTTCTTCTCTGGAGACATTTAAAACCCGCCTGGACGTGTTCCTGTGTGACTTGATCTAGGAGATCCTAGGTCAGGGGGAATGGGCTAGATTATCTTTCGAGGTCCCTTCCAATCCCTAACATTCTGTGATTCTGTGAAAAAAGCATGTTAAGAACGATGTAGGGATTAGGGATTTCTCACTCATCTCCTTCACTGCGTCTCTGAAAACAGCTATTTTCTGTGAGATGCAAACATTCAGGACAAGACTTCATCTGGAAAAGGAGTGGGATACTACCACGGTAAATCTATGAGCACAAGAAGCTTGAGTGGCAACCCTTCACTCTATGGAAATACTCCTAACTTTTAAAAATAATTGAACCTTTTCATTTTTCTTTTTGAAAATATGCTTTGATACCGATGAAATGCCTTCACATCAACACATATTGATGCCTGGATGTATACACCCATACGCATGGCTACATGTGGGCACACATGTATATTTATGTAGTGCCAACCAATTTACCAATCTTATGTCAGCTCTGAAAGGTTTTTACGGCTGGCAGTTTAGGAATTCATGATAAAAGTGATGCCACTTAGGAAATAAAACCATGCATTCCCCTGCTTACAAGTGTCAGAATGGAGATTGATCTCTCTGCTGATGAGTTTGCACTCTCCTTAATATTTCCTTTGTATTCTAATCAAAGGTTGTTAAAAACCAAAATGTATTTAACTGTTGTGGAAATCTAAGTTCAGTTTGACATAAACCACTCGATCATTAACTCGGTGTTTTATGATTAGAGACAAGGAACATTTTCACACAAACGTGTGCTTGCAGTCTGAGGTTGTCAATTCTTACAACATGCCTCCCGAATTTCTTGCTATATTCATTTACAGCACATTTAAAGCTTAATAATTTAATGATTTATCCAATTTTAATTTATACTTTCAAAACCACTTTGAACAATCTGAGGTGCCACTGGAGATCATAACAGTGGTCCTGGTTAAGTCAAATAATAATTATAGCGCTTTCACTTTAAAGATGAGATTATTTTTAATTATTGAGCGAAGTACTTGAGGTACCATACTTATATAATTACGCTACTCATTAAATGGTTATTGAAAGCTGAAATGTAATTTTAATGACAGCTACCTATTTTTCTTTGCACACTTTATAGATGACAGATCAGTCAGGAATTCTAGTTGGCTCAAAAAAATCCTTGCAGCTGCACCGGCTCTTTCAGGTGTAAAACAATTAGGCTGTGCTTTTCCCCCTCAAATTGTATTTATGCGATGCTCAGGAACTAGTAAAAACAGAAAAAGAACGCATGGGTATTTGTAATTCTTCACAAGAACACCGAAGTTCAGGTACTGCACTGCATGTACATTCCAAACAATATTCCCCCCCACCCGAAACTAGTGACAATACAAATAGGGAAGAATGATTTTAGTCAAAAGGTGTTCATTCCTCCTATAATGCAAAAGCAGAAAGAAATTGCTTAACAGATTGCAGCCCTTTATTGTGAGTATAAAGGGGTAATCAACATACAATAAGCATTTTAGTATGCATTAAAACTATATCCAATGCCACAAGACTCCTTTGCTGCTTCTAACACCAAGGTTCGTGGATCTTCAGGCATAAAATTCCTTCATACTATTTATTCTACAGATATAATGCATTGGTTTATATCTGTGGAATAAATAGTATGAAGGAATTTTTATGCCTGAAGATATAAACCAATATGTATTGTTTTTTATCAAACCAATCTGGATAAAAAATATTATCTAATAGGTAGGAATCTCTGACCACTGACTCCACAGAGTTGTGGTCTCGGAAACAGGCACCGAAAGACTTCTGCCTCGTGTTTTAATCCATTGAAATGCAGAGTGTTTGTCCCTTGTTCCGAAGGCAAACACCTTTGGAGCTTTCCTTCTTCACAACGACATCCAAACAGAGGAGTATTTGTTTCATTAGCGATATTAAAGCAAAGATTTCCGAGTTCGCTGTATGGGGAAAAGGCAATAAAGTTTTGAAGAGGGAAAAACTGCTTTGTTCCTTCAATCCCCTAGTTGAAATTAATTATAGCAAATGTTTATGAAAACATCTGTTCCATATAGTTATAAATTCTTAATTTTAGCACGGGCGATTCCAGGCTCCTCTATTATTTTGGAAGAGAGCAGCCTGAAAATCGGAAGGTTTACAAAAGAGCAGACCATTCGGATTTCTACAGTACCAAATCTGCAGGTTGGAAACTCTTCAGGATCTCTGCAGCAAAGAAAATAAAATGCAAAAAAGGCTAAGCTGACGGGAGCTTTCTGATTTGAGGCCGCTGACAGACCGCAATGGCAGGGGGAGAACTAGAAAAAAAATTAAAGCAAAAGGAGAGCTAATCCCGAACCATACGGCAAATGGAGACTTTACTGCATAAACTAGATCTTTATAAAGTAAAACGTAGCGAGCTGCGGGTTTCTCTGTTCTGTGTGCTGCTAGATTTGCGAGGAGTGAGGGAGGCATTGCTGGATCGTGTCAAGAGAGGGTGCTGCAGAGTTTAAGATGATTCAGTTGCTGCTCTCCTGAAGCTCCAGCGTCGGTACCAGAAGCCCCTGTGCTGCAGACGACGCTTCGGACTTTTTATATAACAAACCCTCGCAACTACAGTGTTAAATTCAATTTACACCAAATAAGCTTTTAAAATGATTAAATGGAGCAAGCTGGAAGCAGTGTACAGAAACTGAAAATAATGCCTTCAGCTAAAGAATTAAGTGCACAGCACTTCTGATATTTATAAAATAATTATTAGGCTGGAAAGTTGAAGAGCATTTCACTCTGAGCGAGTTGTTTGAGTTTTCTGAAATAAATATGATGCAACTTTTTGGTGAGCAATCTTTTAAGTACAGACTTGACTCTCGCTTCGAGTTCAGTCAGCATTAGCTGTGTACTCGGAATGCACGCGTGGCTTGGTACCGATTTTGAGTAGCGTTTTAGTTTCACCAGCAGTGCCCTAAAATGTTCTGGTTTGCCATGAATGAAATAAAAACTTACACACTCTGATCATCAGTGATGCACGCAGATAACGAACTGTGAGACTTTGCCATTTGAAGTAGAAAAGTCTTACACAGGCTGAAATATTTCATTTTATAGCCTTTAATATCAAAAGAAAGATGTATTAAACATTAACGGTGTTTTTCTCCCTTCAGGCCTATTTGAGGAGCATAAGGAGCACAACTGTAAACCACAATGCAGAACCCACACATGACCTACTCTGGCAACAGGGAAAGCTGGTCACATCTGAAAACAGGTGAGGGACTGGCTGCCCAGGGGGTTTGTGGAGTCTCCCAGCCTGGAGACATTTAAAACCTGAGTGGATATATTCTGTGCAACGTGGTCTAGGTGATCCTGCTCTGGGAGGGCAGCTGGACTATTTTATCTTTCGAGGTCCCTTCCAATCCTTAATGTTCTGTGATTCTGTGCCGCTAACATCAAGGTGCAAACCGAAGCCTGTTTTAGCTTTGCAGAAAGCTGCTGAACACTACGATAGGCAGACACGTTGGAACAAAAACTTCTGGAGACAGTATTGTGCTGCTCAAACCCAGTCAACTCCAGTGCCTTTTGTATCGCTGATTTATGGCAATCAAGCAGTGACACTGATGTTCTCTGCATATAAAATCACACTTGCGTGTGTGTATACGCATGTACAAATAAACTCTGCGTATTTGCCAGGAAAACTCACAGTCTGAAATAATTTTATCTATGCAGTTTGACAATAAAATCATGGAATAAGGACTTCACAGAGTCACAGAGCATTAGGGACTGGAAGGGACCTCGAAAGACCATGTAGTGAAATCCCC
>JAOXOE010000506.1:23192870-23204817 GCA_028565055.1 Phoeniculus purpureus
AGTTGCACAGGAACATGTCCAGGTGGGTTTTAAACATCTCCAGAGAAGGAGACTCCACAACCTCCCTGGGCAGCCCCCTCCAGTGCTCTGTCACCCTCACTGGGAAGACGTTCCTTCTCATACTGATGTGGAACCTCCTACATTCCAAAAAGCTTTGAATTTAGATGTTCTTTTTGCACTATTTTTTTCACTATGCAAGATAGAATTTGCAGTGAAGTCTTCAGATGTCTGAGTCAGCCCACAAAATCTTTATCTAAATCCAGTAGACTGCATCTCTTCTTGACTAGTGGGTCCAGTGGTGGATGGCCTGTTTACCTGCATTAAATCCCTAACAAAACTGCTACTGATAGACAAGTTAGGATGCACATTCTATTAAAATCTGCTTTGTATGTAACCACACACAGAATCACAGAACATTAGAGATTGGAAGGGACCTCGAAAGATCATCCAGTCCAACCCCACTGCCACAGCAGGATCTCCTAGAACAAGTCACACAGGAACATGTCCAGATGAGTTTTAAACATCTCCAGAGAAGGAGACTCCACAACCTCCCTGGGCAGTCTGTTCCAGTGCTCTGTCACCCTCACCGGAAAGAAGTTCCTTCTCACATTGATGTAGAACCTCCTCTGTTCCAGCTCACACCTGTTGCCCCTTGTCCTATCATTGGGAGCCACTGAGCAGCACAAGGCTCCATCCTCCTGACACTCACCCTTCCCTTTCCCTATCTATAAATACTGATATGTAGTGCTTCAAGTCAAAGAGCATTTCAGGATTAATTTGTTCCCAGACAACAAAGTAAGAATTCCTATTTTTTCTTTTCAGAATGACTGTATTTGCTTAGCCTTAATCATTGCAGCTACTAATTTATTCTAACAGCAAGGCCAGGTTTTGGTAGTTCCCTATTCCATGCACAATAACTCAGTGTTGATTTCATTGTAGTTGCTGTCCAGTTGATGATACTGGATTAAAAACTTGATCTTACTGGATTAAAATTGGTTTGGACTATGTCATCTATTATGTGTCTCATTTTTTTGGTGAAGTGTGAGAATCCAACGTGATTCTAGGCAGCCTGGACGTTGTGTAACGTTTTTCTTAGCAAGACTGATCTTTGATCTAGTTTTTCTGGAGATCACGATCCTTATTCTTTTGACTAGCGGAGTATTTTTTTGCTAGATACAATGAATATGATTTATGCTCCTTTACTGCACAGGTAAAATCCTTTAAATTCTCCCTCCAGAGACCAGTATGGTTACAGAGAAGAATATTGCCTGGTACCATAATGACACGGAAGAGAAACTATAACAGGTGGATGCCCCACAGCAGTGCTCATAGCAAAGCAACTAGGAATAGTAATAGTGGAGGAGCACATCTGCTGTTGACTTTGCTGTAACATAACCTTTCTGATGCTATCTTCAAACCTACACTCATGCCCGGTTGCCTTGTAACACAGTTTGCATCCTTCTCTTCTCTTTTTTTTGCCCTCTGCTTCATGACATAGGCTGCTTCCTGAAGTGTAATTGTGGCATCAGCCTAAAGGGCTGAAACCGCATCTCGAACTGCAGAAGGCAGTTTGTCAATGTTTCTCATTGATCATCAGAAAGCAGAGTGGCAGTGGGAAGCAAAGTCATCGTCACTGGATGTTCTAAGAAGGTCTTTTTTGTACCGAGATTAAACCATCATGAAATATTTATACTCGCTTCTGCACGTGCTTTATTGTCTGTTGGATACGTGCTTTGGAAGAGTTTGCACTTACACTTACATCTTGTCACAGAATCACAGAACATCAGGGACTGGAAGGGAACTTGAAAGATCATCCAGTCCAACCTCCCTGCCACAGCAGGAGCACTTAGATCCAGTTGCAAAGGAATGTCTCCAGGCAGCTTTTAAATGTCTCCAGAGAAGGAGACTCCACAACCTCCCTGGGTGGCCCACTCCAGTGCTTCCTGTATCATATATATTTACACGAACAGGCAGTACTCACTGCATACAGTTCTCCTGAGAGTTTAATATGATGCCATAAAATTGCCTTTGAAACCCTCAGTACACAAAATAAGGTAGTAATAATGACATTATATGGGACTCTTCCAATTGATTAATCTTTTCAATGACATGTAAAAGAAGTCCTCTACCATAAATTACTATTAATAGAAGAAAATGACCCGAACTACAGCTATATGGAGATTTTCCTCAACCCTCATCCTTTCTCCAGTTGAGAGCACAACCTGTTTAATTTGCCACTTCAAACACTGGCCACTGCAGAAACTGCAGAATGGATTTGCAGTAATTATTTTGTACTTCAGTATGAATTACATGTAAGGGTCAAAGAAATTAACACTAGAATGACATTTAATCTAGGACATTAATCATTGTTAACATCTAATTTTACAATTAAACTGAATATTCAATCTGTCAACCGCTCAAAGCATCCAATAGTTTTGTTCATTCTTAGCATTCTCTGGGTTTTATTTAGAGAAAAGTTTATTATCAAGAAGCAGGTCATTGAACCATTAATGTAATAAATCCCATCTTATTTTCAAATCATTCCTGTGTTTCACTTCACAAACTACAAAATTACATACAATTTTATTAATAAATTCTAGCAATCTGCAGTCCTACCAGGAATGTGGACCAATGCTGTTCTGCAAAACACTATCTCAGGGCCTAATAACAAGCTAGAGACAAGGCAAACAGAGAAAACTAAAGAATGATAAGGCACGAAGCCTTTATCTCTGTATTGCTGATTCCACTTTGACTGATATTAATAGCAGCTGAATAATTATCACAGGGATACACAGTGGTTGAGTGCAAGTGAACAAATGTGCCGTCTCCACAGCGTTTCCAGCTGCAGAAATTCCTGTGCTAAAGCTGCTGCTGTACATGAAATGAGATAGCCAGGTAATGCAAAGTCTGATCACTGACGCCCTCCAGAAGATAAAGAACTGCATTCGCCTGAGCTGGAATTTCACAAAATGTAAACTACTCAGAGAAAAGATTACTCGTATACTGGCAGCCCCTCTGGGCAGGGAGCCTGGCGTACCAGGCCTCAGAAGATGTACCTTGTAAGGAAGTAAGTGTGTAATCACATTTTCTTTTAAAGGATGTTTTCTGAACACATACCACGTGAAACAGAATAGACCAGGGTACCTGACCTCCCAGCAGAACAAGTCTCCGTAGTGGTTGAAAAATAAAGGAACTATTTTAAATGCTGAAGGTTGAAATCAAGTCTATGGAAATGTAAAAAGGAACTAAGAATTTATTTTACCTTGCCCTAGAAAGTTATAGAAGGATGCAAAGAATAATATACCACATTTTAAAATAAGGAAACTGTGCAACTTGTTCAAGGTAGGGAAGACTGTCTCAAGCTTTTAATGTTCACACTTTTTACCAGGAATCACAGAATCACAGGACATTAGGGATTGGAAGGGACCTTGAGAGATCATCCATTCCAATCCCCCTGTCAGAAACAGTAAGTCACACAGGAATGCTGCAGTATCTTTTGGGGGAAGTTTCTATACTTCCTTCTCCCATTTGCATACTCTTTGATTGATACCAAGGCTGACAGATGAATATTTATTGTCAGTAATTCCAATAAACTCAGCAAAACCTAAACTTCAACAGAGAGCTCACATGAATTCTGCACTTGTGCTAGGTTTAGCAATTATTAATAGCCCATTATGTACAAGAAATGCTGTTTCTAGTTCAAGAAATGTTAAATTCAGGAAAAGATCCTGCAACTGAGACTGCAAGCTGTCTTAATACTAGAAATCATTGTTCTGAAGAGTTTAGACATCATTAAAGGTGAGAATAATACGCCAGTCTTGTTTCTTTCTTAGTCTTTCTCTCCCGTCCTCTATATTAAATCAGAGAAGGGTATGACCCCACAGGCAACCTACTTTCCACTTCTGCCAGTGCAGACTCATTCTCTGTGCTATCCATTTCTGAGAGTTTTTCAAAGCATGTCTTTAAAATATTCTGGTGATTTTTCCTTTGTTAATTTTGATATATTATTTTACAGTCTAACAGCTCCCTGTTAGAAAAGTTTTCCTGATAGTCAGCCTGAAGCCTTCTCATAATTCATTCCTTTAACTGTAAATTTGTTTATTCAGATTCATGTCTATTTATGCCACACCAGACTGCACCATTTGTCTGTTATTATAATGCTATGTTTTGAGGTAAAGTCTAATTTTTTCTTTCAATTATTTCTCTAACTGAAAGGCAAACTCTTACACTGAAATGAATACTCACAGTACAAACTAGTTTTGCCCCTGAATACCTGTTTGCAAATTTCTGAGGTTTATCTTATTTTATTTTCTGTGTGTTTTCATAAACCTTCACAAAAAAGACACAGTCTTTTTCTTTTCCTTGACACATATGCTGCTGACTTATTCATTACTACCCCTGAAGTTTATTAAGTTTATTGTTTTGCTTTCTTTTCCAGACTAGTGATGATACTAAGAAAACACACAACTCTACTGGGAAAAAAATACTGTGATGGTATTTCATACCTCACAGGACAATCTGTCCTCTTCATACTTTCAGTATCACACACAGAATCACAGCACGTTAGACACTGGAAGGGACCTTGAAAGATCATCTAGTCCAATCCCCCTGCCACAGCAGGATCATCTAGATGAAGCTGCACAGGAACACGTCCAGGTGGGTTTTAAACGTCTCCAGAGAAGGAGACTCCACAACCCCTCTGGGCAGCCCCTTCCAGTGTTCTGTCACCCTCACTGGGAAGAAGTTCTTTCTATTTATATGGAACTTCCTCTGTTCCAGCTTACATCCATTGCCCCTCATCCTATCATTGGATGACACTGAGCAGAGCCTGCCTCCATTCTCCTGACACCCACCCTTCACATATTTATAAACATTAATGATGTCACCCTATTGTCTCCTTTTTTCAAAGCTCAAGAGACCTAGCTCCCTCAGCCTGTCTTCATAAGGGAGATGCTCCACTCCCTTCATTATCTTTGTGACTCTGCGCTTGGCTGTTTCCAGCAGCTCTGTGTCCTTCTGGAACTGAGTGGCCCACAAATGGACAAATATTCCAGATGTAGTCTCATCAGGGCAGAGTAGAGGGGGAGGAGAACCTCTCTCAAATGTCACAGAATCACAGAATCCTACTTCACATGGCAATCTGTCCTCTTCATCCTTTTAATACCTTGTGTTTACTTGTTTATTTTTTGTTTCCCTGTAGCTCATTCCTATCCAAACCATTTAAATATGTTTTGTAGGATCACATTTGCATTTCCCTTGATTTTCTACTTTTTCTATCGAGTTGTTAAATGTAATTCACAATTACATTTGGAAATTCACACCTATAAACAAAACTTTTCATTGAAGGCAAAGTTAATCTTAAATCATCGCAAAAAGGAAAAAATTTACAAGTGTCATTTTTCTGTCACTGTAACTGCACAGACAGCTTGCCAACTCTTTAAGGAATGATCAAAATCAATCAAATGTCTAGAATTCCAGTAAGTGAAGGCAAAATTCTTCCTCAAAACAACGATCAATTCACAGCTACAGTTCCTCCAAATTGCAGTGTTTCTTGACCCAGGCTGACCAGAGCCAGCTGTAACTGGTTTGGATGCAATGCTATGCAAACATGGAGAAGCCACTTCCAATGTTGCATCTGGCCCAGTCAGTCTCCTAGAACAGGGGTGCACAATACATGACCATCTGAACACCCTGAGCCATCTTAATGGAAAAAGGAGTGTCTGGGATGACTGCACATACTGACATTTTATTATCTCCATGCCTTAACTTTTAACATACCCCACCACATCTGTATTACCAGTATCAAAAACCCCATTATTACAACAGGGTAAATTTCAATGATACTAAAGCAGTAATAAAATCAAGTAAATAGAGCACTCAATACAAATAATTTTCCCTTTCTCCCCTTTCTTTGTGTCCTATCATCCCTTTTCTTCTTCTAGAAAAACCATAGGTAGAATATGGAAATGAACACTGTTCAGTACAGACTTCACTGCTGCACTGGGAGTGTTTGTGAAGTTCTCCAGTATGTATCTGAAGAGAGTTTACCTGCACTGGGAAGGCCACTGTCACAAATACAACAGCTGGTGTAATCTACTGTAATGCTATCAACTGAGTTAAATTGTAAGAAATAAGAAGTACCCCTTTCTAGCCCCAGTCCTCTAATCCTACATTTAAGGGAAAAGCAGACCTAATACAATGAAATAGAAAGAACAGAAAGAATTAAATTAGAAAATGCTTTGCAAGTACTTACAGTCCATAAATCTGCGGAGCAATCTCTAGTCGGTTCAGATGCATGTACAGCTCAATGTCATGTTTCTTCAGCAGATGATCCTGAATTTGGTTTACCTTTGCTACAATAGCAATAGATGGACCTAAGTCCTGTGGCCTTGCAAATGGCGTCGGTGTAATCATCACATCCTTCTCCTGCAGACAAGACAAAATGAGGAGAAGTGAACATCCCATGAAGATTTGTTGTCTAAAGGGACTGGCTACAAGAGATTTTTTTTTTTTTATTGTATCGTTGGCTTCCAAATAAATATAAAAATATTAGTAACTTGTTTCTTTTACAGCAAAAGAAGACGCTGAGGTGTACAGTGCTGTGGAAGATATTGAAGGATTTCCCTCCCTGGGCATGCCAAGGTTCATCCCCTCATTCTTCACATGATTTTTTACATATGTGCCTTACTTTTCATGCTCTGACAAAGTGTTGACAGCTTTATTTTTGGTTTAGTACCAGCAGACCGAGTCAGTCCAGAGCAAACAAGATGAATGGAAACTTGGTTGTGAATATATGCCCTAAGAGAACAATAAATTGCATACCAAATAGAAACCAACTTGTTTTCAGGCAATCCTTTCTGAACAGGCTTCACTTGCTCAGAAAATCTGGTCGCTACACCCCAAAATTCACACTACTTAGATAAAATATTCAAAAAATCATGAATCAAGAAAAGCAATAGAAAAAATGAGATGAACCTGATGGTTACAAGGTAGTTGGTTGGATCTAAAAGTTGTGCAAACTATTGAATTACTTAGAACATGACACACAGCAAGTGAGAACAGAGAAAGAAAACTACTGGAGTATTGATTCCTTGAACAGGATGGCATCAGGTTCACCTCTAAGAACAGTTTTCATACGGATACCAGTGAAATGCAGCTAAAAGGATTAGATCTAATATTAGGAATAGTGTCACCAAACCTACCACAAAGATTACCTACGATACCACAAACCAGAACGGTTGGCAGTTCTGATACTAATACAATTCATGCATTTAGGAAATAAATGCTTCTGCAGAAAAAGAAAAGCTAGGACACAGTACAAGTATAAACTATGGACAGATTTCTCTCATTAAGCACTAGGGAATGGAGTAGCAGGAGAAGCTCATGTAATGGCAGTTGGGAGTAATGGAACCAAATGTTAGAGGCTATAAAATCTCACATGTCTCTCACAGCACACACTTTCATTGCTTCCTTTGTGTAGATCCTGACTTCATTATGTAGCTAACCCTCAAAGTCATGGTTGTAAAAGGCATATGTACAAGAAAGGATTATTAAAGATTATACATGTTTGCAAAGAACGAGAACAAACAACTAGATATTAATCCACGTACTTTTCATTGTTAATTTTTTATGCCACAAAAGGACAGGAAAGGGCAATGAAAACTTTCATCTTCTACCCAAGCACTGCAAATCTCTAAGCAGATGCAGTTATTTCCCAGAATAAAACTCAACCCCAGCCTTTACCACTTTTGTCACTTATATTGGAACACATACATTTGAATACACTCAGTGAAACATGTCTCACAACTTTCTGTTGGAATAAAACTGACTATGTGGTAAGTTAATAAAATTTGTATCTCATATGCTTTACCCTCAGTTACTAAGAATTCAGTTACAGTAATTTTTGACTGTAGATAGCCTAGGCCAAGATGCTAATGCTTCCTAACTCATAAAACATCTACAGATCACAGAATCACAGAACATTAGGGATTGGAAGTGACCTCAAAAGATCATCCAGTCCAATACCCCTGCCACAGCAGGATCACTGAGACCAAGTCGCACAGGAACATATCCAGACAGGTTTTAATCTTCTCCAGAGAAGGAAACACCACAACCCCCCCATGACATAACCCTCATTGTGAAGGAGCTCCTTCTCATATTGATGTGGAACCTCCTCTGTTCCAGCACACACCCATTGCCTCTTGTCTTATCATTAGATGACAGAAGAGCCTGGCTCCATCCTCCTGACACCCACCCTTCACATATTTATGAACATTAATGAGGTTACCCCTCAGTCTCCGTTTCTCCAAGCTAAAGATATATTTAAATATTTAAAGACAATAGAAGCTTTTATGTGAGTCTTGGGTTAATATCTTCTTCTTCAACAGACAGGCTAAACCACCTCTCAAATTAGTACTCTCTAATGAGAGTTTGCAGATATGGGGTTTGGCGCACATGTGGACATCCCAAACCACCCAAACTCTTTCTCATTTTTTAACTGTACTTACCCAGTGATCTACGTGAAAAACTCTGAATTGAATCAAGCTGTTACTTAGCTTCAAGAACAGCTCTTTTAGAATATAATGCACTGAAAGTCTGGGCAATAGCTGTAATACGGTTGTGTTTTGCAAAAGCCTTTTACTTACACTCCATCACACAAGTTTTCAGAATTAAAAAAATGAGAAGAAATATAAACATGAAAAGAGTCAAGGAAAAGGATTCAAAGATCTTGAGCAACTGACTGAGGGAACTGCCCCTTATTTCATCAGTTACAGGCAAGGACAAGATGGTCGCTATGAGGTCTCTGAAAAATAATTCTGTAGAACTAAACTCAGAAGACAGAAAAGCAGCAATTTACTAAATGCAGTAGTGTCTGTATAGCTACATAGGAGATCCGAGGGCATAGACATTCCCTCTGCTTGAATTCCCTGAGGTCAAGAAAGAAAAAATTAAGGAAATGGAGGGATAAATTCAGGGAAAGGTGCACTCTGAACTTTGCCATCAAAGTACACGATTAAAGTTTTGGTCCTAGGAGAGGAGATTGGACTAGATGATCTGTCAAGGTCACTTCAAAGCCTTAATGTTCTGTGAATCTGTAAATTATTTTTATTGTAAACACATGAAAACAGTTCAAGCCTCAATATGTTAAATGCTGCCTATATGAATTTATGTAATATGATATTTGCACAGGTTTGCCATACAACTTGTCTTTAAAATGTTGCTTAAAAGAAGATGCCTTACTAGCTACAAATTACTTCTATCATATTAAAAATCACGTTTGTGTATATATGCAGTAAATAAGTAAATACAGTAATATATAATAAATATATACAGTAAATACAGTAAATGCATTTTAGAGTAATATTTACCTTCTGACTGTCATGTTCAAACGTTGAAAACCAATGTTCTGCTGTTTTCATAAGATGTGTGAACATTGCACTGACGGGGAAAAACACAGAAACTTGGTGTGAAAATGATTTATTACAAATAAGAGCAGATTAAATGTAAAGGAAGTTGTTAAAAACTTACTAGGCATCATGTTCCAGATACTCAGGATTCAAAAGAACTTTCATTTCCTCGCTGAAAAAGGCAACAGTGAACAATCCAAATGTGAATGTTTATTTTTGGTCAGCTTCCACATGTACTATTATGTATTTATAAGCCAAGTTTCATATAAAGTGCAAATGAGAAAACTAGCCTTTTTAATTAAAAAGAGCAACTCCATTGAACAAATGAAGTCTTTCCTTTTTATAAAGATCAAAAACAAATTAGCTGCCTTGTCTGCACTACAATGAAGTAACCATCTAATTATTCCAAATAACAAATTACTGAATGTCACAATGTACTATTTGAATGTGCTTGATCTAGAATAATTGATTGCTGCACAATCTATCACTGTTTGTCCCAAACAACAACAAAAAAGTATAGTTACTGGTCAAATATGCAGTATCAAAACACAAATTTATTTAGTTTAATAGCCTGTATTCTTATTGCACTTTAACAGCAATTAATCAGTGACAGCACCTCTCTTCCATCTACTTTGCTGCTTAGCTCTAGTCTTTGACATATGAATGCTTTTCATAACACGTGTTGATGTTCAGTTACTTAGCATTGAAAAGCATCTTTTAGGTGATTTCAGGCTATATAAGGGCAGACATTGAATGAAAAACACATTGAGGGGGTGCTAAGAGAGGTTAGATTTTATAGCGTAAGTATTTAAATTGGCTTTTATTCAGTGCTGGACTCCAAAAGAAGTGTTCGAAAAGACAAATGAATCTACCTAAATAACACCAGAAATAGAAGAATCACAGAATATAAGAATGGCCAGGGTTGGAAGGGACCTTAAAGATCATCTAGTTCCAACCCCCCCTGCAAAGGCAGGTACGCCTTCACCAGAGTAGGTTACTCAGGGCCCCAGCCAACCTGGCCTTCAACACTACCAGGGATGGGGCAGCCACAACTTCCTTGGGCAACCTGTTCCAGCATCTCAGCACCCTCACAGGAAAGAATTTGTTCCTCATGTCCAACCTAAATCTCCCCTCTTCTAGTTTGCAACCCTTTCCCCTTTGTCCTCTTGCTACGCACTAGTTTTTTATTCTTTTTTTTATAAAGAAAGCTTTACATACAGGGCAAGAATTTGGTTGAGAGACGATCAGGTGTGATGCAATATTTTATATGTGTGAGACTGTTTGAGTGAAATGGAGAATCAATAGCTAAACCTAATTTTACTACCAAGTCAAAGGACAGTCAGATATTGCAGCTACACGATAGAAGGTGATGAAAGAAGTATCAGTCACAACAATTTGTCTAAATTGATTTTTTTCTCTTTTAAAATATGAGGAAAGAGAGTGGGTAACCTGTCCATTCTGTGACTGCAATTCTCTAATCTGCCTCCGCTCTGTAATTATAAACCCAAAGCATTTCTGTCAGTAAGAATGAGGTGAAACCGTAGGTATGTCAGTGTTTTGATTAATGTTTCCTTTTAGGTTTCCTGTCTTCCCCCTTTCTCGCCAACTAATATCTATGAATTGGCCAATGTCTATAGTTTTAACCCCCTCCTTTCAGAACCTGAGGTAGGGAAGGTGAAATAAGACATTCCCATAACAGCACAAATAAGCAACCAGTTGTGGTATCAATTTACCAATCACAAACAAAGAAATAAAGAACACTTAATAAGTTGTAGGCCAGCCAACACCATCTATGTTTTAAGAAGGCAGATTTTTAATACTATACAGATTAAACACGATGCTTGCCTTGGATGTGCGGCTTCACTGGCATGTGAAAAAGCTTGGTGGTCACAATGCAGGATAAAGACAATGGGAGCTAGAAGTTCATGCATACCCTAAACATAAAGAGAAAGTAAAGCACAGTAAGATTTTCCAGTCATAGAACAGTTCCTAATGCAGAGCATCATGCAGTCAGCAACATTAAGTGCAGACTAACTATAAGCAGAAACACTGATATTCTTAACAGAATGGTTTCATAATCAATGGTTTTTATCTTAAGTTCTGATTAAACCCAAGTATTTATTCTTCCGTAACATACAGAATCAAGCTATTCTCCCTTTTTCTAACACAACAGCCAACAAATTGGCAGTGGTGCACCTGGCAGTTTACGCCAAGATCCACACATTCATAAATACAAATCTTATTTATAATAATTACAACCACGATCCCCAACACAAAGATCTGCAATAGGGACAAATTACAAAACTGAATAGTTTTTATTTCATAGCATTCCAAAACCAGCACAGCAGTAGCCTTGAGAAGAGACAAGCACAGCTACATGGGAAATCAGAAAAGGACACTTCCATTCCTACAGTCATGAGAAATCTAAATGTTTTCCCCTCTCTGCTTTTTTTACAGTCATTATGTTAGTATTAAAAATAAACTCAGTGTAACACAATCCATAGAAGACCTAGTACTGTTTGATTGTGAACCATTACTTT
>JAOXOE010000506.1:23204917-23235655 GCA_028565055.1 Phoeniculus purpureus
CTCACTGAGACCTGACTGCTTTGGTTTCCTTTCCCCTTAAAACCTGGGAGCAAAGCAGTCTTTTAGTTTCAACCTGTTACACTAGTGCAGAGTAGATGAGAAGAACCTCTCAAAATCTGCTAACCACTCCACTTCTGATCCATTGTAGGATGCTGTTGGCCCTCTTGACCACAACCTTTGCCCTGTATCAGGTCTCAAGACACCACAATTCCCACAAGATTCCACATTAAAATGTTGGAGTCTCCTTCTCTGGAGACATTTAAAACCTGTCTATATATGTTCCAGTGTGACTTGCTCTAGGGGATCCTGCTCTGGCAGGGGGATTGGACTAGATGATTTTTCGAGGTCCCTTCCAATTCCTAATGTTCTGTGATTCTGTGATCCCCTCTTTCATCCCATAGCAACTGTCCACAGAGTAGTAATGAAAGGCACAATTGCCACTCAATTGCTCCCCCTTGTACTACCCCCCTCTGAGTTCTTCTCTAGGTCTGTGCTGCAGTAGGTCCCTGGATAATTCATCTGCCAAGACAGGGCTAAATGGCAATCTTCAGGGCTGGTCCTGCTCCTGGTATTCTTCCTCTGTGTGACCCTGCTGCCCTGGCATGGCAGCTACACTGGGCATATAAATGAGTCATATAAGTCTGATGCTTCTGGTGTTTGGACAACCCAAGCTCCTCTGAGCTTGTAAAGAGAAAACACACAACATTGGGGTTTTTTGCTTAACTATTCCTGGTAGAGGGTTAAAGTGTTTTTGTTGGGTGGGTGTATATACAGTTCTCCTAACCAATCTGAGGTGGAACAGTAGAACTCATGTTTTCCATCCTATATAAATTGTCTTGACAAGAACATTTTGCCCAGAGAATATTGGGTTGGAATATTTCTCCACTGATCTTAGTGTCCTTCTGTGGCTAGCTAGCTGAATGCCCCTAAGAGTTCTTTGTGTTTTTCTGAGCTGGAATACAGCCTCTGCCCACAGCAAGAAGCACAAACTACAAAGAGCTAGAAAACCAGCTCAAAAGTGGAAAGAAATGTCAAAGAAATAGGAGAAATGGCAAAAAAAGTGTATAGGAGTGTTGCAGAATCACAGAACATCAGGGATTGGGAGGGACCTCCAAAAATCATCCAGTCCAATCCCCCTGCCAGAGCAGGATCCCCTAGATCAAGTCGTATAGGAACATGTCCAGGTGGGCTTTAAACATCTCCAGAGAAAGAGACTCCACAACTTCCCTGGGCAGCCCCTTCCAGTGCTCCGTTACCCTCACCACGAAGAAGTTCCTTCTCAGGTTGATGTGGAACCTCCTCTGTTCCAGCTCACACCCATTGACCCTTGTCCTATGATTAGATGCCACTGAGCAGAGCCTGGCTCCATCCTCCTGACACCCACCCTTTCCATATTTATCAACATGTATGAGGTCACCCCTCAGTCTCCTTTTTCCAAGCTCAAGCTGGTTTTGTCATTAGTTCCTAAGGAGAAGAGGCCAACTCCCACCTCTCTACATCCTCCTTTCAGGTAGCTGCAGAGGATCTCTTGGCAATTTTTATATTGCATTATAAAAACACACTACCTTTTTACTAGAAGAGGCTGATCGTTTGCAGCGAAAGTCAGCTGGTTTTGTTCTAATTCAGGCGTGCACACTTTTGCCACCAAGTAAAGTCATTTGCATATGCCAGAGAAGTGCAAATGAGACAGCTGCTATGATCCTAAACCAACTGTGAAGAGCCACACAGCAACATCTACCTAAGGACTCCAGAGACCAACAAATAAACTTTCTGATAACTTCACAGAATGAGATTTTAAACATATCACCCTCACCCCCAACAGCCCACGTCAGCAGAAGGGGAACAATTCATTCTAGTGAAAGAATGGCCTTGAGATCGTAGGACAGGACTAAATCTTATCTTGTCCTAGATCTGCCTTTGGAGGATACTGATTCCTAGGCAAATGCTAGTCTTGTGCTTTAAACCACTGTTAGTACCAAAGGACAAAGATCTCACTGCAGTATTTTTAGACACTTCTAACTCAATCACTGTTTGCAAAGAGCAAACAGAAATCCTAACAAGCAGGCTAATTTCAAATGAAGGAGCTGAACTACCAGAGGCTGTAACAGGCTCACAGATCTATGAAGAACTTGAGGCAGTCACCTCCATCCATCTGGGTGATTTGACGTAGGGTACCACTCTGCTCACCCTGATCCTAAAGGCGCTGATGATGAAGGCTGCACAATTCTCAGGCTATCAACATTCTCTCTTCTCTATTGCAACATTTTCCCTCTCCTTCTAGCACAACAAATGAGGTTACTCAGGTTGTCTCTTCTCTTACGCACTGGCAGAAACAGCAGACAACCACTCCGGCACTGCAAGGACTTCTTGCACTTCTCCAGATCTACAGCTCTCCACTGCTATCACATAGATCAAAAGAACTCTTTCTGCTCAGTGTTTCCTTGTAGGTTATTTTCTATGTCTGTATGATCAATTCTTGTTGCTTCCCTCTAGCTGTTCGGCCGTGGGCCACCTATTCCTTTGAACTCAAGTGCTGCAAATTACATGCTGCTCCTGCTGAGGCTTCACAAATGCTAAATGCAATAGCGAGATTGTTTTACGTGCCCGGCACAGCATCTTCCACTTCACACAGTCCCAGTATGGTACCTTGTTTTGCTTCACTGTGTTAAGCTACTGATTCATGTTTGGGTTTATAAGCCATGCACTGTCTTAACAACTTTTCTGCAGGACTGCTAATGATTTATTTTTCACATAATTTTCCCATTGGAACAAACACTGTCATCACACACTTAATGCACACTGAAAACGTCTGTATTCATTCAGAGGAGAAACTCAGTATTTCAGAACTTACTTGGCTTTGTATTTTGAAGACAAAAATAAGGGCAAACAACATGAAAATTATACTAAGCTGTCTTGATGAGAAGTGATCACATCAGAAGAGACTGCATTCCTGTTGCTCACAGCAAGGAGATGATTACTTAGTCTGTGTCTGCATACTGGATGTCTTGAAATCACAAGACATCTCCTCATGCTCCAGAAAAGTCATTTGGCTGTTGGATCCTCCTTCCACCAAGTTTTACTCATCATAACAACAAGCAAAAAGAATGAGCATTTCTTAACTTAGCCATTCCCAACTTCGGTGTTTAATTACTTTTAGCATCAACCCAGCTCTGTAGGAACCACCATCCCGTTGCTACTAGGCTGATTCTGAACTTGTTACTTCACAAAGGTTTATTTTCAACATACTTACCAATCAGCATCATAGAATCACCACCGCTGGAAACGATCTCCAGGATCATCGAGTCCTCTCCTCAGCCCAACATCTCCCCAACCCCTAAACCATGGCCTCAAGTGCTCTAGCTACTCAGTTTTTAAATACCTCCAGGGATGGTGACTCCATCACCTCTCTGGGCAGCCTGTTCCAGTGCCCAACCACTCCCTCAGTAAAGAGCTTTTTTGTAAGACCAACTCTAAACCACCCTCGATGCAATTTGAGGCCATTATGTGTAACCAAAAACTTCCCTTGAATTACCTATGGTATTATAAAGCAGATGCTATCTTTCCCCCCTCCCCCTTTATAACTGCTCATAAAAGTCCCATGTGTATTTATGTATAGATTCACCTTCCTCCTAAACTCCAATTAAATGCACCTTTTAATCAGGTTTTAGTATCATCCTAACCAACTTCCATTCGGACAATGTTATACTTAAGAGTGTGGCTACTAAACCGTTCTTCAGTGAAGAGTTCACAGGGAGGGAGTCACACTAGTGACATTCCTTAACCGCTAATCACAGAATCACAAAATATTAAGGATTGTAAGGGACCTTGAAAGATCATCCATATTTGTGAAGTATTAACAGCCATGTCATTCATTTTCAGAGCTGTCCCTCCCACCCTTTTCTAACTCAGATGAGACCAGATAATTGAAAGCGTAACACTGGCTCTCCCTTCTAAAAAGGCAGTTCAACTTCGGAAGAACAACACTAACCTAAGTGTTTTTAACCCTAAATTGCTTTTGCAATCATGGCCTCAACAGTGATTCCAAGATTTGGAATGCATGACTTCACAGAATCACAGAACATTAAGGATTGGAAGGGTCCTTGAAAGATCATCCAGTCCAATCCCACTACCACAGCAGGATCACCAGGACCAAGTCACACAGGAACGTGTACAGGTGGGTTTTAAACATCTCCAGAGAGGGAGACTCCACAACCCAACTTGGGCAGCCCCTTCCAGGGCTCTGTCACCCTCACTGGGAACAAGTTCCTTCTCATATTGATGTGGAACCTCCTATGTTCCAGCTCACACCCATCACCCCTTGTCCTATCACTGGATGGCCCTGAGCAGAGCCTGGCTCCATCCTCCTGACACCCACCCTTCACATATATATTCATATTTTAGACTTTAAAGTATTAAACAGCACAGGAACAGATTCAAATGCACAACCTCAATCACACCCATTTTCAATCATAGAAGACAATTCCGCTTCTTGAGCTGTATGCAAGGAACTGCCTGAAAAGCATGAAATAAATGTTAAAATAGTTTTGCTGTTAAATTTTTAATTGAATGGTATAGGATAAAAAACCCCAAAAAATGTTTTGAAAGACAACTGCGACGGCTGACCAAACTGCAGCCCGCTTGAGCAATTTTCAGACACAGCAGGGAGAAATCTTAACACACTGATGTGCTTTACCACTGCACAGTTAAACATTCTGACACGAGAAAATGCAGCAAAAACCTACTAACCTCCATCTAGCCTTGCAAAAACGTACAACCCATCTCAGAGTTTATGACCCATGAAACAGTTATGCTTCTCAAGGTACATCTGTCTTAACTGCCTTGTTTTCAAGGCCTCAAGTTGTATCAGGGGAGGTTTAGATTGGATCTCAGGAGGAAGTTCATTCCTGAGAGAGTGGTCAGGCACTGGAACAGGCTGCCCAGGGAGGTGGTAGAGTCCCCATCCCTGGAGGTGTTTAAAAACCAAGTAGCTAGAGCACTTGAGGCCATGGTCTAGGAGTTAGGGAGATGTTGGGATGAGGGCTGGACTTGATCCTGGTGGTCCTTTTCAGACATGATGATTCTATGATTCTATCTTCAAGCAACCATAATATACAAAAAAAATTTATCCTTATTATCAAGGTGTGATGCCCCCTCACTGAATTCTTCAAGACTGGAATTAACTGTCTCTGATATTTTTGTGGTTAAAGAATCAAATTCTTTTTCCACTTGGAACAAAACTGCCTACTTCAATGCTGAATACTACTGCAGCACAATGGAAGTGTCACTATAACCACACTCAAACGATAGTATCAATTTAATTCCTCGAATTCAAAGACGTGCATTTACAATTGAGGTAATGTCAGTTCCATTTATTAACTGATTTCGGGCTTCGATATAAATCACAGAACATTAGGAATTGGAAAGGACCTCAAAAGATCATCCGGTGCAATCCCTCCTGCCACAGCAGGATCACCTAGCTCAAATCACACAAGAACACGGCCAGGTGGGTTTTAAACGTCTCCAGAGAAGGAGACTCCACTACCCCCCTGGGCAGCCCCTTCCAGTGCTCTGTCACTCTCAAAATTTTTCTTAAAAATAAGAACCATTAAAGTCACCAGTAACAGCCAAAATCAAGCCAAACATCTGAATTAGCGAAGCACACATGCTCAAAAATATTAAAACTACAAAAAGTCAGAAGATAGATGGATACCAAATCCCTGCAAGGGAGACCTTCTGCTAGTTACCATAGTCATACTGTATCTCTGTTTCAGCCTGATGAAAGCTGTTGGCTTCAATGGTACATTTTTGTACCATTGAACACACTCCAATAATCTCCTTCCCTTGGCTGTCCCTCAATTACTGCCAACCTGGGGCCACATAACTTTAACTTGATGTCTGTACACAGCCTAATACACAGGCTTTTCTAACACTTCCACTGAATCACAATCACAGAATGTTAGGGATTGGAAGGGACCTCAAAAGATCATCCAGTCCAATCCCCCTGACACAGCTGGATCATCTAGATCCAGTCCCACAGGAACATGGCCAGGCAGGTTTTAAATGTCTCCAGAGAGGGAGACTCCACAACCCACCTTGGGCAGCCCCTTCCAGGGCTCTGTCACCCTCACTGGGAACAAGTTCCTTCTCATATTGATGTGGAACCTCCTATGTTCCAGCTCACACCCATCACCCCTTGTCCTATCACTGGATGGCCCTGAGCAGAGCCTGGCTCCATCCTCCTGACACCCACCCTTCACATATATATTCATATTTTAGACTTTAAAGTATTAAACAGCACAGGAACAGATTCAAATGCACAACCTCAATCACACCCATTTTCAATCATAGAAGACAATTCCGCTTCTTGAGCTGTATGCAAGGAACTGCCTGAAAAGCATGAAATAAATGTTAAAATAGTTTTGCTGTTAAATTTTTAATTGAATGGTATAGGATAAAAAACCCCAAAAAATGTTTTGAAAGACAACTGCGACGGCTGACCAAACTGCAGCCCGCTTGAGCAATTTTCAGACACAGCAGGGAGAAATCTTAACACACTGATGTGCTTTACCACTGCACAGTTAAACATTCTGACACGAGAAAATGCAGCAAAAACCTACTAACCTCCATCTAGCCTTGCAAAAACGTACAACCCATCTCAGAGTTTATGACCCATGAAACAGTTATGCTTCTCAAGGTACATCTGTCTTAACTGCCTTGTTTTCAAGGCCTCAAGTTGTATCAGGGGAGGTTTAGATTGGATCTCAGGAGGAAGTTCATTCCTGAGAGAGTGGTCAGGCACTGGAACAGGCTGCCCAGGGAGGTGGTAGAGTCCCCATCCCTGGAGGTGTTTAAAAACCAAGTAGCTAGAGCACCTGAGGCGATGGTCTAGGGGTTAGGGAGATGTTGGGATGAGGGCTGTACTTGATGATCCTGGAGATCTTTTCCAGCCATGACGATTTTAAAAACAAGTAAATTTAAACTGATCGGGCAATATTCAGATTTAAAAAGCACGGTTCAGTGTGCCAAAACTATGGTAATGGACCAAAGGGGTGTGCTTCACTGTACAGGAAAAAAACCCTTTCAGGTCAATGACAAAAACCCCTTAAATGCAAGGCATATGGGATTTCATGTCAGATACTGCACTAGGGGTCTAGGTATGTATCAGTATCTGTACTCTCATACGAGAAAAATGTAAGAAACTGAAGGTGTGCCTCCTTCACTCTTACTGTTCTTTGCCTCTACGCAATTAAAACCTACAGTCCTAAATACCGATGATGCATGAGCATTTTGTTTTGAAAATCACTGCCGAGTAGCAGAAATATTTTCTTTTTTTAACAAAAATAATTACGGGTGAATGATTTCAAACAGTGTTTGCTGCAATAAACCTATTGAAACAAAAGAGGCACTTCTGAATTAGTGAAGTTCCTACTGATATCAGCTATTAGCAATTAGGAACTCCACCCCCCCAACTTTTCCATCTTTAAACAGCTATGATTAAATTTGCTTTTAAAGTGGAGAAATTATATTAGAAAAACAACTCTCAGTGTTGCAATTAAAGCACAGTTCTTAAGATGATAAAATAAATTTGCTAATAGCTTTATCCATTGATTCAAGATGCACGTGGAAGATTTAAAAGATAGGATAATCCTTTTGTACAGTCTCTTTAAAAGAGCAATCACTAACATAAAATGTTGTCAAATTTTCTACAGAGTTACTACATTTCTCTGTAGAATCCACTTGGACAGGATTTAACATAAAATCCATGAATTTTTAAAGTAAAAAGAAGAGAGATAATGTTGTTAATAGCTCTAAAGTAAACAATAAGTACTGATAAAATATTATGAAGTTTATATTCTATCTTGAAGATTTCTTTGTCACAATTAAAGAAAGTCAAATGTAAATTGAAGCTAATTAAACAGAATGCCTTTTTTATCTCATAAAGCTGAATAAATCTACGGCAAAAATATCTAAAGCCCAAGGATACAGCCTTTACAAAGTGATCATGTTTAAGTTGGCTCTACACATAAGAAATTGAAGTTGGTATGAAGAAAACACCCCCCACCCCCACCCCCAATTATACTATCTGGCAGCCATGCTAAGAATAAAACAGGTACCAGCAGGGAAGACTTCATTCGCACCAACAAAATCTCACTATACATTCCTTTTGCAGAAGCTTGATTTTAGTATTTGGACAACTCATGCTGATGATGCTGAATATGAACACAGCTAAAACTAGTCCACCACAGAGAAATTAACTCTTTGTCAATGAACTGGTAAGAAAAATATGTAGAGATGACATCAAACCAGACAAAAAACTCACTGGACAGGTATTTCTGTAAAGTATTATTTTATAAGCATCCAGAGGGATTTTCTTTGGGTATCTTCAACGAATACTGGAGAACCCAACTTTTCAGCATCTCTGCAGAGAAAGGAACTCTACTGGAAATTCACTGTTTGGAGCTGCTGCCCACAGGGGCCAGACCACTTCCACAGCATCCCTCAGTGTGGGACAGAATCTTAGCTTTGTATATTGCTTTTTTATTGCAGACTTAAATCAGAGACGCCTTCCCCTTAAGAGTCAAAATTAAACAGCAATAAACCTAAACTGGACACAACTCCTACCTACCACCGGAATTGGGGCTTATTTCTGCAATCCTCTTTATAATTAAATACATAACATTTCAAAATCTGTTTGTGGCTCTGCACTACAGAGAAGAAATGTATTTATTTTTTCAGATGAGGAGAGAAGATTTATATCGTCACTGAATTCAATATTACATCTATTATATGCTCTAAAACTAAATTAAGAAGCTGTTCAGAGGCCATACATGCAGCAGTCCATTTCAATCTATTAGTCTGGCTAAATGCCTTCATACATCCAGAGAAGGGAGTCATCACCATTAATCTGCCAGTTTTAGTGACCAGTCAACTACATGTTGATGCATGCACCGAGGAAGCAGAGATGTTTCCTCCCTGCTGTCACACTCCTAACACAGGAATCAAGCAAGGCTGTTCCAATAGGTAGCACGCAAAATAATGATTTAGCTGCTCAGCATAAGAGAACCGCCACATCATTTATAACCTCAGTTCACAGGCAGAATCTAAGCTTAGAGAGTGAACTTTTGCCTGGTAAGATAATTGAACCATCTTGGTTTCCTTTAAACTGTCAAGCAACAAACTGCACCCTTTGGAGCTGTTTCGTCTTTCCTGTATATACTCTAAAAAGTTGTTTGAGATATTAGAAGGTTCCACAAAAATATGAGAAGGAACTTCTTCCCAGTGAGGGTCACAGAGCACTGGAAGGGGCTGTCCAGGGGGCCTGTGGAATCTCCTTCTCTGGAGACATTTAAAACCTGCCTGGACATATTCCCATGTGACTTGGTCTAGGCGGTCCTGCTGTGGCAGGGTGATTGGACTAGATGATCTTTTGAGGTCCCTTCCAATCCCTAATGTTCTGTGATTCTGTGATTAGTTACAAGAAACTGAACTTTTGTGAAACAAAGTACCTATGACTTGTAGTGTTGTGCAGCGGCAGCCTTATGGGAATGCCTCATCTTTTCGGAGACGCACAAGGGCTTAGAGGTCTCATTTAGCTACCTATGTGCTCCTGCAGAAGTCCTGCTAGCAATAAAATACTCTTGTGGCAAACAGCTAATTCATTAATTAACCACAGTATTTGCTGGAAAGGAAAGCACTAAACAATGCTGCACAGAAAGTGCAACTGTGGTTGTTGCAGGTCCCTGTCTGCATTATGTGCAGCAGAGACAAGCAATGCCTATTGCTGTTTCTAATTATTCCAATTATCATGGCACACTATGAAAACTTGATTAATAACACTGAAGATATTGTTGTGGCAATTAGCCATATGGTTGTGGGACTTTATTCTGTCACGATTTAGCCATTAGCATCTACTTATGTTTGTCAGAACAGAGCATCCGTGACAAGTTGGAGTTCCGCTCACCTTGCCGAGTCCCTGGTGAGCAACACCAGAGAAATGTTTATTCCTGGGAGCCCCACGCCTGAGTAAATTTTTCATGTGGCATCCGGTCTGACGGGGGACAAATGTCAAGTAGCTTACGTGATGACCCATCAAGCCGGTCTCTCTCTCTCTCTGCAAAGGGTACCCTGCGAATGGCTTGTCAAGGCAGACTTATTTCAAGGGAGGATTTGACCAGTAAAATTAGTGTCAAATGCCTTGTATTCAATGTTTTCTACAGTGAACCATTCAGACAGCACGCACCTACCCTTATTTAGACATGATAAAATGCTCTAGTATGATGTTACACACCTACGCCTTACACAAGACTGTGTGCTTGAAATGTATATCTGCAAGCAGAGGGACTGCAGGGCAGCACTACTGTCAGACCAGCCAGCTCCACTGACAGCTACACGAGCTGGTAATTTTTAGGAGCCATCGTTTTAAAACACAAAGTCTACTTTAAAATACATTGACTTTAATTTTTCTTTCTTTCCATTTTGTGGTCTGAACAACTAAGACACCAGTAAAAGCTTCTAAAAATTCATTAATCACAGAACATCAGGGACTGGAAGTGACCTCGAAAAATCATCTAGTCCAATCCCCCTGCCAGAGAAGGACCACATAGACCAAGTCACATGGGAGCATATCTAGTTGAGTTTAACAGAAAGCTCCTTCTTTTCCTCCTGCAAAGCCTAGTGGCAGTCTTGCCACTTCTCTTTCTTGCAAATCAACTAACGCAAGTGTGTTTAGATTGGCACATCACTCAAAGTCAAAATGTTTGTAATCAGAGACAACTCTACACTTGACTAGTTGTACACAGTTAGGAATCAACAAGTTAGTCCTTATTAAGAGGAGTAGAAGAATAATTAACATCTTTCTGCACAGGGGTGCCACACGCACAACTGAGGGAAGTGTCCCTACCTATTTTGGACACGAGAGGTGGAAGCAATCATCCAAGTTGAAAAGAAATGATACTATGTAAGAAGACTTTAAGAAGTACAGAATATTAGGAATACCCACAGTATTGCAGAAATTTGTGGGTCCCTGTAAAAAAAGAGCAGTAAAAATTGCTGCCTTTCAGCTTAGATTCTATGATCTATTTTTCTAATACAGCTACCTATCCCCTCTACTTTTCTTCTTATTGTCACTATCTTCCATCTGTGTAGAACCCTCACACATTGTAAAGAGACAGATATATTGTTTAAAACCATTGAACTAATTATAAAGAAAGCAAAACAGACAGAGTGCTCCGAGCAGGTGTAATATTTTAAACTAAATTTAACTTGCTATTTCGTGACAATAATTTTAGTTGACAAGACATCTGGGCATAAAACTTGCTGACAAATGTCCATGTAAGAAAGGAGAAAGAATGATGTGCGCACCTCACACAGCTCCCTGCTAATGAGAATATATCAGCAAAGTTACGTTCCCAGCAAAAGGGAGGGACTGGATCGCTTTATCACCACACAGACCAATTTTAATGGGGTGCTAGTCCTATGGTAAAGAAAAATCCAGTAAAAACTTTTAATCCCATTTCTGCCCTTTTGATTGAGATGATCAAGTTTGTTTTTAAATAACAATGTTTGTAGAAAATTACATACTGACTGTCCTAGAAATCCCATCTGTGCACAAACATTCATATGTGGAGGGGGACTGGGTGTAAAGTAGGTAAATAATGCAGAGGGAAACATGGAAAGAAATACACACTGTGCAAGAAACAGTGAAGGGATGAAGGATAGATATGAGAGAACACAGGATTTAGTATCTGTGGGGATTTTTATCACAGGAGTTGAGGAAAACAAGACAGTTGACCTAAGGGGTGATTTGTGAGCACAGTGAGTGCTGGGCTCAGTTCTAAGGTTGTTCAATGGATTGTGTTTTCTCCTTAACTGCAGCGGGTGATGGTAGGAGGTGAAAGCAGCAGCATATGGCCTTGGTAAAGCTGAACTGACTGTTCTCTCCAGAGAGGTCTGCAGCACTCTCCTCCTGCCCACCACATGGTGTCTGAGATTAAGAGAAGACAGAATCACAGAATATCTTTGGTTGCAAGAGACGTTTAAGGTCATCAAGTCCAATGTTCTACCCAGCGCTACCAGGTCATCCCTAAACTGCATCTCTCAGCACTAAGTCTATATGCTTTTTTAATACCTCCAGGGATGGTGAGTCCACTGCTGCCCTGGGCAGCTGATTCCAATGTTTGATAATCCTTTTAGTGAAGAAATTCTTCCTAACGTCCAGCCTAAATCTCCCCTGGTGCAGCTCGCAACCACTTCCCCTGCTCCTATCACTTGCCACCAGGGAGGCTGAACTCCTCCTCACCTCTAATCTCCTTCCAGGTCATTGTAGAGAGCGGTAAGGTCCCCTGAGCCTCCTTTTCTCTAGGATAAACGATCCCAGATCCCTCAACTGCTTCTCAAAGGACTTGTGTTCCAGACCCTTTATGAGCCTTGTTGCCTTTCTCTGGACATGCTCAAGTGTGTTTGAGGTGTAGCCTCACTCGGCAGCTGGCTATGTAACCCTGCTGCTGTTTTCTCAGACTGCATTCTGCTCTTTGCTGTGCTGGAAACCTGCTTTCTACTTTGCAGGCCATTGCATTGTGATTGCAATGAGTTGCATAATGAGACACTAGACTATAGGATCTGATGATTAAGATCGTGTATCTGATTTCTACTTATCCAACCACAAATTGTGGACATAGTGTAGTTGACACACGCTATATTTTTCAGCCAGTACTGATACTCAATATTTAGAGCGAACTAGGAGGATGAATCAAGAAGACTGAAAACCCGAGCTTTTCACATTCATACCTGTGCCTGCAACACAGACAGATCAGCTAAGACCATAGACATTCCTCCTTAATCAAAGCAGTTGTCTGCCAAGTGTCTATGCTATGAAGAAGCTGTTTCTAGGAAGGGGTATTGGCATGTGCTAGCCATGTGGTACAAGAAATTGTTCGGGTTGTCCTGTGATTGAGCACACACTAATTGACACACACTTTTGGGACAGGCCAGATTGGTACCGAAAGTAGAATCCTCAGAGCAAGCAGCGCTTTAAATAACTCTTGTTTTCAGCCAATGTTGTAGAGAGACAGTGAGGGATGCTACTTCTCCATTTCTATCTTATTCTTACAGGATCAGGTATTTTCAGTAACTTTCTACTGCATATATATGGGCTTCTGATTATCCTTAGCAGTGCAAACGTGGCTAAAACTTCTAAGATCCTATTTTGTCTGCTACTCCACTATTTTAGACAGAATAATGGCCATATATGTACCAAAACCACACACAATGAAATTAAACATACCACATTTTATAGCTGACTGCTAATTATTTGTTTCTTACCAACCACAAGTATTCCTTCAGAAAAGGGACACTAAAAATCCCTCTTTTCCTCTCTGGCAGAAAAGCTGTTACACACTTCCACATTTAAAATAACAGATATTTCAAAGTGACACAGATTTGAATTCTATTGTCCTCCTTATATGTTGATATGTTTTCTTAAAACTGTGTTTTAACTTCTAAAGAGAAAGAGCTCTTTCTGAACCTACCCATACTAATATGAGAGGTGCACAAGGGACATTTCAGGATTGATTTTAAGCAGCCTGAAAATGAACCTGACATCCTAATCCTCTGGCGTTTCCTATAGCCGGCAAACGCAGATGGGGAAAGTGTCAGTGTGTGATGGGGCAGAGGTGAGCGCCAGTTTCATCAGAGGCATTTCCATGAAAGCAGCTAGGCTCTTCCACAGGCTGCTCCCTTGCTTTTATAGAAATAGAGATATGGGGAGGGATGTGATCACAGACAGGATAAATGATCACTAGGGGGAGGTATGAAAAGGAAGGGCTGGAGGCTAGGTGCATCTAAAGGCTAATTTATCTGACCATACTCTTCAACGCTCCAACATAATGATGCCACAATGTACCTGAAGGGCAAGAAGCCAGAAATACGCCTGGTGTTGCATGTGGTCTAGTGGAGCCAAATGTGTCTGTCTGCTAAACCAAGAGATCACAGAGTCGCAGAACATTTGGGATTGGAAGGGACCTCAAAAGATCATCCAGTCCAATCCCCCTGCCACAGCTGGATCACCTAGATCAAGTCGCACAGGAACATATCCAGGTGGGTTTTAAATGTCTCCGGAGAAGGAGACTCCACAACACTCCTGGGCAGCCCCTTCCAGGGCTCTGTCACCCTCACCAGGAAGAAGTTCCTTCTCACATTGATGGGAAACCTCTGTTCCAGCTCACACCCATTGCCCCATATCCTATCATTGGATGCCACTGAGCAGAGCCTGGCTCCATCCTCTTGACACCGGCCCTTTCCTATTTGGAGGAGGTGGCATCTATCTCTGTCAGGTGAACCACACTGTGGAAAACACTTGCCAATGATTATTATAAACTTTCTTACTGCCTAGGATATTCCACAAACTTCGATACATGACCCCATTCCTGCTTTACAAAAATTACCATTCCAGTTAGCAATCACTTGTGGATTTTACTTTAATTCAGCACTTACATGGTCTCTAAAGGGTCTGTTGACAGAGAGTTTAGGTGGCTTTTGATGGCCAAAACCAGACTGGTCAGCAACAGCTCTGACTTGGGTCAGAGAAATAAAAACATGGGGTACCATTGCAGCATTATTTACTTCTTTTTCTATTAGAAGTCATAGAACTGTAAAATTGTTTAGGTTGAAAAAGACCTTCAAGATTATTGAGTCCAACCATCAACCTAACTCTACCAAGCCCACCCCTAAACCCTGATCTTAAGTTCCATATGTATATGCTTTTTAAACACATCCAGGGACAGCGACTCAAGCACTTAGCTACACTTCATACTACAGAAGCATTTGTTCCTCAGTGTCTCACAAAACTTCCTGAAATACTGTAGTGAATCTACTTAATGTCTAACAATAAATTTATTTTAACAAATGCCTTTTTATTGTCTCAGCCAGACGAGGGCTCTATTGATGCTGAACTTGCACTGTAACTACTGATTTATCATTATTCCCTTAAAACAAGACATCCTGCTATATACAAAGGGAGAAACGAAAGCTTTAATGTGATTTGATAAAGTTGTTCTAAAGCAGCTGGAATTTACAGAAGGCAAAATGCTTCACTTCTGTGTTTTCTGAGGTTAGGCCCCTAGTACTTGTATATAAATGCACTTCAACTTAATGTTGAAAACATTAAAACTCAAAGGTACTGAACCAACTGCTGCCAGTTGTGCCACTGCACAAATATACACAAAATTATCAATTAGGAGAAATTCAGATTTACCAGGATAGCAGGTAAACGTGTAATGGCAAGGATGTAAGTGACCTGGGTGCAAATAAACTTACACATCCTGCATAACGGAAAACTAGAGGGAAGGGAGGATGACAACATTATGTTCTATTACTATTAGCAATTTTATACTTACTGATGATAATGCAATTGAGACTGATGTAGATGCAAACATGATATATGTTTCCAGAACTGAGGCCAAAGGCGGTGTTTTAACTGAGGAGGTACCAAGCCAATAAGCCTCAGTCTGCAGTACAAACTGGGCAGAGCACGGAATCAATAAACTAGTGGCTTTAACTGACATAGACACTAACTTTGTGCAGCTTAATGACTTTTCTATTGTACAGTTACAACACCGAGTTTCATTAACATGTCAAACTGCTCCATTATAGCTCATTCAAGGCAAAAAAGAATCATGCTTCAAAGTGGAAATTTAAAATGACATACTAGAAGTCAGGAAATGCATACACCTCATCCTTGTCTAATTGTGAAACCTCACGTTATGCATGTACATATGCTCCTGTGTGATTTGATCTAGGTGTTTCTGCTCTGGCAGGGGGATTGGACTAGATGATATTTTGAGGTCCCTTCCAATCCCTAATGTGCTGTGATACTATGATACATCTCCACTGGCTCTGAATTTTATCAAAATATGCATAATGTAAATACTGATTTCTATTAAAATATGCATCATAAAACACAGCAGATGCATGCAGACAATTAACATCTTGTATTAACGTCTGCATTTTGTATTCTTTATTGAATCCTCTGTATTGCATTAACTTCATTTTGCATTTTCTTTGTTTTCTGTTACTGCTATAAAAATCATTTTAGAATCGAGTTTTCACAGAATCACATAACATTAGGGATTGGAAGCGACCTTGTTTTGCTACTGTTACTCTAAATGGTTTGAACTGGATCAATACACTAATCTTTGGGGTGAAGAACTGAGGAGGGGTCAGCATGTACCTTAGTGGTTGAAGTAAATTTTCTGCTACACTAAGTCAAGAGTTACCATCCCTGGATGAGTTTAAAAGATGGTTAGGTGTAGTGTTGGGGGATCTGGTTTAGGAGTGAATTTGCAGAGTAGGGTTGATGGTTGGACTTGATGATCCCAGGGGTCTTTTCCAACCTGAATGATTCTGTGCTTCTGTGAAGAGAACAACATTGCATCTGTTTGCCCTGTTCTGTACCGGTAAATGAAACTTTCCTTTTGTTTTTTTATTTAAACAAAAGCTTGGTATTTGCAAAAGCTGTAAGACTGTGGAGACCATAATCTAAAATCATGAGAGCCACAATTTTTATGACTACAATCTTCTTTTCCTGGTGTTCAGGCAGTGGTTTTGGGGTGGATTGCGCTGCATGCGTTCTGATGAGACATTTACAATCTCCTTTATGCAAATTACCCCAGCAGCTGTTTAAGAGCTGTGGTTGTCAGACCAGGCAAGGAGAAAGTGATTTGGTATGTCACAAATGGGGCAGGGCTTTATTAGGCTCTGCTAGAAAGTTTCAGCAGATGCGCACAGATTCAGTGTGATCCTGTAACCCCATTACAACTTTACTGCTTACAGAAAGGGAAACACAAAAAGCTCCCAATACTGCAGGGATTCTTGAAAATAAGCACGCCAGGCAATGCCTATTTCTGAATTAAGTGTAAATAATAAATGTAGTCTAATCATTTAGGGTGGAAGAACTGCATTTTTTCCCTAAAGAAATCATACGCAGCTGAAGGAGCTTTCCTGGGGAAAAACCCATCAACAACCCTTAAACGAGCACACACCTTTAAGACTAAGGCAACTGATGAAGAATGTTTTTCATCTTAAAGAACGACTTATCATTAAGCAAATGCTACCATTTACAGCTACAAACATTAAGATCCTTTTATAAGACTGCCCACTGAAAATGGTCTGGATTAACAATGTGATCAGGAGATAGACTAAAAGATTCTTTTATAACTGGAAGAGAAACTCATTTCATTTAGTTCACTTCCCTGTGATGTGAGCTAATATATTACAGGTTTCCTTTTTATTAGGATTCATCTTGTACTGTTGTTTCTTGTTCTTACTCCTCTTACATAGCTCTGGAACCTCAGTTCTGTTAACAGGTAGTAAAACAAAAAAATCAAACCTCCCTTACAACCTTCTGACACTCAATATATAAATTTGAGGCCATTTTCTATTACACTGCTTCACACAACCCTTGTCCAACTTTAATTCACTTTTTTACCCAGTATTGATCCCCTGCCGTATTTCCACTAACCAATCACATCCTCTCACCTTCTATTTGACTTGGCTATATAATCACACAATAATAGGGGTTGGAAGGGACCTCTGGACATCATCAATTCCAAACCCTCTGCAGAGCAGGTTCTCCTAGAGCAGACGACACAGGAACATGTCCATGAGGGTTTTGAGTGTCTCCAGAGACAGAGACTCCACAACTTCTCTGGGCAGCCTGTTCCAGGGCTCTGTTACGCTCACCATAAAAAAACCCTTTTCCTTATGTTCAAACTGAATCTTCCATGTGCCAGTTTATGCCCACTGGCCCTTGTTCTACTGCTGGGCACCACTGAAGTGCCTGATCCCATCACCCTGACACTGACAAGATACTTACAAGCATTTATGAGACCTCCCCTCAGTGGAGACTAAACAGACCTAGCTCTCTCAGTCTCTCCTCATAAGGAAGATACTCCAGCCCCCTGATCATCTTGGTGGCTCCATGCTGGATTCTCCCTGTCCCTATTGAATTAGGGAGCCCAGAACTGGATGCAGTATTCCAGACACAGCTTATGTAAGTTAAACTCTCTTACACCCCTCTCACGATCAGAAAAACTGGGTAGCTAGATGTGACCAACTATACTTTAGCAGTTTGCATTCACCTTTTTTGCATACAGTTAACCAGAAATGTGTACAGCACTTCAGACGAGGTCTTATCACTACCTGTACGACTGTCTTGTATAAACACAGGTATCCTGACAGCATTTTCCTTCTACACATCTGGTGGCTCCTGCGTGTTGTGACTAATTTTCATTGCTACCAAATTTCTTGGGGAAGTAAAAAACAGAGTCCCCTTTTCTTTTGCTCTTCAGCTTGTATTTTACCAGTTTTGCCTCATCTGGCTAGGTGGACAGATACTGCTGATTGCCACCTAGTGACAATTTATAACATAAAAACTGTATTTAGAGGGAAAACTATTTTTGAAGTTTTAAATCTATGTAAAAATTTCTTAGCGTTAGTTTTAAAAATGTTTATAAGCTGTAAATTCTAAGTAATCAGAAACGTAATGTTAACCAGTTCTTATTTGATTTTATTTCAGACCAGGAGTTGGCAGAACTGGAGTTTCACAGAAACATAAAATATTTCTAGAATATATAACATTTCATTATTTAGTTAAGTCTGTAAATACGACTACAGTTGTCTGATATTCACCTGGTATTGTTAGGTTTCGTTTAAAGTTTACATAATGAACAAGAGTCCAAAGGAGATGACTTGGATTGCAAACAGTTGTTTGCAACACAAGCTGAATTTGTACCAGAGTTACATTATTTGCTCTAGTTAACTATTAGAACATGTATAGCAGGCATCATAAAAAAATAGTTGCCATTTGCAAATGTTTCAACAGTAAACTCTATACTGCGGGACAAGTTATTCTTAACATTTGCACTGCTTAGGGGTACATACTACATCCTTTCAAGACTGAAGGTTCATGTTCTGAAAACCAAAGTCCAAAAGGCCAGGATGTTGTTGGCCTTCTTAGTCTCCTGAGCACCCTGCTGGCACCTGTTCTGCCAGCTGTCAACCAACGCCTCCAGCTCCTTTTCAGCCAGGCAGCTGTCCAGCCACTCTTCCCCAAGCATGTAGCGCTGCTGGGGGTTGTTCTGATCAAAGTGCATGAAGCTTTGTAGCCCTTTCTCCGTTCACAGTTTTAATCCATGACACTCCCCTTCACTCTCTCATATATCCACCTATGAGCAGCTATCACATCCCTCTACCCTTGCCTGATTACTGTGAGTTGTCTCTTCTGCCATTTGGAAAATTCTCTTCCTCTCTGAGTGCTAGTAACTCAACTCTGTCCACACATCATGCTCTGCCCTGTTCCCTTCCTTCTGTCTGTCTTTAAAAATACCAAGGTACTGACAGCTTTAAAGCCGGTCTGGGCAGACAGATGGCCAGAAAGACATTATAAAACCAAAACAGAATCATACTCAAACATTTGTTGAAATGATGAGTAAGAACTCAGGTGGTCTGAAATACTTTCACCAGCGTATGTTATATGAATCAACTTAGAGAGGGAATGAAAGCAGAACAGCCCTGCTCTGGATGAGAGAAGGTTCTGCAGTCAGCCTTTCTCAAGTTCCCTCAGCCCTGATGACCCACTACTTCCCCTGCCCACCTCTGGGAGGTCTGGCAGAGCCAGGGCACTAAGAGCATTGCGCTAACTGCACTGTCTCCATGTCCCTCAACACCATCTGTGGCACATCAATAGCTATTGGCAGTGTGGTGGCTGTTGTAGGAAACGTGGTTGTACCACTGAAGAGGCCAGAAGGGTCAGGGAATGAACAGGGGTGTCAGCAAGGGCTTGTCCCTAACTAGACAGACGTACATGGTCTTTCCTGGCACTGGTGTTGGTTTGGGCAGTTTATCAGGGTCCTCTCTGAGGTTTGTTTGGCCTTTATGAGTTAGTTAATCATGTCAGGAGGAGTAGTTTTAACTCACATGCCTTTAGGGGTAATTATATGTTTAAATGATTAAACAAATCAGGAAGAAAAGATATCTCCTGCAGAATGAAAGCTGTTAACACTGAAATCCTTTTTAATATCAGTATCACAAGTCGTTTGTACATAACATGCTTGGTTTAGATGCATAAGGAGTTCTGCCATGCCCTGCAAAATAAATTATATTTTATTGGTGCCCGGGTGTTTCATAACTTCTATTTATTTGCTGCAAGAGTGGAGAATTAAGATAGAGTAGTTTATTTCACCAAAAGACTGACAAATGGCTCATTAGACACTTATGGAGCTGAAGCTAATTGTATGATTTTTTGTTGTATTAATTGTCACTGCCTGCTTAACTGTCTAACATTGGTCATCAATACAGAGCTTTTCCCTTTCAATCTCCAAAACAGAGATGTTTAAAAAGGACTTGAAAATAAACAGAACTGTATTTATTTCCTAATCTAAACAAAAATACTATTTGGATTGGAGGAACATGAGGGAGGAGTAAGAGAGGATTAATGCACTGGCTGCTCCCCACTGGGGCCACCAATAACAATCAGTCCCAAACAGCAGTCACCTCACATCATCTAACAGCTTGAATGGCAGATATTCAAAGATTCTCTCCTCTTTTTTTCAGTTCGGATTAAATATCATTTACATTGCATTCTTTTTTTTCATTTCGTCAGAGACATAAGGTCAGAACTGATTGAATATGTACTACCTGCATATAATGATTTCCAGTTTTTTACAATCATGCGCTAATGCCGCACAGTAATGGCCTATGGTTGAAGAGACAGATGTACTACCAGTCATTCGCTACACATTTGCATTAACAAATCATCATTTAATTGAAGCCCATCCAACAAGTTTATGCTACTTAAATAAAGTTCCTTTCAATAAAAGATGCCACGATGACACATGGTTGCTAACCGCAAGGTAAATAAAAAACAGAATTTGTTTCCTTGTCACTGGTTAGGGGTGAGTGTTAAAACCTACACTTATTAATTTGTATTTTGCTTGGAAATAAACCACCTGACACCCGACGCGGCAATCCAAGCTACTACTACTATGAGACAATTCACTTTTAGAAATAATCATTTTGTAACACCACAATTTCATGCTTTACAGGTTTTTATTTCCGCCCCAAATATATAATAGAGCATAGCTTATAGAATAGCTATACACGAGTTGGGTGTTAATACTTGTAGGCAAGCTCTAATAACACAAACCTCAAATTCTGCTGTTAGCAACACGGGCTACTTTTTTTTTATGTCTCATTGTTGACTACAAACATTGGCAACGCACTCAGAAATCTAGTTGCCTCCCTCTACAATTTAGATATTACTGCCTTCTTTTTAAAACTGTCTAGGGAACAATTCAGGTAGGTTGTGATGGCCCTACATGTTTCAGAGATAGAAACCCACTATCTATTCACTTTTTCCTTCGGAACGTGTTGCAAAATATTAAAATCTGAGAAGAAAGCACCATGCCATAAAATGAGCAACTTATACAACCAATTTCCCCTTCTTCTAGAGATGGTTTAACAGTACTTTCAGCACATTCATTTCATGCTACATTTTCGCATCTGCAAAGCAGAAGATATTTTAGGACTGTCTGACAAACAATACTTAGAAGTTAACATGCAGGGACAAGGAGATATATTTTTAATTGTGTTTTTGGCTTAAATCAACATTTTCTAGAAACCAGAACCTTTTAGGATGAAAGCACTATATAAATGAAATATGGTATTAGTAATAATCGCTGACATCCTTTACTCTGCTGGTACTGGCTTACATCTAAACACATCGCTGCGATCTTTTATTTACCTAAATACAAAAATAATTAGCTCTCTCCCTTTTCCTGGTGACACAGTGAAAATAAAATATTTATTTTTAAAACAGAAGTAGTATCTTAGAAAAAAATACAAAATTCATTCTGAGAGTGGGAGAAGGCAGTGATTTTCTAATCAGAGAAAACAGATTTT
This sequence comes from Phoeniculus purpureus, assembly GCA_028565055.1. Taxonomy (NCBI): domain Eukaryota; kingdom Metazoa; phylum Chordata; class Aves; order Bucerotiformes; family Phoeniculidae; genus Phoeniculus; species Phoeniculus purpureus. The sequence goes on from JAOXOE010000506.1 coordinate 23,226,872, forward strand.
TAAAGATGAACAGATCTATTTTCTGAGATTCAAACTCAATGTGAAATTCAGAAATCTATCTTACGGCACATTGCAGCCCTCAAGAAAAGATAAAAGCGAAGATTTATTCCCTCAGACAAGAAGCAGTGCATAAAACCTACAAGATGCAAAATGTAATCCTGTACAGAAAACCCCCCAAACCCTACTGTGATTCGCCTGAGTGTTCTCCAAGCTTTTTTAATATGCTAACTCAGAACAGTAATTACAGATCCTTTCGAGTTGACTTCTGTTTTCCAGAACTCTGAGTTGTAGGTAAAACATGCCTTTTCATTGAAACAATTACCATTAATCAAAACATTGAAAGCTAATACCACTCAAGTCCAACCTACTGCTGTGCCCAGCAATATATCAAACTGTCTGTTGTCAAATACACTAAACAAACTTCAACCGACTATTTCCACTACAAATAAGAGAAAATATGCTTGCTAAGTATTTTTTAGTCAAACTGCAACCTCAGTAATCCATTCTGTCACTGCATTTTAATTTGAAGTAGTCAATCACAGTCTCAGACAGATTCAGATTTGACTATGGAATGGTAACTCACTGGGACTAACAAATGACTACCTGCAAATGTTTACTATAGCCCCAATTTGTTTAAGGATTTATATCCATGTAGTCAGGTTTTTTCTTTTATGCCATCAACTTCCTTCAACTATCAGATTTTTATTTTAAAGGGAAAAATTAAAATGATGCACTACTTTCTACCGTTACTGTCCTACTGCACCTATGATGAGTTTGACAACATTTTACTTTATGCCATGTTCGTATCTGTGTAATCTATTAAAAGGAGTTTTGGAAATCTTCATGACAAAGAAATGGTACACCTTAGAATTTGTTCATACATCAACTCTCTTTCTCTGGAGACGTTTAAAACCCGACTGGATATGTTCCTTTGCGACTTGGTCTACATGATCCTGCTCTGGCAGGGAGATTGGACTCTATGGTCTTTTGAGGTCTTTTCCAATCCCTAATGTTCTGTGATTAATAAAAACCCAATCTACAGCTAGTCAAATGTGTATTAAACACAGATCTCATCCATGATGACATATTATAAATAGTCAATGAAAACAGATATACTTACACGACTCAAGGTGTGTCCCCTGCCCTACCCAAGAGCCGTAACTAGCTTCTTAAGGAAGCAATACGGCACATGGTATCTGACAGAAAAAACCTGTTTACCAGTGAAGTCAGTCTTTTTTTGCAATCAGTAATCAACGCAGAAAGTGAAGTTTTATATGAAAGAAGAGATCGTGAAGGACAGGAATACTGGAGTTTAACAAACAGATCAGGCCTTTATTACCAGCAAGCTCCAGTATGGATTTGTGAGCTTTGCAAGGCAAGCTCCCCCAAGTGTAATTAAATTTTTATTTATAATGTGTTTGTGACTGTTAACTTTGTGTTGCCTCTGCTTATACTCCCCCACCAAACCCAATGTAAAATGGTATTCCATGTTTACTGCTGGGGAGAGTGGCACGTTATTCAGTTCCCAAATTCATCTCCAGCCTTATAAGGGATGAGAAGTACAAATAAACACAGTGTGTATTATTTATACACAAACACCCGTGCTTGAAGCACAGATACACACATGCACGCTTCTGCATGCAGACTGCTCTAAGCCAAAACTGAGGACAAAAGAAGTACATGTGTTAAAACCGAACACATGTGAGCAAGCAACACTTTTTTTCTACCAAGAGCACTATTTATCACATATTTATATCTGGAGAGGCAGTAAAGCTTTGGTAAGACAGGGCAATGCAGCACTCTGCAGACTACATTTTATGTCGCAAGCCATGTCTCAGATTAGTGCAAACGCACCAGCAAAAGGTTCTAAACTCCAACAAAGCCAGCATCGACATTTTCTGTTGTTGTTCATTTATGACAAGGACTTAATGAAAAAGCCTCCTGATTCCAAGAAGATATATTTTTGGTATGAACTCTCTTCCCTCTGTCATTCAGGTATTGCCCTCCAGAACCAATACTTACATAGAAAAAAAAAAAAAAGAGCTTAATATAAGTAACCACAGGAGGATCTCTTCTCCCCTTGAAAAACTGCAAATAAAGATGTCAGCTATTGAGTATATTTGTGGCGTCTCCAGCAGCTGCTGTTAAATACCAGCTGGTCTAGCTGATTAAAATTACCTCCGAGTTGGTATTATAAAGATGCCTGGGCAGCGTTGCTGTATTAATGGATTATTGAGTGAGCGATGAAAACCTTGGCCAGCTGATGCGTTTTATTACAGATAGGCTTTATGATGTGTAATCACTGTAATTTTTATGACTAGAGGAAGCAGGAAAAAAAGAAGACCCTTCTTTCCCTCCAAACTCCTAATGAAATCAGTTACACCAGGTCTTTTTTGCTGCTAGTTTGTTGCTTAGGAGTTAGCTAAACAATTTGGGTTTTAATAGTTACTCTGTATATGAGACTATCCAGACCTACACATACATAAAGCAGGAGAAACTCCATGTTTAAGGTTACACTGTAGTTACCTATTTTGCATAGGTTTACAGACTGAGTAATAATTTGACCCTTTGACTACCAGGCAAGAGCTGCAACTGGCCATGTGAGAGAAACCCTTGTGCATTATTTAATAACTGAACACTCTGCTAACATCTTATATTCTCCAAGTTCAACAATTGAAGCATTACTCAGATACACACAGGTACACAGATCATTAGAGATTGAAAGGAACCTCTAGGGGTCATCCATTTCAAACCCCCTACTCGAGTGGGATCACAGAACCTAGAACAGGTTACACAGAAACGCATGCAGATGGGTCTGAAAAGTCTCCAGAGAAGAAGACTCCACAACCTCCCTGGGAAGCCCCTTCCAGTGCTCAGTAAACCTTAGAGTAAAGAAGTTTCTCCTCATGTTGAAGTGGAAATTCTTATGCTCCAACTGACACCCACTGCCCCTTGTCCTATCACAGGGTGCAAGTGAAAAGAGATTCTCTTTCTTCTTGACACCCAGTCCTCATGGGTTTATAGACAGTGACTAAATCCCCTCATAACCATCTCCTCTCCAAGCTGAAAAGTCCCAGGTCTCTCAATCTCTCCTCAGAAGGTAGATACTCCAGTTGCCTAATTGTCCCCATGGCCCTCCAACCCTTTTATTCAGGTTGGGGAAGTTTACACAAAGTACTGCAGAGAAATCATTTAAATCATTTGTTAGAAGAAAAAGTTGTTCTAAGTCTGGCATTTAGTAGATCAAAAGAAAATTTAGATCAAGAAGCATAAAAAAATAGATCTAAGGTAATTTAGTCACTAAAGGCAATTGGTACACTTTTTTTGATTTAGAAGTGAGTTACAGAGATAAGGTTTGGTCCATCCAAGAGTGAAATCACGTAGGCACTCACTTCCTTTCTTCATAACAGGAGAACCTAAGCTGTCTTACAGTAGAAATGTGTGTTTCAAATCCAACACCTGATAATCTGAATATGAAGTATCTATTTATATCTGATTAATTTCCTGCCTGTTCTGAAACATTTCTGCACTGCCATGACTAGCTGTTGAAATGATGCTAGATGTCTGCAAAAGACAGGACAGAAGCGTGTTACACCAGGTAGGAATGCTGTGGATACAACAAGAACCTTCTCACTCTTCCTAACTTTCACCACTTCCTTTCTCAGGACATCTGAGCAGCGGTAAGGTCCAAGGCATTAGGACAAGTAGGACTGTGCAAGGCGGAAGCACACCAAGCAGTGAAAGTGCACAGATCCCTGCAGTACACAGCAGTAGTTGAGCTGGTCCAAAATAGCTCCCAGCCATGACGAGTGCAGAAGGCAGAAGCCACAGTTGGCTGCTCACAGGACCATTGCCATTCACCACCTGTTTGTGATGTCTCCATTTTATGCCTGGAGCCCAAGTGGATCCTGCAGGCAAAAAGCTTTTTGGGGCAGGAAGTGTGTTTGTTCCTATAAAAAAAATCTTTTAAAATTAAATTTAAAATATAGATAATGTTTTTGGCTTGGTGAAAAGCTCACAGTTCCTATTTTCTCAAACCAAGTGACTTTTACCCCTTGTGTCTGGAGTCAAGCAAGAGACAGCATTTTGCAGCCACGTGTGAAAGATAACATGTTTTTTCCAAAGAGAATCCATTTTCACTGCCTGGGACCAAGGCCTGCTGTCCTAGCTGTTGTCTGTTTTATCCTGTGGCACATTACGTGTGCTGTTTTACAAACACTTACCTTTTGAGAACAGCTCATGACCCCAGCAATCTGGCAGGCTGCAGGCACTGCCGTTTGCATTGGCTTCCTTTAATGCTGTGGGTGAAACGTGTGGAGGGTGGAGCTGCATAGGGGGGCAGGCTACACCCAGCACACAGGACTGATTAATTACACTAATGAGTTAATTGAAGACTATTAAATAAATGTACAACCTAGTGTTTCTCTATGATCTAATGACAAACAGGTGAAGCAGATCTGAAGAACAAAGACCTGAAGAAACATCTTACTGAAGATGGAGACTCAGTTGTATTTGAGATACAGTGCAAATATGAAATCACAGAATCACAGAACATTAAGGATTGGAATTGACCTCAAAAGATCATCTCGTTCAATCCCCCTGCCACAGCTGGGTCATCTAAATGAAGCTGTACAGGAATATATCCAGGTGGGTTTTAAATGTCTCCAGAGGAGAATCCACCAACTCCCCTGGGCAGCCCCTTCCAGGGCTCTGTCACCCTCTCTGGGAAGAAGTTCCTTCTCCTATTTACATGGAACTTCCTCTGTTCCAGCTTACCCCCACTGCCCCTTGTCCTATCATTAGATGACTGTGAGCAGAGCCTGGCTCCATCCTTCTGACATTCACTCTTCACATATTTATCAACATTAATGAGTCACCCCTCAGACTCTCCAGGCTAAAGAGACTCAGCTTATTCAGCCTTTCCTCATAAGGGAGGTGCTCCACTCCCATATAGGCAATGTTACACCAGAAGGACTACTTTAAGTAAGATTTAAATTGACGTCTTCCATGAGGATTCACATGCAGACAGTCAACTGGAAGCAGCAAAGAAGTCTTTTAACTGAGAAGGAACCATTGAAGGAAGGCAAATCTCTAAATGCTTAAACTATTACAAAATGCTAAAAAAAATCTTTGCATTTGTAGTAAATACATATATGCTGCTACGCTTGGAATTAATGGTTAATTTAACATGCATGCTACATTTTACGCAAAACAAGATTCTTAATTCACTTGGGTTAATAAACATAAAATTCTGATAATTACAGATACAATAATGTCATATGAGCACTTTAAACATATGCTGTGGGAATTAAATCCTGGCTATTCCTGCCCACTGAGGACCAGTATTTAATCTTCGATGCATGATATGTAGTAATGGATTTTACGAGTTGACTTTTTTAAATTTGATGATCAGGTTAATGAAATTTATAATGATATTTTTCACACCAAGTTCAAAATAGTACTTAACTCCTTGGCAGAGGAATTCAGATTGGACATGTAATGGATGTACCAGCAACTGCTGGTACAAAAGGATTAATCATCATTTCAGACTTTTATTAAATTAGATAAAATAGGATAGGCATGAATCAGAATATAGAACAATTAATCACTGGACTTTATTGAGACTTCCAAAAATCTTATTTGCTACTGAGTTGATAACTAATCTACACCATTTTGCACCAGTTTGACAAACTCTCCAGATAATGACTGTGACCAGAACATTAATAATATTGTCATTTAACAACAAAAAATTTATTCTCTGCGTGAATTAGGTTTTTTTCAACATTTGCAAATGCTAAAGGAATTACCCCCATCTTAACCACAGAATCACAGGACATTAGGGATTGGAAGGGACCTCAAAAGATCATAGAGTCCAATCCCGCTGCCACAGCAGGATCACCTACATCCAGTTCATCCCCAAACCTTGTAATTCAGATCATTCTTTGCTATGTCAATATTTTCCTTTGGTATATGTGCTTTTTAAAAGACCATCAGGTAGTGAATACACCAGTGTGCGTAGCTGACTAAAGTTTTTGGTGCATCCAGCCAGCACTGACTGTAAATTGTTCCAGTGATACACACTGTAATTGCTAGAAAATAAAAATTACTAAACTTTTGAAGTTTATTTATTGATTACTGAGAACCATCCCAGTTAAATTACCATAAACCTCAACATCACAACAACTACTAATCCAGCTAATAGGAATTAAGGGAGATGGAAGATACATAATAAGCATCTGGGGGATATGGAATTTATCCCACGAGTGTAGTAAGGAGCTCATAATTTAAGAGTGCCAAAACCCAAGTGCATCATGAAGGCCTTTCCTCACAAGTGACATTAATTGCATGTCCCACAGATGCTTATTACATATTCTATTTATACCTCGCAGAAGAAAAATATTCGTTTAAAGTTTAAAGGTTTAAACTGCTTAAACACAATGTAACACAGCTGTCTCGTGATGTCACGGGGAACAGCAAAGGCTACAGCACAGAGTCATCATGTAAGAAATAGTTTAGACAGAAGATAAATCAGGGGAAGCATTTCAGGACCCCAAAGCTCAGACACAGAGTAAGGCAGGATGAAGTAAAGTATAGACCAAATAAGTTGGTTGGATATAGGACTGCACGATTAAAAAGTGTTTTCCTGATTACAGAAAAAGGAAAATAAGAATCTATTCCAATTCCTATAAATAATTTTTGAATTGCTCACGTCAAAGATGCTGTTATCTCTTCTACTGTTCAGTCTACAAGTTCGAGTTTCTAGAGAGCAAGCACACTGGCATGTTACAAACTTTCTGTGGGAATGATTTCTTTCCTTCTGTTGCTCTTTTGTGATTTCTCATGGATAAGCAGGACAACGAGAAAATTCTTCGATTCAAGGCATCCCGTATATTTCTAGTTAATAGCCAAAATACGATACAGCTGATTTTGGACATAATTCCTACATGTACTTATAAGGAAAAACAGAATAAACAAGGCCCAGGCTTAAATTCCAACAACTCCCACAACACTTAACGATGTAAATTGTGTTCAGATGTTGTCTAGAATTTTGATTTCAGCACTGTCATCATAGCTAATAACATACAACCTACTGCATAGTTCTGCTCTGCAACACTGCACACAGCGGGTACAGGTACAGATATATCCAAAGTATCGCAATACTTTGTACAAACTTCTCCACCTCTGCTACTAAAAACTAGTAGCATTTTTGGTAGGAATAACAGCAATCAAAAGCGGGATGAGTTTCACAGAATCACAGAACATTAGGAATTGGAAGGGACCTTGAAAGATCATCTCGTCCAATCCCCCTGCCACAGCAGGATCACCTAGACCAAGTCACGCAGGAACATATCCAGACAGGTTTTAAACGTTTCCAGAGAAGGAGACTCCACAATCTCCCTGGGCAGCCCCTTCCAGTGCTCTGTCACCCTCACTGGGAAGTTCCTTTTCATATTGATGTGGAACCTCCTGTGTTCCAACTTAAACCCACTGCCCCTTGTCCTATCACTACATGACACTGAGCAGAGCCTGGTTGCATTCTCCTGACACCCACCCTTCACATATTTATAAACATTAATGAGGTCACTACTAAGTTTTGTGTCATTGAAACAAACCAAATGATGCACTGAAACAGTATTGGTTAACCTGAACAGCTGATGGGATTTAAGTGTAAAGAAAGCAAAGGACAAGTAAATATTTGATACATGGTACCTGAAATTCCTTACCTAGATTAGAAATTCTCCATTCACTATTAAGCTGTTACTGACTGTTGTCAGCTTTTGACTACTCAAGTTTAAAGCAAAAGCAAGCCAAACAGAAACAGCCCTTCAAAAACCTGCTTATCTTCCTACTAAATTTATTCTACTCAAATCCATTGGTCTTGAAGCCTACTTATGTTTAATGGCAGCAGATTTTTTTTCAAGGATATGTGACTAAAGTCAAAATGGAAGCTTTCTTGCTGTACTTTTTTTCCCCAGATAACTCCCTGTACTTCACATGGGAAGCACATCACCTGCATCAAGGAGCAACATAATGACAAATTTGCATTCCATCCTCATAGCCATCCAGTACCACTCATTATCATCTCAGCACATAATTATGCAGCAGGAAAGTAAAACTCAGACAAACACTTTTGACACCTCAACCAATCCTTCATTCTGTTTATGGAGTGGGCTTGTACATGATGTATATGTTAAATGCTTAAGTCTAAGGTAAGACTAAAACTTGTTTTGTGACCATCTGGGAAAAGAATAGAATTGAAAGTTCATCCTAGTTCATCATTTTCAGCTTAACACAACACAGACTGTCTTTCAATCAACAAACGAGAAAGCTTTTTGGAGAAACTCAACAATGAGCAACAAATATTGATTATTTGAGAACACACGAGGGTGAGCAGCCTCTTTTCAAAACAGAAGAAAGACAGCTTCTAGCACTGAGTTGGATTTACTTACTGCCTTACTTTACTTAAAGGCGTCTTACTTTCAGTAAGTTACGCCGATGTATTTTTGTTTGCACAGAGCAAATCCTCTCACATAGTAAATTATCACTATACAACTGGTATGTCAATAGTAGGAGACGCAATCCGTCTCTTCATCAAAATATATTGTATCCTTCTAATTTAGCTTAAGACATGTTTTCTTTTCACAGAATCACAGAAAACCAGGGATTGGAAGGGACCTCAAAAGATCATCCAGTCCAATCCCCCTTGCACAGCAGGATCACCTAGATCAAGTTGCACAGGAACATGTCCAGGTGGGTTTTAAACATCTCCAGAGAAGGAGACTC
>JAOXOE010000506.1:23235755-23285155 GCA_028565055.1 Phoeniculus purpureus
TCTCTCTCTCTCTGTCGTTTCTTTTCTCCCCTTTGCTGGGAACTCCCTAGTTTGTTCATAGGGGCAGCTTTTGAAATGGAGCCTGAACAGCTTCACAGTCATGTAGGGCTACACAACCTCCTCTGTACCTTCCCTCTCTACACGGCCTTGTGACTGCGTGGAAGATACTGGTCCCGTTTGGCTTTTGGTATTTAGAGATAATTTGGTCACTTAGGGCAGAATTTGGGTGAGAAGGGGAATTTAGTGGGAGGACTGCTTGGCCCGTAGTGGCCATTCCATTCACTTTGGCCAAAGGGATGGCTGCAGTTCTCCTGTTCTCCACTATACCCCTGCTTCCATCTCTGCAGGCTCTGGATGGCAGCCACTGCTGACTCTAAGACAGAGGGGCCAAATCTCTGAGTAGCTCCAGTGGAGCTCACTACACCAACAATACATCGGAATGTGCCCACCACAAGATGCAACTAAAAGCATCTAACACAGGCGATGCCAAGTCAGGTGCATGTGGAAGGTAGACAGACCCTACAGAGGGCTGTGGGCAGGTGGCACTGGTGGGCCAAGGCAAATTGCATGAGGTTCAACAAGGCCAAGTGCAGAGTCCTGCATCTGGGCTGCAAGAGCTCCATGAAAGGCTACAGGGTTGGGGATGTCTGGCTGGAAACTGCACATGGGGAAAGGACCTGGCTGTGGTGGTCAACAGCTGGCCAGTAGCCTATAGTGTGGCTGGGCTGGCCTGTATCAGAAACGTGGCCAGCAGGAGCATGCAGTTGGTTGCCCCTCTGTGCTTTGGCATTGGTGAGGACAGACCTCAAGTACTGTGTCCAGCTTTGGGCCTCTGACTACAAAGAAGGACTCTGAAGTGCTGGAGAGCAGTGAAGGCAGTGAGAGGTCTAGAGCACAGGTCCTGTGAGGGAAGGCTGAGGGAACTGAGATTGTCTACCCTGGAGAAATGAAGCTGAGAGGAGCCCTTGCTGCTGTCTACAACTGTCTGAAAGGAGGCTGCAGAGAGGTGAGGGTTGGTCTCTTCTCCCCAAGAGCAAGAGGTAGGACTAGCGAAAACGGCCGCAAGCTGTGTCAAGGGAGGCTCAGACTGGACATTGAGGCTAATTTCTCCACTGAAGGGATATAAACCACTGGAACAGACTGCCCAGGGAAGTGTCAGTCACCAGCTGTGGAGGTGTGTACCAGACATGGAGGTGTGATGCTGATGGACAGGATTTAGTGGCGACCTGGCAGTGCTGGGTCAGTTGTTGGCCTTGATGGTCTTAAAGGTGTCTTGCGAGCAAAGTGATTCTGTGATGCTGTGCTTCTGTAATTCAACAATCTCACCTGTACTGTGCCCTTCCCTTGCCCTGTGCCCAGACCTTCCCTCCTTGTCACCGGTACTGGTTTCCCTGCCACCACCCTCTGCCAGTTTGCACTCCCTGTTGAGCAGTGAGCCAACAGTCACTAGTAGGCAGCATCACTCGCTACTAATGAATTTGCAGAATTTCTTGCCACCTTTGATTCTTCTACTTGTATGTTTGGTCTTTCTGGTTATGTTCCTGCAGACCTCTGCTCTCTTATACTCACCTTTCGTGCCCCAACCTACTGCTTGTCTTCTTCCTTCCTTCGCCAGCGTGGCCACGGAAAATCTGAGCGAACCAAGCTGGTGTTGAACCAGTTTTGCTCATTCTCCCAGGAGGCCTCTGCTCCTGCAGCACAGGAAGAGAAGGTGGCTCACATTAAATACGTTTGGTGCTGTTCTCTCACCTTGTTCCAGAGGAAGAAGATTCAGAGGCAAGCTGCAGGTTGGCAGTTGGTTTAGGAGATGCCAGCGGCAAGGAAATGCAGGAGAATCCTTTTGTCCACAGTTGTGTGTGGTGTAAAGAAGCTATTCTGGACATGATTAAAGACTACAGCATTTGCTCGAAGGCGGTGTAGGCTGCACCACTGGACTCCCCATGCCGCTGCTCCAGTGTGGGTGAAGATGGCTGGTCTCATCTTCACTCCACTGACCAACAGCAGCAGGATGATCAGCCTGAGAAGGGATGGGGGAGACCTGTGCTGTAAGAGGGCCCTACACTGCGAGTCACCCATGGATAACGTCAGGGTCACGGTGTAGCCCTGCACCGTGGCTCTGTCACATGTCAGCATGCCACCACCAAGCCCTCCTCTACATCAGGAAGCTCTCCTCCAGTGACCCACCCTAACAGTGCAGGGGCTGAGTGCATGGCACTTGGGGCGATGCCAGGCTGTACCCCAACCACATCACTTTGCTAGGGCTGCCCCATGCCCTTGACTTCTCTAGCATCTCAGCAGCAGTCTCCTTGCCCCTTTATATGCCCCATTGCACCCTGACAACAGGTGCTACTCTTCCTCACCCCCCTTGGGACCCTGGAGGTCTGTGCAGACAGCTCCCTCGCTGCTCTCCTCATTAGCACCCCTCAGGACCAGCAGGCACAGCCACCAGCAGCAGCTCCTTTCCCCTCCAATCCCCTCCTCTTCCCTTCCATAATCTATCTACATATTAAAATTAGTTTGCCCCTGATTTACATGCGTAAGAAGGGATGTAATAATGAGGACGTAGATTAGAAGATTTAGCACAATCGTTTGTGTAGCTCGAGTCCCATCAAAGGGCAGCTCTGCCGAGCTGAGATTAAGAGGCAAACAGCTGCCGCGGAATTCAGTCCATTTGTTTGTTTGCTGTTTTCTCTCTTGACTCCAGCAAACAGTCTCATTAACATGCAAGTGATTTGCCCCTTAAGCCTTTTCCTGTTTATTACTGGGGGAGTTGCTGGCCAGGGCGAGGGCTTTGTAGAGCCCCTGGCCCAGATCTGAGAGATCCACACGCAAACCAAGATTAACATGGGAAGTAATTAAGAGCAAAGAAGGGGCCATGACACCTTGGTCCTTCTCCTCTTCCAGGCGCTGCTGCAGCCAGGGCACTGGGAGAAAGTGTAGGGTGGGGGGAAAGGGAGCACTGACACGGTGCCCCTGTACCCTGGCAGCCCCTACTCAGCCGTGGCGCTGGGCTCGCCTTCGCTCCCCTCTGGGTCTCCCCCTCCTCAAAATAGCTGCCTGTCTGCTAAACGCATTTGCAGCCTTCACTTCAATGGCCTCATTTGTCAGCACCTTCCATATGGTCCCTGCTCGCTGCCCGCCGCAGCTTTGGGACGCTGGGCAGTGCAACCCCATGCTGGCTGCTTCCCTGCTTGTGTGCGGCCTCCAGACTGTGACCAACTGTGCCCCCTGCTTCCCTGGCCCCTCGGAAGGGGTGCCCCTGCCCTGCCCAGCACCACGACCTCACCGCAGACACTGCAGCCTTCAGCATCACAGAAGCTGAGCGACTGGGATCCAGCTGGTGCAGGGATCGTGCAGCAGCCGTCCTCAGAGGCATTCGGCACTCTCAGATGGTGACTCACTGCGGGATCCCCGTGCGCTGGTCACCTGGAGCGGCTCCAGCTGTGAAAGGTAGCTCAAGGCCCCGGAGTAACGCTGGGAACAAACTGGCCTAGAATCACAGAACGGCCAGGGTTGGAAGGGACCCTAAAGATCACCGAGTTCCAACCCCCTGCGCAGGCAGCGACACCTTCACCACACCAGGTCACTTCGGGCCCCAGCCAACCTGCCCTTGAACACTGCCAGGGATGGGGCAGCCACAGCTGCCTTGGGAAACCTGCTCCAGCATCTCCCCACCCTCACAGCAAAGAATTTGTTCCTCATGGCCAACCTCAGTCTCCCCTCTTCAAGTCTGCAACCCTCTCGCCTTGTCCTCTCGCTATGCACCCGTGTTAAAGCCCTCCCCCAGCTTGCTTGTAGCCCCCTTCAGATCTTGGAAAGCTGCTGGAAGGTCACCTGGGAGCCTCCTTATAGTGTCTGCCTTTCAGTAGCACTCAGACTCAGCTGTGGCTGCAGGGGAAGACTGTGGAAAGAGCACAAGGGCAGCCACGGGGCACTCACCCACCAGCCCCCCTATCTGCAGCCAGCTGGGGATGCCAGACATGAGGAGAGGCACGAAGGATTTCCCGGGCTGAGAGAGAGAGACTGTCCCACAACTCAAAGCAAGCAGCCCTTTCTCTTCATGCACAGAGTGCCTGCTGTGCCCCTGCAAGACAAGTAAAACATGACTAATCCTACCACCTTGCTCCCGGAGGCAGTGACCGCTTCTAAGCGTGTGTCCACCCCGACAAGCGGGGATAGAGGCAGGAGCCTGCTCTGGCTGGCAGCCAGCTCCAGCCTGGCAGCAGGGTGCTGTGCTGGAGCATCTCCACATCCAGCCTCTCATCTTGGTCACTCTCAAGGCTCCTGGCTTGGGCACAACTGTCCCTGGAGCCAGAGTGGCTCCTGCCAGTCACGGGCTAAGCAGATCGCCCAGGCACGTGGCCGTGCTCCCCGGGTCAGGGCGACGGTTTTCGCTGGTTCCCACGACACTGACAGGTGATGACATCTGTGACCTTCTCCCGCAGTTTTCTTATGCACACGATGCTGCTGGGCTGCTGGGCACCTTTCCTTGAGGCTCAGGGCCAGCAGGGCAGGCAGTGTGCTGCAGCCTGGCCCCAAAGCCCTGTTCCTGGAGGGGCTAGCCATTGCCGTAGGTGCATTCACACAGGTGTCACTGGAGTTAGTTCCACGTACACCTGGGGAGAGCCTGTAGTGCTGCAGACACGTTACTGTAGGTCACCTTGGAATGAAGAGCCGCAGGAGGATCACAACACGCACTGCAAGTACCTCCTAACCTGAGGGCTTGCTTTTAGGGATCTTGATTTTAGGGGTAGAGATGCACAGACAGTTGGGTGCTTGCTCTTCCCCTGTCCCCAGTTAGCTGTCAGGTCCAGCTGAGCTCGCGGCTTTCGTAGGCTCAAATGTTTGGAGTGGCAGTGCCTTCCCCTCAAACAGCTCCTGGTAGCTGTCAGGGCAGTGCAGCAAGGAACAACCGAGCTCGAGTGTCTCTGGCCTCATGGCACGGCACGAAGGAACTGAGGTGGTGGCCGTGACCCTGACAAACGCCCCGCACCGCACACGGGCAAGATGAGGGGCCGCTTGTTGTGAACTCCCCGTTGCTGTTCCCAGCACCAGTTGGAGCGCTGCCTCCTCCAGGCGCAGGAAGTGGCACAGATCGTTGCTCACCCTGCCCACCTCACTGTGCTTGTCATGCCAGTGCCGAGGGCGAGATGAGCTTTCTCCCAGCACAGCCTGACCTGCTGCACAGCAGCGTGGTACAGCTGCAGTGATCAGTCATGGTCCAACAATGTCTGGGATCAGAATGAGTACTGGTTTCTCCCCTGCCTCGTGCCAGAACAGCTGCTGGATTCCTCTGATCTGCTGTGGCACTTGCCCCGTGCCCTTTCTCCTCCCTCCTCTGCAAGAGGCACCTTCCCAGGCAGCAGCCAGGTTCCAAGAGTGCTCCCCTAAGGGATGTCCCTGTGCAGTCCCAGGTGAGTCCTCAGCGAAGCCGTGCACAGCTGTACAGCGCCTTCTGTGCTCGACCACAAGTCAGCCCTGTCCGCAAGGAGGTCTCCAGGCAGCAGGAGCCACAGCGCTGCACCTCCCAGCGCAGTTTCTCCACCCACAGCACCTCAGCTTTGCTGCAATCGATCCTCAGCCGATGGGTGTAAGTTGTTCTGGCAGCCCCCACAGACTTCTGCCTGCTCTGCCTCCCTGAGTTGTTTTTTACATTTCTACAAAGAGAAGAGCTTGGGTCTTTTAACGGGATCTGGGTTCTGTGGTCCAGGCACTTACCCTCACGAACGCTCGAGTCCTTCTCACTCAAACACAGTACAGCCAGAGCAAGCTCAGCTTCCTTGGGTGGAGGTCAGGCCTGGAGAACCTCAAAGAAGAGAGCTGACACCAGAAATGTTCAGTCAGCCTTGCTGTAAGATGGTTGAACGCTCCAGCTCTAGATGCAGAGTGAGCTGCTGATGTCAACGTGCTCCCGCAGCTTGCCCCGAAATAAAAAGGGATCTGCAGGAGATGGCTGTTTGTCTGCAGCCCATGGTGGTGTTAGCATCTGCGACGCCCTCACACAGCACCTCCCTCCCACACCGCTCCTTGGGAACGTGCTGATGGCTCCCAAAGAGCAGGGCCAGCGCTTCAGCCAAAGGAAGACCTGTGATAGTGAACTGGCTCTGGGAAAAACCCATCAATTGAAAACATGAAGGGTATTGAAACAGCTCCCGGTCCCCCTAAAAAAGAGATGTCCTCCCAGGAGGGTCTAGAGATCACCTGGGATAATAGAATCATAAAATCATCCAGGTTGGAAGAGTCCTCCGGGGTCATCCAGTCCAGCCGTCACCCCCAAGAGCGGGGTCCTAAGCCCACTAATCCCCCAGGGCCACAACTAGTCATTTTTTGAACCCCTCCAGGGATGGCTACTCCCCCTCCCCAGGGCAGCCCGCTCCAACCCCTGACTACTCCGTCAGGGAAGACATGTTTCCTGATGTCCACCCTAACCCCCCTGGCACAACCTGAGGCCATCTCCTCTTGTCCTGTCGCTGGTGACCTGGGAGAAGGGGCTGAGCCCCACCTCTCTGCAACCTCCTGTCAGGCAGATGTGAAGAGCTGTGCAGGTCTCCCCTCAGCCTCCTCTTCTCCAGACTAAGCAGCCCCAGGTCCCTCAGCCGCTCCCCATCAGCCCTGTCCTCCAGGCCCTTTACCAGCTTCGTTGCCCTTCTCTGCACCCGCTCCAGTACCCCAATGTCCTTCTTGTGCTGAGGTGCCCAAAACTGCACCCAGTACATGAAGGGAGGCCTCACCTCTGCCCTGTACAGGGGACAATCATTCTACTCCTGCTGGCCACACTATTTCTGATCCAGGCCAGGATGCTGTTGGCCTTTCTGGCCACCTGGGCACCCTGCTGGCTCCTGTTCAGCTGCTGGCAATCAGCAGCCCCAGGTCCTTCTCCACCCAGCGGTCCTCCAGCCACTCTTCCCCAGGGCTGGAGCACTGCAGGGAGTTGTTGGGACCAGCACTTGGCCCCGTTAAACCTTCACACACCTGACCTCAGCCTATTGCTCCAGCCTGCTCAGGTCCCTCTGCAGGGGACCCTCAGGCAGATCCACCCCCCCAGCTTGGCGTCACCTGCAGCCCTGCTGAGGGAGCTCACAGCTCGCAGGGTGACGGTGGGAGATGGCGGGTGCAGAACCCCTTTGCCAAGGGGACAGCAGGGACACAGTCACATCCTGCTGCTTTCTATGACTCTACGACACTGGGTTCCCCGGAGCTCACGGGCTCCTGCATTGTGTGCGTGGAGGGTTCCCGGCCCTCGTAGCCTCTCCGCTCAGGACAAGCGCCCCAAATAGCTGAAGGCACAGAAAAGCACTTTGGTGGCACAGAAAAGCTGTTTGGTGGCACAGAAATGCAGTGTTCAAAGCCCATCTTCTCTCAGGAGGTCCCCAAGCCTTTTGGGCTGTGCATGGACACGTCACAGGGTCAGGCTGTGTCTCCTAACCTGTGGTTGTTCCACGCCCCAACGCTGCCAGGTCTCTGCTGGACTGTTCCTTTTCCTTTCAGTCAGGAATGAAATCTACAGTCACACAAGGGAGGGATTCTCTCATTCCAAACCGCTCCGATGCAGGCAGTCCCTCTTTGGAGCCAGCACTGTTCTTCTCACAGCTCTGATCAGCGCCGCTCTTGCGCCACACACGGACACCTTGTGCTCCTGTTTGCTACCGGGGAGCCTGCTCGAGTCTCGAGGATGGCTAATGCAGGGCCACTCCAGTGCGTTGGGTGGTCATCTGGCCACGTCAAAAGAGACTCAGGACTCTCTGGGCGCAGTCAAAGCCTTTGGCTTTAGCGCTGTGCACAGTACGTCACCCCTGCCATGTGCTTCTCTCTCGGTTCTTCTCCAGGGCTCAGACAGACGCCGTGCTCTGCGTTTGACTACAGCTGGTGCTGACTGGCCACTGTGTCGGCAGAGCTGGTGCTTGCTGAGGTCCGCGCGCGGGGCGCTGGATCTGGCCTCTGGCGCAGCAGAGAGCAGCTCATGTCCCTCGCACTGGGGACATCTGAAACTTGGCAGGAGCTGCCTCCCTGGCTGGGAACAGTGCTCGGGAGGATGGGAGCTCACACAGCACACCTCGTTCCTCCAGGGAGCAGCGAACACCCTTTGAAACTCTGTTCTTCATCTGCGTGGGTCTTCAGGCTGCTGAGCAGGAGCACTCGGGGCTGAGCTGGGCCCGGGCCACAGAGCACTTCAGTAGAGAGACGGAGGGGCTGCGGCGGGTCCAGAGGAGCAGTGAGGCTGGGCAGGGGACTGGAGGGAGAGGCTGAGAGAGCTGAGGCGGTTTAGCCTGGAGAAGACGAGACTCAGGGGGCACCTTCTCCCTCTCTCCAACTCCCCGAAGGGCTCCTCAGGCTTCCTAAGTTGTAGTCAGATTGGGGTCGGGTTCTTCTCCTAGGTGACCGGTGCCAGGACGAGAGGGCAGGGCTGAAGCTGACAGGAGAAGGTGAGGTTGGAGGGTCAGGCTTCCTGACAAAGCCCTTCCTCTGGAAAGGGGGATCAGATCCTGCAACGGGCTGCCCAGGGCACTGGGGAAGTCCCCGTCCCTGGGGGTGTCGAGGGACAGCCTGGCTGCGGCCCTCGGTGCCCCGGTGCGGCCGCTGTGGTGCTGCTGGGTCCCGGCCTGGGCTGGGTGAGCTCTGAGGGCCCCTCCGGCCTCCGTGAGCCCGTCTCAGCTCCCCAGCTCGGGCAGCCACTCGCAGCAGACAAGCGCGGGGAGCGCGGCGGATCGGGGGGCTTGGTGGGCCGAGAGAGGAGCCCCCCAGCCGCCACCCACAGCAGGGCCTTCTGCTGGCCGGGCCCGGCTGGGGCGGGCAAACGCTCAGGCCCGGCCCCGGTGCCCGCCGCGCCGAGGCCAAGGCCGTGGCAGGGGCGGCGGCCGGGAATGTGCTGCTGAGCCTAACCGAGTTTGCCAGCCATGCTTTTCTCATGGCCGCTGCACAATGGCCCGCTTTCTGCCCACCTGCCGACCGTGCCTAATTAGGCGAGGAGTTGATTAATTTGAGGTAATTGACAGCTAATTACGGGGGGGGCCGGCTCCCCACGGTGCCCAAGCAGCCTGTGGGCGGGCAGGGGCTCTGGAGGTCGTGACGTGGCGGGGCCTCGAGGAGAGTCGCCCGAGCGCCGCGCGGGGAGAGGCGGAGAGGGCCGTGGGCGGGCTGGGGCTCCCCACAGGCCTGTGGCCCTGGCAGGGGGCCGCGCTGGCGCTCCACGTGCCACCCAGGCTCTCAGGGTGCTTGCTGGCCCAGTGCAAATGCTGCCTGCCGGCCCGCTGGAAGGCATCGTCAGTGGCCGTGCGTCCCCGTCTGAGAGCGGGGGCTTCTTCGCGGTGGGGCTTTGCGGCCTGCGGCCCGCGAGGTGGCAAGAGACAGCCCCTTCCCTGACACCCCGCGCCAGCCCGTCATGGACAGCTTGGGCGCGTCCTCCGGGTTTACAAGCCCATCGCTCCTTCAGCCTTCTGGAAGGGGCAGGAGCCCTGCGCAGAGAGGAGCCAAGGGACACAGCGTGGTCGCACTGGAGATGTTAGCGCTGAACACGCTCACAGGGCCCTGATCGCAAGGGCAGCTGCACCACATTCCTCAGCCTCACGGCAAGTTAGCTGACCTTGGCTGACCTGTGCCACAGGTGTGTCCCTGCGGCCACACTTCTCCTGGAGCCGCGCAGCGGGCTGAAGGCCAGGGAATTCCACAGCCATACAACTCTGGGTAGGCAGAAGCAGGTCTGACCCTTGAGAGGGCAGTAAGTAGCCCCATCAGGACTGTCCTCTCAGACCTGCGGATGAGAAGAGTGTAGGGTCGTTTATCGAGAGGGGGTTCTCCAGAGCAGTCCAGCCTGCAGCCATGTCTTTGATTTGGGCTGATGTCACTTCAGCCACAGAGACCGATCGCTGCTTCACCGTGGTACTTGAACGTAGGTCTCTTGGACACCCCGTGTTCCACAACATTTAGGCCACCTCCTTTCCGTATGCATCTGTGGCTGCTGAAGAAAGAAGAGGAGTGGCAAGGTCACCAGGGCTCCGAGGAGTAGCCTGCTTCTCGGCGTAGCAGAAGGGCAAGCTTTCCCTACACCAAGTACACACAAGCCCTCAAAGGAAGCTACCTGAGCTGTAGGTACTGCTGAACTCGAAGACAGGGCCAACTGCTTGAATTTAGTTTGCTTTTTGTCTCAGAAGTTTCGGGTTGGGGATCCTCTGGACCTTGGGAATCCAAAGAGGGGAAGGTCTCAGCAAACAATTTGCCTCTGGGAAGCAATTCCCCGAGAGTTTCTGAAGATCCACCTGTACTGCCAGCAGGCTGCAGTGTTTCAGGTAAGTGTTTCAGGGTAAGATACTCCTCCTCCTCCTCCTCCTCCTGAGCAGTACTGAAGGAGGTTTGGAGTCCTTGGATGAGAACTGTGCTCCGCTGTGGACTGGCAACGTGGCCTGTTCGTTCCAGGACAGCCCTTTCCTTGCTTTCCTCTTCCAGCACAGCACAGGCTGCTCCATGTCGAAGAGCGTTTGATCTGAAATACTGAGATCTTCTCGGATCTTCACCTCTCCTCCTCTGATTCTGCAGGTCTGAGTCGTTCAGCTTTAACACCCCTGTCCACTTACTGAGGCTCTGCTGCAGCGAGGAATCTCTCAGCCTCTAAGAGGAGTCTCCTTGTTCGTTGTCCCTGCCCAAGGGGAGGTCCCGGTAGCCAGGAGACCTCGAAAGGCTCACAGCTAAAGCTACAGAGCAAACTAAACCTGAGCTCATTGCTCAAGTTAGCCCTTGGCTAGTGTATCTGTTTCCCCTGAATCCGTATTGTGTGCTGGCAGCCCACAGAGCCAACCCTGTCCTGGGCTGCAGCAAAAGAAGCCGTGACAGTCAGTTGAGGGAGGTGATTCTGCTCCTCTACTCTGCACTGGTGAGACCCTACCTGGAGTACTGGATCCAGTTCTGGAGTCCCCAACATAAGGAGGACAGACAGCTCCTGGAACAGGTCCAGAGGAGAGCAACTCAAAGGATCAGGGGGCTGCAGCACCTCCCCTGTGAGGACAGGCTGAGCAAGTTGGGGTTATTCAGTCTGGAGAAGAGGACGCTCCCAGGCGACCTTCGAGCAGCTTTCCAGTCTCTGAAGGGGCCTACAAGAAAGCTGGGGGAGGCCTTTTTATACAGGTGCTTAGCAAGAGGACAAGGGGAAAGGGCTGCAGACTTGAAGAGGAGAGATTTAGGTTGCACATGAGGAACAAATTCTTTGCTGTGAGGGTGGGGAGATGCTGGAGCAGGTTTCCCAAGGCAGCTGTGGCTGCCCCATCCCTGGCAGTGTTGAAGGCCAGGCTGGATGGCGCCCAGAGTGCCCTGCTCTAGTGAGGATGTCCCTGGCTATGCAGTGGGGTTAGAACTAGGTGATCTTTAGGGTCCCTTCCCACTCTGGCCATTCTGTGAGTCATTCTAGGATGAAACCACCGCACCTCTAGACATTGGCATAGCATTCTCAGCTGAGAAGAAGCAGTGTGCAGGGGATAAGGGTCGTGCTGAGGGGAGGGGTGAAGCACACTGTCACACAGGTTTCCCACACATCACAGAAAGCTAGGGATTGGAAGGGACCTCAAAAGACCATCCAGTCCAATCTCCCTGCCAGAACAGGATCCCCTAGATCAAGTCACAGAGGAGCACGGCCAGGCAGGTTTTAAAGGTATCCAGAGAAGGAGACTCCACAATCCCCCTGGGCAGCCCCTTCCCTTGCTCCAGTCACCCTCACTGGGACGAAGTTCTTTCTCACACTCATGTGGAACCTCCCACGTTCCAGCTCACACCTGTTGCCCCTTGTCCTGTCCTTGGATGCCACTGACCAGAGCCTGGCTCCATCCTCCTGACACTCACCCTTCACACACTGATCAACACTCATGGGGTCACCCCTCAGCCTCCTTTTTTCCCAGCTCCCTCAGCCTTTCCTCAGCAGGGAGATGCTCCCCTCCCTTCATCATCTTCGTGGCTCTGCGCTGGGCTCTCCCATGCCTACTGCACAGCAGCATCTGCAGCTGGGTCTGTGTTTGAACCTGTTGACAACACCACCTTCTTGGTGTCTGTCGGGTTCCGCATTGCTGCTGCTGAGAGAAAATGTCTCGGCACCTGGAGCCAAACCATGGCAGGAGGAGCCACCACGGCTCGCTAATTCACCCCTGGTTTCTCGGAGAGGCTCCCAGAATTTCGGGACTTTAGAGATTCGTGACGGTCCAGACTGACTCTGGAAACCTCCACAGATGCTGAGATTTCGAAGGCCGGACGACCACCGCAGCGTCAGAGGGAAGCAGGAGCCCTCTGCAATGGCCATTCAGGACGTTATGTCTCAGTCCAGTGTAGGAGCACTGTGAGCAAACCCCGTCTGTCTGTGGCTGTGCCTCGTGTGGGGTTCTCCTGTGACGTGCGGTGGGGGGAGTGAATTCTAATATCTCGGTGCCGTCCTTCCCCAGGCAGAAGAGCAAACGGCAACGGAGAAGCCTTATTGCTTCATTAAACAGAGTGAAAGAGACAGTGGAGGACGGCAACACGATGGACTTGATGCACTTCTGCCTGGGAGCTGGGAAATTTTGTCGAGAGAGTGACATACAGAAGGAGAGGCCAGCTGAACATAGAATGGGATCCCAATGAGACTTCAAGTGTTGTCCAAACCACAACCCCCAGCCATAAGGAAGTTCCTAGAAACCACCAGATGAGAATCACTGCAGCAGGAGCCAACGCGATGAGCGCTCTGGTACGTACTGTGTCGCGAGAAGGGCAGCTGAGTGAACTGGGGCTGCTTAGCCTGGAGAAGAGAAGATTGAGGGGACACCTTATTGCTCTCTACACCTACTTGAAAGGAAGCTGTAGAGAGGTGGAGGTCAGTCTGTTCTCCCTAGTGCTCGGTTGCAGGATGAGGGGAAGTGGCCTGAAGGTGCACCAGGGGAGGTTCAGGTGGGATGTCAGGAGGAATTTCTTTCCTGAAAGGGCTGTCGGGCACTGGAACAGCTGCCCAGGGAGGGGGTTGAGCCCCCATCCCTGGAGGTGTGGAAGAGAAGGGCAGATGTTGTGCTGGAGGACAGGGTTTAGTGGTGCTGATAGGGCTGGGAAGAGGCTGGATGATCTTGAAGGTCTCTTCCAGCTGAAACTCTTCAGCGATTAAGTGACTGACAAATTGGGTCCATTGACTACTCTCACGGAAGGCTGAGCACACCCTCTGTTAGGCATCAGAGGACCCCCAGCAAACCGATCTTGAGAGACACATCCCCGTGGATATCCAGCTTCCCTGGCTGCTCCGCTGCTCGTGGAACTTCTTCTTTTCTCTCAGTTTCTTGTTGACAGCCACTTCCTGTTGCTGTTTGCCCCTTTTATTCCACTTTCGTCACTACACCGCCAACAGGATTCCTTCGGCACTTCCCTTTGTGTTCTTCCCAACCTCCTGCCCAGGCCTCGCTGTCTTCCAGACTGTGTTGGGGCCCCGTCCCTGGAGGTGTTTAAGGCCAGGCTGGATGGGGCTCTGGCCAGCCTGGTCTAGGGTGGGGTGTCCCTGCCCATGGTGGGGGGTTTGGAATTGGAGGATCAGGTGGTCCCTTCCAGCCCAGAGTGATGCTGATCGTACAACTTCTGCAGCAAAGTGATCCTGCTCTGGCAGGGGGATTGGACCAGATGATCTTTCGGGGTCCCTCCCAATCCCTGATGATTCTATGATTTTTTATCTCTCTCATCTCTTCTATTTTCCAGCTTTTAAGATTTACACTCTAAAGCGTCCCCCTCGGTGACTTCCGCCTTCCTCTTTGCCTCTCTCCATCTCGGACTGTCGGGAGCCGCATCGCTGCCGCCAAGAGAGAACGTTGTCGCTCCCGAGAGTGTCATCGCTCCTCAAGGTGAAGGAAATTTATGGCCAGTGGGAAAGTCACCTGGACCTGGAGAGACTGAGAGAATTCTGAACCCTGGAGATCAACAAGCATTGAGCCTGAAGCTGGACGACCGTTGTGATTTGAGACAGAAGCCGGAGCTGTCTGCAGCGGACGTTCTGGACGTCGCTCATCTCAGCGAAGGGTAGGAGCCGAGTAACGAAACCCCCTCCACCCACCCATGTCTTGTGGGGGGGGTTGTCTCTGATGAGGTGGGTGGGAGTGAACGAGAACGTCCTGCTGCCTTTCTTCCCCAAACGGAGCCAGGTGTTCCACTGCCGGCAGACCCACCCACGGATTGTTAGAGCCTCCCTCTGCGTCTGACGCTTTGGCTGAAAGCTCTGGGGTGAAACAGGGCCAGTGTCCCAAAGCCAAGAGGTTAGTGGTGACCCAGATGGGACGGGTGGAGGTCCAGAGAGGGGCTCACACGTGACTACGCCACCACTACTGCAGCGCTGCACCGTCCCACTCACGGGGCAGGCAAACAGCTCCAAAACCGAGTAGGGAGTGAGAGGAGTGATCTCTGTTCTGCTCGAGCAAACAGCGTGCAGCTCCCTCGAAAGCCGCAGCGATCGCCCTAGTGATGTTGTCTGGTGAGGCAGGAGCAGCAAAGCCACAGCAGGCAATTCAAGAGGGCAGAATTAGGAAGATGACTTCTTGTCCTGCCCTGGTCTGTCAGCAGCCGCTCGGACGGAGTGAAGCAGAGGAGAATGACCTGAAATCTGCCCAGGAGCACCTGCAGCTGCTGCGCAAGCGTGAAAGGCTCCGGAGGGTCAGAACAAGCATTCCCCACCAGAGAAGGCTCCATCAGGCTTGTCAGGATCTTTGTCGTGCTCACACAGTCACTGAGTTGTTGGGGCTGGAGAAGCCCTCTGAGCTCAGCCAGCCCAGCCCAGCACCTGCCATCACCCCAGCAGCCAGCCCAGGGCACCGAGGGCCACAGTCAGGCTGCCCTTCAACACCTCCAGCCATGGGGACTCCAGCGCTGCCTCGGGCAGTCCGTGCAAGGGTCTGATCAGCTTCTCTGTGAGGAGGGGCTCCCTAACATCCAGCTTGACCCTCCCCTGGCAGCTCAGAGCACTACCAGGAACCTCACTTTTAGTGCTCTGTTTTTAAATCCTCGCTGCCTTCCCGTGACTTTCAACACCAAGAATTCTCTGGACAGAACTTACAGAGAAACAGGTTAACAGATCTGCAGCTTATTAGCTAAACCACCAATGCCTGGGAGCCACTTAGGTGCTTGTGGGTTGTTTTCTCCTCTTTTTGAAAGCCACATCTGTCTAATGAAACAGGGCACATGGCAAGCAGCGGGAAGGCCACTGGACTGTGGCTAAGAAGTCACAGGATTTGAGCTGTGTTTGCCAGACAACCTCTAATGAGTCTCCTTACATCTTGGTGTCTCCTTTTCTCCTACTCCTCATTTCCTGCTTCATCTGCTCAGAAGCTCTTAAGGGCAGAGACCTTCACCTAATTGTGTGCTTTGATGACGCACAGCACAATGAAGGTTTGATCCGTGCTGAGGTGGCTGTGACCTCAATCACCACTGTAATGCAATTATTATCTCCCTTTGCTAGAGACGTCCTCCAAGCACCACTTCAGCTCACGAGCCAGGTCTCTCCCAACTAGAAAGAGGTATGTGAGTGCCAGAAGCCATCTCATCTCTGCCCTCCGCTTGTCTGTGTCTCATCTATCTTCACAACATTCTCAAGGGCTGCAGATCTGTGCGAAGGATGCTCACCAGAACGTCCTCCTCACAAGGACAGGAAACCAACACGTTTTAACACCGAGTCTGTCCTCACCTGCCTCTAGAGTCAGATCTTCGCCGTGGCATTATTGATACTGCAAGATGACGGGCCAGGAAGGGAGATGTGCAACAAGCAAAGACCTTCACACCTCCAGAAAGCCAACCACGTCCTGGGCTGCAACAGAAGCAGTGACAGCCAGTCAAGGGAGGTGATTGTCCCCATCTACTCTGCACCAGTGAGATCCTACCTGGAGTACTGGGGTCCAGTTCTGGAGTCCGCAACACAAGGAGGACAGAGAGCTCCTGGAACAGGTCCAGAGGAGAGCAACTCAAAGGATCAGGGGGCTGCAGCACCTCCCCTATGAGGACAGGCTGAGCAAGTTGGGGTTGTTCAGCCTGGAGAAGAGGAGGCTCCCAAGTGACCTTCGAGCAGCTCTCCAGTCTCTGAAGGAAGGGGACTACAAGAAAGCTGGGGGAGGCCTTTTTATACAGCTTAGCAAGTGGACAGGGGGAAAGGACTGTAGACTTGAAGAGGGGAGATAGAGGTTGCACATGAGGAACAAATTCTTTGCTGTGAGGGTGGGGAGCTGCTGGAGCAGGTTTCCCAAGGCAGCTGTGGCTGCCCCATCCCTGGCAGTGTTCAAGGCCAGGTTGGCTGGTGTCCTGAGTGACCTGATCTAGTGAAGGTGTCGCTGCCTGTGAAGGGGGTTGGAACTAGATGATCTTTAAGGTCCCTTCCCACCCTGGCCAGTGTAGGATTCCTTGGGTAAAGAAACTGAGATTAAATGGAAAAACCAGTGAAGTGTCTTCCTGGAGACTTACCTCCTGGAGCCCCAAAACGAGGTCTGGGTTCTTGAGGAAGGCTTGACACGGGAAGCATCACTGGCTCAGGGAGGTCACTTGACCCTTGAGCTTCCAG
This sequence comes from Phoeniculus purpureus, assembly GCA_028565055.1. Classification (NCBI taxonomy): domain Eukaryota; kingdom Metazoa; phylum Chordata; class Aves; order Bucerotiformes; family Phoeniculidae; genus Phoeniculus; species Phoeniculus purpureus. Next base: position 23,252,272 of record JAOXOE010000506.1, read on the forward strand.
AGCATGAAAACAGAAGCGGGTGTAATGCTTTTTGGTTTTGTGCCACTGATTTGGTTCTCCTCCTCCTCCTTGGACCAAGAATGAAACACCTGCAGCACAGGTGAGTTGCTGTGGTGGGGGGATTGGACTAGATGACCTTCCGAGGTCCCTGCCAATGCCCAGTGCTCTGTGATTCTGTGATTAAAGACCTCTAGAAGGACCACACCATCCAAACCACACTTTGTCACCAACACACCCCATAACTTTGGGAACATCAGCCAGCAGTTACTTCTGCCAAGTGACTGCGTTCCTCTGCAAAGCAGCCCTGCGTTAGAACAGAAGGAGTGTGGCCATGAAGCTACTCGCTCCAGCGGCCCTCCTCAGCACACACTGCTCTTCCCTGCTGCTGGTGCCGCTCCCTCCTGCACACACAGTGTGCTTCTCGCTAACACTGTAAGTGCCCCCCCAGCAGCACTTGAGCCGAACGCTCCCGTTCATCTCCCCGTCAGCACTTGGCTTTCCAGCTGTCCCATTTCTGGCCACTTTGGGACCCCCGATGATCACCACAACTCACAGGAGAGCCCAACAGGTCCTGGAGGCCTTGGCAACTTCTCAGGGCTCTCCCAGGTGCCCACCTCTAACTGCAGGGCAGGAGATGACGCTTTCCGCTCTGGGTGAAGGGGTGCTGGGGAGCAGGCAGCGCTGGAGCTGGACCTGCTCCTGCTGCAGTCCTAAGCCCTTTCCCTCCGTCGATCCCTCCGTCCTTCGGGATGGCTGCTGGACACGCCGGGCGCAGTCCCGCTTCCCCTGGCCCACGCAGGTTTGCGGCTGCCCTGGCGCGATGGCTGGGTCTTGGCAGCGCCAGGTGCAGCTGCTGGGACTGCTGGCTGGGGGAACATTTGCCTCCTGGGCTGTTAATTAGCACAGCGACGGCAACTGTGCTCCATCGGCCAACCCATGCGGCCGAGTCCCCTCCCTCTGCACCAACTTTGCTCTTAATGAGAGCTGGACGGGGGACGCTCACAACACACTGCCTCAGAATAATATTTGGCTTTGTCCGCGCCGGTAACGAGGGCTGACAGGACCACGACGTCCGTTTCTCTTCTAATTAGCACACTTCCAGCGCGGCCCGAGCCAGCGGCCAGAGAAAACCGATCGGACAACCGTACGGACTCACAAACACAAAGAGGCCCATTCCCCGTAATTAGGTGAGACAGCCCCTCGGTCCCGTCCCAGCTGGAGCCTGCCGGCAGGGCTCTCGCTGTTTTGGTAAGGCCCAGCAACACAAGTTACACATCTCCCCGGGACGCTAATAAGCCCCTAATTGTCTTCCGCTTCACACGGCTCCTACCGTAGGGCTGACTTGGGGAAAGTCTCCTAACGAGCAGCAGCCGGCAGCCCCTGCTCCGCAGAGCGACCGGGCGCCGCCGCGCAGGCACTGCCAGCACAAGAGGGACGGGGCGAAGCCGCCGGCCGGGCAGCCCGGGCCTCGAGGGGCAGCTCCGTGCTGTGGGGCCAGCGGCTGGGCAGCGCTGCTGGGGCCACCAACCTTCCTCGCTCCCTCTCCTCTCCACCGCTGCCGCCCGCCTGTGTCGTAGAAACCCAAGTTCAACCCTCTGGGCTCACCCCGGTGGTGCAGGAGCAACCCCTGCTTCCACACAGCACCACGTCATCAGAAACAGGCGGTCGGACTCCAAAGATCTGCCTCTGCCTCTGCTCAGCGAGGCAGACTCCAAAGATCTGCCTCCAGCCTCCGCTCAGGGAGCTAGACTCGCCGTCTGCCTCCAGCCTCTGCTCAGGGAGGGAGACTCGCCGTCTGCCTCCAGCCTCCGCTCAGGGAGGGAGACTCGCCGTCTGCCTCCAGCCTCCGCTCAGGGAAGTAGACTCGCCGTCTGCCTGCAGCCTCCGCTCAGGGAAGTAGACTCGCCGTCTGCCTGCAGCCTCCGCTCAGGGAAGTAGACTCGCCGTCTGCCTGTCCCCTCAGAGGAACACGGCTGCTGGCACATGCTCTTCCCCCAGCGAGGCCATGCCCTACGATCAGGCTGGGAGGGAGCCCACAGGTGTGAAGAGACCTGTCAGTCCTCACGCTGCGCGGACATGAGACAGGCTGCTCGCGATAAAATGAGTGAAACCACCAGAGATCCCAGCAGAAGCCGAGAGGTGTGGGACCCCCCCCTCAAACTCCACGATCAAAACAAGGCGAGGCGAGGCACGCGCTCCAACCTTCTTCAGCGCGACGCTTTCCTGAGAACACACCAGCGGCCAAGTGTTTTTCCGCAAGACGTTTTCCCCAGGCTGCTCGTCTCGAGTCAACAACCTCAGCGGATCCCATCGAAGACACAGAGGCCCCGCGGGCGCTTCTCTGCCCGCGCAGTTGGTTACAATCTGACCCCTCCTGCAACCCGGGGCTCACGCTAACTCCTCCTGCAAGGGCTCTCTCCAGCAGTGGTTCCCCCGCCACGGGTTCCACACGAGGCATTGGGCTTTCGTGGGTTAGGCAGAAGGAGAAACCTAAGGTGGAGGACCAGGCTGACCCGTGCAGATGTACAAGAGAAAGACAGGAGCTAGTGATCCCCCCAAAAGGCAATTTAGGATAGTTAGTACATAAACACACAAAAATCAATCCAAGCTAACTAGGAGTCACTTTAACGCAGGGAGAGGAAGACAAAAGAAAGGCCACAGAAGGCGGCAGCCGGAGTGTCTGGTCAATGAACGAGGTGCAAGGTCATTCTTGTTACCCAAATTTTCTACTAGCAGTTAAGTAAAAGCTGTCGAGCTCAGCCCTCCTCCTCTTCGCTGTTCCTTACTGAGGTGTCTGCAACGGACAGGGAGCAGGGAGCCCTCTGGCTTCACTGGCCACTGGTCGGGGTGTGTGGCTACAGGAATCAGCAGGCAAGCCAGAGGCCAGCCACACCGACACCACCACCACCACCACCACAACAACAACAACTCGCCTGTTCTCTCCGTGCACCAGCTGCCCGGAGTCGGTAGTCCTGCTCACAGCAATACACGAGGGCAGGTCTAGCAGCCTGCAGCTTGGGGGTGGTAAAGACAAACCATGAGGAGATCCTGCCACGCTTCACGTCTAGCACCACCGAAGTGCACAGCCTTGTTTCACACAGCCTGCGAGAAACCCGATCGACCCTTGAGTCCGGACTGCGACCGACCGGCTACGAGGGACTCCAGGGTTCTGCATTTCATTGAACTACAGAAGCCCAGAACGGTTTAGGCTGGAAGAGACCTTAGAGATCATCAGCCAAAGCTCCCTGCCATGGGCAGCAAGGCCTCTCAAAACAGAAGGGACCCAAGAACAGACTTCTGTAACAAGAGGCTTGCTACGAGGAGGTCCTTCAGCCCGGTGTCGCTTCCCAGACCACACCTGTTTGGACGAGCTGGAGAGAGGAACCACTCGTGGTGCATCCTGTGGAGTTTGTGCTGTGTAAGAAACACTCCTGGTGGGTTAACTGATCTCTGTCGATCTCTCACTGCTCCACCTTGGTCCTTTCAGAACCTCACAAACTCACCGAGTACCTGGCCTGAGGGCTTGGGGCTTCCTAATCTCATTCTACATTAGCACCCACCCTCTGACTTCATGTGACATAACCCACTGCGGTGTCTTCTGCCAAACCCTGGGCCTTCCTCTGCTTTGGCTGACGTCTCAGCACGCGGCTCCTCTCGGCGTAACTCCCCAGCCTCTTCTGCCCGTCTTGCTTCAACAGCTTTTATTCCAAGTCCTGTCTCCGGCACCACGTGCCTCCCAGACCTCCACAGCTCCCACCCGGTGCCTGGCATGCGGCAGCTTCCAACAACACTGTTCTCCTGGATTCCCTCCTCCCAGGTCTGTCCCCAGTGTTGCTGAAAGAAACTCAGCTCAGCCCAGCACCCAGCATCACCCCAGTGGCCAGACCACGGCACTGAGGGCCACAGCCAGGCTGCCCTTCAACACCTCCAGGGGTGGCAACTCCACCACTGCCCCAGGCAGTCCACTCCAGGCTCTGATCACTCTTTCCATGAGGAAGGGCTTCCTGACACCCAACCTAACCCTCTCCTGGCAGCTTCAGGGTCTGCCCTGTTGTCCTGTCACTAGTTGCCTGGGAGAAGAGCCTGACCCCCCCATCTGACTGCAACCTCCCTTCGGGTAGTTGTAGAGGGGGGGAAGGTCCCCCCTGAGTCTCCTCTTCTCCAGGCTGAACACTCCCAGCTCCCTCAGCCTCTCCTCATCAGACTTCCCCTCCAGTCCCTTCCCCAGCCTCGTTGCTCCTCTGGACCCGCTCCAGCCCCTCCATCTCTTTCTTGAAGTGAGGGGCCCAGAACTGCCCCCAGTGCTTGAGGTGAGGCCTCACTAGTGCCCAGTGCAGGAGGAAAATTACATCCCCTGTCCTAGTGTGGCCAGATACTGTTGCTGATCCAAGCCAGGATGCCACTGGCCTTCGGGGCCACCTGGTCACCTGGCTGGCTCCTGTTCAGTCGGCTGTCACCCAGTGCTGCCAGGTCCCTCTCTGCCAGGCCGCTCTCCAGCCACTCACCCCCCAGTCTGTAGCTGCAGGGGGTTCTTGTGGCCCAAGTGCAGGACCCTGCCCTTGGCCCTGTCTCATCAATCCTCGAGACGTCATTTGGAATTTTCTAATAACTTATTTTTCAAGTTCAGGTCACTCTTGAGACCACTTCAAAGAAAGAAAAAATAAGTACAATGATGAAGAAGATGCAACAGAACACCGTACTATTCGACACTCTTCCCCAGCTCCCAGCGTGGTTACGGAATAAAAGTCATTTTTTCAGCCTCTTTACTCAGCTTTAACTTCTGCTCCTTTCATCTATTTAAAGAGTTTTTAATCCACTCAATTTTAATTTTAGCTGGCTTTTAATGTGACTGATCAAAAAGGAATTTGACAGAGGTGCAAGTGTACCCCTTATATTGTGGCCATCCAGTCGTCTCTATGTGACCAGCAGAAAAAATGGCCATGACAGGAAAGATAAGCAGTCCTGATACAAACTGTTTCCTAAAGCAAGGGAGGAATGCTGGAAAAGGGTTAGTAGAAAGATTACTTAAATCTGGATTTACATCAGTTCAGAGTAACTTACAGAGCTTCTGATACACAAATACTCCAGACTGTCATTAGATTCAGCTACCAAACTTACTTTGGCAACGTTCTGTCCCTCACTTTCAGGACACACATCATTTTGGATGAATGTCCTTAGCCTTAAAACACGCCAGTGAGTTGAGTGTTGACTGCATCTCTAAAATTCTAAAACTGTCATTTTTCTCATACAACCCATATGATGGTCTGGCTTGGAATGGACCTTAAAGATCACCTAGTTCCATCCACCCTGCCACAGGCAGGGACCCCTCGCACTAGACCAGGTTGCTCAAGACTCCATCCAGCCTGGGTGCAGCCACTCAGCAGTTATTCAGTAGAAATATTTAGATCACAGATTTACAAGCTGTTGGAGAGAAGCTCCCAAACTTGCTGAAATGTATTTTACTCTCTTTTTCTCAACGTTTCAGTGCTAGAGAGGTGTCAGCCCGAAACCCTAAAAGCTGAAAGCCTCTGTATTTTGTTAAGAACAACAAACCTGTTTTATAGGCACAGCCTTGAGCAAAACCAGTATTTAAATCCTCAGTGTTTTTCCTGAAAGCCTCTGTATTTTGTCAAGCACAACAAACCTGTTTTATAGGAACAGACTTGAGCAAAAGCAGTATTTGAATCCTTGGTGTTTCTCCCTCCCTCCTGGCTTAATGGAGTCACCTCTAAGGACTAAGGATGAGCCAACCTCCTGCTGCAAAGCACTGCCAACCCAGAGGGCGAATTCTCCCCAAAAGCCTACGAACAACACTTTGGCACCTGTCTGACCTGAAGTTTCCCTGCAGCAACAGCCAGGGAACTTTTCATGCCATACTAGGCACATAGAGATTTAAAATAAGTGTTATCTCATAAACACAACTCTGACACTGCTTATGTAACCCCCCACTTGGGCTAAAAGTGACTACTGAAACATTTCTTTATGCAAGGTCTTAGTTCAGTTAACGCGCACTCAGAAATAGCTTACCGTGTTTTGTTCATCAGGTCGGCTCCACGTGCTTTGTAATAATCTAAATTCTGTTGGAACTGGTGAGTCACTGGCCTAGGATTTCTCTAAAAAATTAAAAAAAAGTAAAACACTGTATTGAATTTTTGAGAGGTTTAAAGCAGAGACAAGAATTATGCTTGTTAATTCAGACTGGGAATTAGACATTTTCAGAGTAATTCCTTTTTCCAGGATCTTGATTTCTGAAGGTAGTAATGCCAGTTACATAAAAGTGAAGTCTTAAAACACTTAAAATAATTGTGTTACCAGCAAGTCCACTCCATGCTCACAGGAACTAGTGTTCTCCCACACAGCAGTGCTGGCTGTTGGCTGCAGTACCAACATCTCTAATTACATTCTTGGACAAGTTCAACAACAATCCGATTTCTTCCTTTAACTCAGGTACAGAACTTTGCTAATGTGATGTGCTAATGTGATTTAAAGAAAATGGTAACAGGAAGGACAAACTACAGGTAACACCAGTGATCCACTGAACGGATCACTGATAGTGTGAGCAAAGAATTAAGTTGGTGAGAACACGGGCATTGCCACTAGATGGCACACAGAGCCTTTTTTCCCCTTGAAATTTCAGCCTCCTCTGTCAAACGGAGGCCACGGATAAAGGAATGCTCTCCTAGAATACAATACTTATAATTATCACTGAAACCAAACGCCACTTGCTAGTCTCCACCTCTGCCACAGTGAAGATCTTTCGGTGCAGCACGCTGTCTCCAGTCGTTCTGAAATCACTCTTTGTGGACCTAATAGTGATTAATTTAGGTCTTCATTGTGTTATTTACCTGCAGGTCTTAAATCAGGTTTGTAACGCAGTTCTGAAAGCTTGTTTCCTATAAACCCTTTAATAGATGCATTCTTTTATGTGAAGAATTAGAAAACCTTACAGTGCAGCATTCCTGGCAGTCTTCAAAAAACACAGAATCAAAGAATCACAGAACATTAAGGACTGGAAGGGACTTCAAAAGATCATAGAGTCCAACCTCCTCACTACAGCAGGATCCCCTAGATCCAGTCGCACAGGAACATATCCGGGCGAGTAGGGAACAGGGATTAGTGGCCATGGTGGTTGGATTCATAGACTTGATTTTCCAGCCTTAATGATTCAATGATTCCAGATAAATGTGGGCTACAGTATACACATAAAGCACCTTGATCAAACAAATGCACTCTGAAAGACATTATTTGGAGAAGTACAAAAGCAATGTACAGAGATGAAACTTAAATAACACAGGTACAGAGACATTTAAAAAGAATTAGAAAACCCCACACATTAGAAGAGAAATGGCTTAAAGTAAATAGTTTCCAGTGTACCAGGCAATGAAATGGTAAATTTCTGCATAATGATTACAGATACAACATAGAACTAAGTATTTTACTAGTATTTGCTTTAAAGGTTTATTCATTCACAGGTTGTTGCCTTATGAATCTGATCTGCCTTCTTAAATCCTGCAAGTAATAAATATAGTTTTAATGAACTATGCAGTGACCTTTCTAAAATAGTTGTTCACGGGTGAGAGTACATGATATGTTCGACAGTCAGCCTTCAGCTGCTTGTTTCACATGTTGTATCTTTGCTCTCCAGATTTCACTATAGTATCATATGAAATATATGGATAGTATTATATAGTAATACACACTATTATATGGAGTATCAACAGACTCTCTCGTTTTCCAAACAGCTGCCAATAACCCACCTTCATTGGAAATCTTATTTTTGGAGAACAGAGGAATTGCATCATAGAGATCACTAGATGATCTTCCGAGGTCCCCTCCAATCCCTAATGTTCTTTAAAATACTGCACGTGCACAGAACGAACAAAGATTTAAAGAGGTGGTAGATATCAAATTAAGGCTGGGAATTTCCAGATAATTTCCTGCAGTCAGACTTAATCCTGGATCACAGTATCACAGTACCTTAGGGATTGGAAGGGACCTCAAAAGATCATCTAGTCCAATCCCCCTGCCACAGCAGGACCACCTAGTTCCACAGGAACATATCCAGGCGGTTTTTAAATGTATGTAGTGTCTTGTTTTGTTTCTTTGGAAACACATGAAACATCTTAAAAATACATCCTGTGTGTAATGTGCATTAAAAACTGAGACAACTAAAAGTTATTCTACAGGCGTTAAAAAAATCCTCAAGTCTCTTACCATCAACACTCTAATGGCCAATCTATGTTTTCCTTCTGTCATAAATCAATACTGACTTAAGTGTACACGTTCATATGGCTGGTGAGGCAATCCTCATCAACTGAGTGAAATAACAATGAATCAGCTTTAGTGACTATTGCTCTACTTTGGTAATCCAATGCATTTCTATGATAATCAAATCCAAACAGATGTGATGAGGATAACTGATGGTTCTGCTGGTACTACAGAGGAATCAGAGTAACTTTTCTCCTATGAATTAAACAACTTTTTTCTACATGTGTTGGTGACCATTTCAACAAGGTGATTAAAAGAAGGGCATTTCTAAGTCAGGAGGATGAAGCCAGGGTCTGCTCAGTGTCATCTAATGATAGGACAAGGGGCAATGGGTGCAAGCTGGAACAGAGGAGGTTCCACATCAACATGAGAAGGAACTTCACGGTGAGGGTGACAGAGCACTGGAAGGGACTGCCCAGGGAGGTGGTAGAGTCTCTTTCTTTGGAGATGTTTAAGACCTGCCTGGCCATGTTACTATGTGACTTGATCTAGAGGATCCTGCTGTGGTGGGGGAATTAGACTAGATCGTAGAATCATTAGGGACTGAATGATCTTTCGAGGTCCCTTCCAATGTTACCAAATGCTAGCCAGTTGTGCAATTTCCTTCTGGAAACTCAGTATGTATTTTAAACGTCACAGACTCATTGACATTTCTTTCCTATCATCCAATAAATAATAAAAAAATTGCATATTGCTTCTCAATAAAAGAAATAGCAAAGAGGAAAAGATCCTCTGGAACATGATCTTGAAACATATTTATGCAGAGATGACAAGCAATTCAAGACACAGAAGGCTGATCTGCTATCTAAGCACTTAAATACCAAAGCTTACTGCTGCAACTCCTGTAGCACCACAGAGACAAACTTTTGGGAAATTCCATGATTTAGGGAAAAAAACCCAGCACCAAACATATAGGTGAGCAGACAACTAATCACCAAAGAAATCTTAAATTCTTCTGAAAACTGCTATTCACACAACAAAACCCCTGGTTTTTAGGAAGATTCTGATCTTTAAGCCATTGTGACTGTCCTGTACATTTCATATTCCCGTTAACCATTTCAGTAAGTTAAATACTAGAAGCAGAAAGAAAAACCTACACACTTACAGTGTCACTTCCTTATGAATTTTAAAGGAATTCCCCCCTTTAAGCACCCAATTTGAGCTGTCCCCTATATTACAGTCTATGCGTTGGGACTGAAGACTACATACATTTATTTACAGCAAACCACATCTTGTTATTTAAAATATTCACAGCAACCACATTTGTTTCCTGCCACAGTGCAATTTAGAATGATGCTATTTGTATTTTTCATTACTTAAGCAAGTGAAGATTTTCCTTCTCTTTTTCAATTTATAGAAGATTTTTACTAGTACCTCAGGTAGAATATTTTTTCTTAAAAGGACAGTGAAATCCTCCTTTCAAATGAGTAGTTTGCTCAAGCACTGTAAAAATTCTGTGAAGGCATTACATAGATTAACGCATTTATGTTTCTCCCCTCCTAAAAAAAGAGAGTGCAGCAATCAGCTGGCCTGTGCCAACACTACAAATCCCTTGTCCCCACACCCTTCACGTGTGGGGACCAAGTCTGTTGGTTTTATAATTCTTCTAATTGTAATTTCTAGCTGGAGAGAGTTTTGTTTCCTTTGCTAGAAAATGCCAAATTTATACTTTTAAAATGACACTGTATGAAATGCAGATACACCAATAGAGATTGATGTCATTTGAACTTTGTCTCCTCAAAATGTATAAGCCACAGCCCAAAGTGAAGAGATGCCTTAAAATGTTTCAGGTATCCCTGAGAAACTCCTGTCTCAGAGTCCTTCCTGGCCTAAAATATACCCTCCCTGCTTCAGTTCTCTGCTGAAGTCCTAACCCCTGTCCCCCTGCTTCTTCCCCCAGACACCACCAGACTGACTCACTCCAATTCCCACAGCTGGCAGGAGGTTCTTGGTAACTTTACATTTGGCTTCATTCTCCCCCAGAGACACGAAGAGGAGTTCAGTTATACCCACACCTGTTCTCTTCCTAGGTAGGAGGCTGAGGCAAGGCTCACACAATGCAGCAGAGATTCCCTAAAGTTGCATGAATGGCTGAAAAGCAACTCCCACCAGCCAAGGACCACACTCCATATGCTGAAATTCCCTAGTAATAACCTTTTTCCTCCCTGGCGTTTGCTTCTTTGTCAAGGTACTTCCTCCCCCCCCGCCATACTATTAACAACAAAAAAAAAATCAAGTTCAATTTTGCACAAAATCTGAAGGTTCAGAATAAGAGACAGCAATGAAAAAAGATTTCCAATCTCTGATGAAAAATGAGACTTATTTTAGCGAACATGCTATTGCCTCAGTGCCAAGGGAAAAGCACTCGTCATTAGAGAAATGAATTGTTCAGCTGTTTATAAGCAAAAAGCTCTGGGGGAATTTCTCCAGGCCCAAACCACAAAGCATTGCAGGGTTACACAAACATATGTTGCAGGTGTTTCAGGGTAGACAGGTGGGAAAACCTCAGCTACTGAAAAATGCTCCACTTAATAGACTGTACCTAGAACTAGACAACCTAAAAGCAGCAGAGAAAACCCCAATCAAAACCGCAGCAGCAGTGGTACCTACATGCAGCAATGTGCTCACCAAAATCAGCATCTCGCTAGTGCCGAACTTGAGTTTTTATAACCAGTTTATTACAATCTATTAAACAAATGCTACCAAACAAAGCTTTTTGTGTCTAAGCGAGTATTTTAAACCTAACCAATGATCTGACTGAACTAAACATATATTAAACAAAAGGAAAGATAATTATGTTCTTTTGTTTAAGTATTTTTAAGAAGCCAGTTTGCTCCCTTTCCCCCTCTGCAGCTGACTGGGCATCACTGGATTTTTTTTGTTCTCACACAGGCTAAGATATTTTTGTAGTAAATGCTTTTCTTTTTTTAAGAGAAGTTGGAGAAGCATATGGCTCTAATATTCAGTACTGACTGGGAGGCCAGCAAAGATCCTTCAAGATCACTTTTGCTTCTTTCTTCAAAGATGACAAAAATACGGCAAAAATGTGTACTGAGAACACAGCTGGAATACAGCAGCTGAGATGTGGATAAGGAATACGGTCTGCTTGGTTTAGCAGCCGTTTTTCTATTAGGCGCTAATAATTAACATGAAGTGCACACTAAAGATTATCTAATAGCCTGGCTGCACAGATAATCTCACCCTTCCCATTTATTCCTTTGTCAGGTATCCAAGCAGCTGTTTCCACTTCATGACTGGACTCACACAGTGCAAGCAACAGCTTAACATTATTATTTTGCATAGCAAACAACAAATCTGCCCCAAACTCCAGAGCACCCAAAGCAAGTGTCACCCCCAAAAAACAAGGAACTTCTTCCCAGTGAGGGTGACAGAGCACTGGAAGGTGTTGCCCAGGGGGGTTGTGGAGTCTCCTTCTCTGGAGACATTCAAAACCCGCCTGGACATGTTCCTGTGTGACTTCATCTAGGTGATCCTGCTGTGGCAGGGGGATTGGACTGGATGATCTCTTGAGGTCCCTTCCAATTCCTAATGTTTTGTGATTCTGTGATTCACCTTTTAATTTCTCTACTCCCTAGTTACACCTTTTGCACAACACACAACCTATTCATCCCATCCACCCAAGAACCACTGATTAAATGCTGATTTAAAAGAAAAACAATGGGTAATATTAGAGGACACAGTAGTTCAAGGCCAACAGCAAAATATTACCCAATACCTGGTTTGACAGTCTGCATCTATCAACTCTCCATATGAAAGTAGCACGTGAAAAGTATCCTGCGCAGAACTAATAAAGAACTTCCTTTAATCACAGGAGTCAGGAGATCTGCACACTAATACTGACGTTGGCAAAGGAACACCATAATCCTCAAACTGGGAATAATGCTTCCTGTTCACATTTTTCAGAAAGATGCCGTGGGTCTCAGTTGCAGAACTCATTATTTACAACGCAATAACAGCAGGAAGAATTATCATGTTTAATCGTTTCTAAAGAAAATTAGGGAGTGGAGTTTTTTTTTTTCCCCGAAACAACAAAAAATCTCAGACAGAACTGAAAAGGAAAGAAATTCACTCAATTGGGTTGAGGCAGAGAAAAAAACCCCTGAACTCTGATCAAGCTGAAAAAACAAAAAATATATCTGTTACATGACAAAGCTCCATCCCCCTGGCAACTAGAAATTTCAGATAGCAGACAGATAATTTAAATACTGTGCATTATGGTCTGTTTTTGACTTTGCTTTCTCTCACATGGGCATTCTATGACAGGAGATGAAGAAAGGGAAAAAAAAGAGACAAGTGAGGTTTAAAAATACTTCAGTGATTTGACTGAAAGAAATTTCTAGTGGAATATTTTGGCTTCTTATTGTAATGAATTGGAAAGCCTGCTCTTTTTTTCATTCATATTTTTTCAGCATGTTTTGTTTTAACAGGTAGATCAAATCCTACCAAATCAGCTTTTATCACTCGTCCAGACAAAACCACTCTGGCAAGCCGGTGTTCATAACCTGCGTAAAATCCCCATCTCGCATCAAGAGAATCACTCAAGTGCCTTTTAAATCTGCCTCTTAATTTAGTTGCCTGTTTTTCAGCTAAACCCTTGGTTTTAAGAAGTAAATTAACTAAATAGTGAGGTATAAATCTGACAGTTTTCGGCCCTATCCTGTGACAGATTTATGCTCTGGCATCTTGCAGCCCCACACGGTTAGGAACAGGAGTTTTACAACATTGTGAGGAAAGATCCAGGCTTTTGAAGGGAACACACAGCAAGGCTCGCTTTAAACCCTGGAATGCTCCAAATTATCAGATTTAAAATGTGACATCTTTATGTACAGAAAAGCTACCACATTATGGTTTTATTGGCACTCGTTTTGGACAACCTGCATACCTCACTTATGGCTCTGAGAGTGATGCAGTTCTCTGAAGCTTCTGCTGACAAACACTTACAGCCACACTTAGAGCCTTTCATCTTCTCCAAATACATGCTTGTACACACACCTCACACACCAGGGAAAACAAGGACATTTTAAGGTGTGATTTGGTAGGTTTTTTGCTATTTGGAAAAGAAACAGATTAATTGATGTTCCCTGTGTAATGTGCTATGTAAAACACTTCAGAACGGTCCCCAGGGAAGTGAAAGAGGCTCTTTCAGAGAGCCCCATGCACGCACCACGGGAAAAGAAACACAATGTCCAAGTATTTTTGCGCTAAACCACAAAAAGGCTTGAAGGTCCTGGTGCTGCGGGACAAGCAACTGCTTTCACTTAGGGATTCTAATTAAAAAAAAAGGATACTGCAGAGTTCTTGCCATCATTACTGCGCCTCTGAAAGACAAAGACATCCCTTTGCCAAACCTAATTTTTTACAAAAAGCCACAGCAAAGGACAAAATGTACAAAGGATAAAATGCTATTTCAGGAAAGCATTCCCCAATACATGCACTCTATAAAACAGATTCTAAACCAACAATTAATACATTAACATTTACTATAAAATACATGGATACACCTACATTTGTATCAGAAGAGACTGAACTTAAATTGCATCAAAACAGATTGGACGTTATTGTGATTCACTAGCTGGTCTACCATACATTATTGAGAAGTTATTAATCTATTTTTATATAACTCACAGCTTGTGTTTCGCAAATTTTAGTCAATTGAATTATGACACAGAGAACTTTTTGATTACATTGAATCAAGGTGCTTTGTTTTAAGTGGTTCCTTTTGACAAACTACCCTGCAAACTGGAAGTGATTAATTGAATTGTCAGGTTGTACATAAGAAGAACCATAATCACTTCACTCTAACACTGTTAAATACATTTTATTAGTGTAATTTTATAAATAACAACATGACTCTGAATGAGAGGGTCAGTAGCTTTAGAAGACTCTTGAAACAGAAGTAAAGCAATCCTCCGAAATAAACAGCCTCAAGAAAATCACAAGCAATAGGTTTTATTGGTAGCTACAGTAATTAAGAGCTTAAAGTGCTTCAGCTTCATGCTTCATTAGTACAGGGCTGTTTTTACTCTGCTCCTAAGGATATCAGCCTGTGCAAATAGAAGAGTTTGAAGTTTTCCCTTCCAAAGAGAATTTTGTTTTCCATCTTGCCTCTCTAAAGTATTTGCCCTTAACAGTGAACTCCCTGTCAATATTAATGGGAATGCTGATCAGTACAGTGGAACATTCCTTCCCTATTTTCAAACTTTCCCTGATTGCTCCTCTGGCCTGACCAGGATGTTGCCTCATCGGAAGCCTTCTGATAAAATAGGGAAGACAACTAGATAAAATGCCTACTTCTGAAATCTTCAGAGAAAATAAAAAATTGCAAACACTTTTTCTTTTGTATGTTTACAGTTAGCCCAGTGACTGACTGGCAACTAGCAGTTGCCTTGAATATTTATTGAATAATGTACACATTACTAGCTGTCCAATACAGCACTATTAGGTACTGGGTTTAATATTGGTTAAAAGTAGAAACAATGGTTTGCAACTTGCCTTTTGCTGTCTCTTCTCAAAGACTCTGCACCTCTCCAACTACCCAGAAACCACCAGCCATGCTTTCAACTCCTCACCACCCTCCAGGCCAGCAGCTCTCCTGCTGGGTCACACAAGACCAGTAATGAGAACAACAAAGTCAACTTGTCCTCCATTCTGGACTCTACCCTCACTGCCAGTAGTGGTCTGCAACAGCATCCCACTCAGCCATACACAGAACTTGGACAAGTCTTTGGTGTCTATGTCCTAAGTCCTATGGCATAGCATTTGTCTTCACAGAATCACAGAGCATTAGGGATTGGAAGGGGTCTTGAAAGGTCATCTAGTCCAACCCCCCTGTCACAGCAGGATCACCTAGACCAAGTCATACAGGAACATATCCAGGTGGGTTTTAAATGTCTCTAGAGAAGGAGAGTCCACCACCTCCCTGGGCAGCCCCCTCCAGTGCTCTGTCACCCTCACTGCGGAAGAAATTCCTTCTCATATTTATGTGGAAACTCCTCTGTTCCAGCTCACACCCATTGCCCCTTGTCTTATCACTGGATGCTACTGAGCAGAGCCTGGCTCCATCCTCTTGACACTCATCCGTTTCCTATTTATAAACATTAATAAGGTCACCCCTCAGTCTTCTTTCCCCTAAGCTAAAGAGACCCTGCTCCATCTTAACTAAGAGAGGTGCCACTGTTCAGCAAGCTTTGCTCTATTTTGTATTATTTACCACCATTTACCCATTAATTTACATTTGATGGCTGCTTAACTTTGACAGAATATTTTTGGCTTTTTAACATTAAAGAGAGAGCAAAGCTGGAACCTGCACTGATGTTGGCAGTCTGAGAGATCAGCTTTCTCCTGAGTGATGACTACTGTGTTACATATGATACTTAGGAATGAAAAGGATGTGGAAGGATTTCTTATTCAAGAAGTCTTGACTAGATGACTAATCAGCCACTTTCCAAGATCTTTTTCCTGAAAATATTACCTGTGTCACACACAGAGGATACTTTGAAGAAGACTATTTGGTTTACCTGTCAGGGGAGATTGCAACAAACTCTGAGAGCTGTTAGAAAGTTGCTGTACTATGAGCACTGACCACATAGACTGTCTTACATTTTAAAATGTGTAGGCGCACTGGAAAAGAAGGTTTTGAACAAAATGTACAAAAACAAAGAGGATTTTTAATTCATGGTACACTTACTATTTTTATGTGGTACTATGGCAACATGCTTATTCCAAGTAATTTATAATTAAATGCATAGCTGCCTGTCTTACCTTTTCCTATTAGTGAAACAATAGCCAAATGTGTAAAACAATCAATCTTAAAACAAAAGCATGACCTATCTCCTCGGAAAACAAAAGTTTCTGATGTTAACCACATGAACATACACAAAGAACATGTAATTCTTAATTGTACAGGCCTGTGTTAAAAAGCTCAGCACCATTAAAAAGCTCTAAACACCGTTGTGTTTAGATTGCTGGTCACCTGATAGCACTTGCAAATGGAAAGCTAAACCGCCAATGTGCTTGAGTCCACCACAAAGAACATGTGGTTCTACAACCTGGGAGCAGTCTGAAGTTCCTGACACATTCTTCATTAAAATCTATCTAGGTTGCATTAAGCATTCAAGATCTTACTATTTCAGAAAGTAAGACAAATAGATGTTTTCTGTACATCACTGGAATTAAATGCATTTAGTTTTCTTTCTTGTCATTCCTTTCCTTCCAGATGAAGAGACATGTACTCAGCTTTTCGGTAAAACCTCGTTTTCTTTATCAGCTCTATCACCCGTCCAGGTAATTCTCCTATCAAGTGCAGGTGACTTTACTTGTACCATCAGCTCCTACTGCACTGGGATACCCATTATTATCCACCTTCCTCATACCTTCTGTACACCCAAATCCCCACATGTATTACTAAGAATCTCTAGAAATACCCATTGTATCCTTCATAACTTCAATAAAAATCTCGACAACCCCCCTCCTTTCCCCATTTTTGTTCAGAGACTCCCTCCCCCTTGTTGGTTTCCCTCTCCCACCAGTACCTCAGTGTGTAGGTACAAATTAATGAGTTGCTAATGCCCGAACACTGCCAGATCCCAACTTCTGATTGGCTGCAATATGGTCATTAAAGAGAGGTAATTAATGCCAGATTGCACACACAATGCTAACAAACAAACAAAACAACCCCAAACCTGCTTTACTCCTGCCACAAACAGCAAAACAAACACTACTGACATAACGCCAGCTTTCAAAGGACAGTTGCAGCTCTGCAGTGGCACCTCCGTTAATGAGTGTATAGAAAAGAATTTATCTGAAGAAGAAGAAAGTGAAACTCAACAGCCTTTCAGGAACATGAAACTAGCTGGGAGAAAACTCTGAGACTGTGGCAGCTACTTAAGAAGAAAATTCAGCTGAAAATAAACGTACAAAGAGTTTGGTTGAAAATTTCAGTAATGTGTTTTCCCCCTGTCACTTCCTGCTCAGATTGTGAAAAGTGTTAAAAGCTGGAATGCAGATTTCTCTGATAATCGGTACATGAGTGATCATGCCCATATATTATTGCTTAGGTTTTCTGTCGGTTCCCATAATTTTAGTCATGACAAACTAATATGACTTCTTTGAAATATCATGCATGCTTCACCATGGATTTAGTTAGAATTTAATAATGTTATCTGGCCACTTCCAGTGTCAGTACTCAGCTTACAATACAGTGATGATAAAAAAGCAGCAGCAGAAACCAGACCATTACTAACAACTTAATTCCCACCAACCAAGCAAATCAGAGAGTCACAGAATCACAGAAGGAGACTCCACAACCCGCCTGGGCAGCCTGTTTCAGTGCTCCATCACCCTCACCATGAAGAAGTTCCTTCTCATATTCATGTGAAACCTCCTCTGTCCCAGCTCACACCCATTGCGCCTTGTCCTATCATTAGATGACACCGAGCAGAGCCTGGCTCCATCCTCCTGACACCCATCCTTCACATTATTTATCAACATTAATGAGGCCACCCCTTAGCCTCCTTTTCTCCAAGCTCATGAGACCCAGCTCCCTCAGCCTTTCCTTACCAGGGAGATGTTCCACTCCCTTCATCAAATTCGTGGCTCTGCGCTGGACTCTCTCAAGCAATATTGTGTCCTTTTGGAACTGAGGGGCCCAGAACTGGACACAAAATCCAGATTTGGTCTCAGCAGGGCAGAGTAGAGGGGAAGGAGAACCTCTCTCGATCTGCTAACCATTCCCCTTTTGATGCACTGCAGGATGCCACTGGCCTTCTTGGCCACAAGGGCACATTGCGGCTCATGGTCATCCTGCTGTCCACCAGGACCCCCAGGTCCCTTTCTCCTACATTGCTCTCCCACAGGTCAGTCCCCAACCTACACTGGTACCTGGGGTTGTTCTTGCCTACATCAGTTTCTTCTGTCTTCTGTGGAACCAACGGTTCATGATAAAAGGTGTTGCCACCGAATTAAGCTTCTAACTATTTTTTCCTCAATGAATAGGGTAACTCTCCACTTTTAAAATCTCGGAAAGCAAACTTATTTTGTAAAAGATCTAAGAATACAACCAGGCTTATAGACAAAGGGTGGCTGTCAGATTCTTAGTATGCAACCCAAAACTGTAATATACTGAGTAGTGCTTCAGTTTTCTAATAAGTCATTGTGATAAGGTTAACACTTCAACACAGTGCAACATACAAATAAGAACACCCAAAGATGAAAATTACTTTGCTTATGTTGCTGTATTAGAATTTTATTTGCTGAAGGGTGAAAACAGATTTGCAAAATTCACAGTTAACTTAAAACAATAGTTTTAAACCTTTTATTCCTAGCCCTGGCTGCCTTCAGGAAGGAAAGAACATCTGGTTATTTAAGGAACACAATATGTTCACATTTTCTATGACTTTTGTTTCTAATTGGGTTTTTAAATTTTTTTTTTATTTGAACAACTCTAGTTAGAACTATGTTTTTTAATCACTTTATATTTTTTCCACTGCCCTATCTCTGTATCTCTACTTCTAATTTCACAGCCTTTGCCTTGAAAATTAACAGTGCACAATGTTTTTTGATAAGGAAAAAAAATGAAGATAATTGGGCACTCCTGGGATATTAAACACAGAGACATACCTTCAGTAAATGCTTTTGGATATACACAAAAAACCCTCTCTTTTCTTTGTTCATTTCAAATATACCTAGTTTTAATTGCTTATTCTTCTGTAAGAAACTCTACTGTTATATTCAAAAGGACTGTAAGTGCACAGAAGTTACTTCCATATAAATAAGTGATTATCTGTTCAAAGATTAGATGTGAAAGAAACACTCTGTGAAGCACCCTGTGAAAAGACAACACTGACTCAAGCTTTTCATTCTACATTTTTGTGTGAACTGAAACCAGACGAATGCAGAAAAGGCTGACACTCAATTTTTATGCATTGATCCATACTCATGCCTGTAAAATTAGTATCTATTGGTCCCCCTTTCAGAGACAGGTGCATTAACTTGTTTTTACCTAAGGTAGGGTAGACGGTTGGACCCGATGATCCCAGAGATCTTTTCCAACCAGAGTGATTCTGTGATTCAGGTCTCTATCTAGACTCTGTACAATTAATCACCACTTTTTGGGCTCTATTGTATAGCCAATTCTTAATCCAATTCACAATCTTATCATTGATTCCACAATTCCTAAGCTTATTTACGAGGATGTTACAGGGGACTGTTATTGTTATCACTGGGTAATGCTAAGACCTGCTGAAGTTTGATTTCACAAAAGGTCAGGATAGACTTGTTCATCTGTATGAAGGAAACCCCATCCATCTTTTAGTTATAGCTTTCTTCTGACATTTAGGTTCTCTCCTTGTTACTACAGCAGTGAGAAGAAGCAAGCAAAATGCAACAGGTTCATCAAGCCGAAGTTTAGCTCTCCTGATAGTCTACAAAACAAATGAGTAAGCAGCAGATACTTGTTATGATAGACCAAGGTTACAGAAGACATAGCAAATGTTACTAGATTTGCAAACTCAGGTTCTCCAAAATTGGAAGTTGTGGATGGAAAGGAAAGGGTCTATGTGGTCCACTTCAACTACATCACCACTTATCGCAGGACAGTTCCTCAAGAATCTTTAAGTTTTATGTACATGCACCAACCTTTCTTAGTCCAAGGACCCCACAACTTCCTCTTGGTGAAATCACTTGGCATTTACCTAGCTGCAAAACTAATCCCAAAGACAATGCAGATTAACAAACCACAAAGAGTCAGATCCATGTTTGCCCCTGTCCATGACTTCTAAACTGCATTTCTTATCCAGCTGAGATTTAAGGCACTGAGGAGCAGAGAGCAACCCTCTCTCAGGTATTTGGAACAACACTAAATACTATTCCTATGTTCAACAAATAATGAAATAAGCCAGAGTCTCCCACAGATGAGTTCCTCGACTTCACATATTAAAACCCAAGTGAAATCTTGGAAGAAATGCCACATGAACAACTCAGCCCTGGCTCAGGAGATCTGAATTGCACTCAACCAAATGTAATTTCCCATTGGAAGGTAGAAGCTGAAGACCGAGAAATGCTGAGGAAAAGATCAAAGGAGGAAGCAAAATCATTAAGCACTGGATTTGCTAATCATCCCTCACAAGATATGCTACTGACTAAAATCTCCTTGTCTTTCCTTCCACTCTTCTTTTCCTTGCTCAGGGAACGAAGGCAAACTGAATTGTCTTTATGCAGATAGCAAAAAGTTAACATAATTTTCCCACTTGTATTGCTATGTAATTTGTGTACTGACTTTAGACTCCTACAGCACCCATGGTGTATCAACGAGTCTTCCCTTTCATTCTCTGTAATGAAATTTTTTGACAGCCTTGGAACATTTTTACGTGTAGGTCTGATATCCTTTTCAGAAACATGTTGCAGTGAACCAGTATTTCCTTAAAGACACACAAATGGAAAAGTACCTAGGAAAGGATAAGAAACAGGTACTCGAGTCTTAGCATTGAAAAAAACATTACTTTCTCAGATCAGGAGTTATTCTTCCATTCAGAGTGATCCTTTACAACAGTTTAGTTCTCTTACTGTGAGAAGTCCTTAACTATTTATGTGGTTCCAACCCAAAAATCCAACATAAAAGGAGAGGTGGCTTCAAATCCAGTGCAGATCTTCATTCTCAACATACCCACTTCCTAACCTCCAAAGTATTTCCCAAGCAAGTAAGTACAGGTCAGAAATAAGGAACAATTGTCTTTATTCATACTTAAATTGACAAAACTAGCAGTCTTTCCCATGAAAGAGCTTTAAGTACTCATTCATCTGAGTCAAGTGAGAACTACCTGAAAGACACAGGAGGAACTACACTTTGAGAATGTTAATCAGTAGGACACTGAGGCCTTATAAAGTTTGACAACTTCATTCTGTTGGAGACAAGAGTGGAACAGTGATCAGCCTTCTTTCACAGGAATTTAGTAGCTTGTTTTTGCCCCCAGTAGCTGGTAGGATATCTTTTATCAAGGATGCTCCAGACAAGCGATGAATAATCAGTCATTACTCTATCTTTTAACACAGTGCAGGGTGGTGGTTAGTCACCATCCCTGGATGAGTTCAAAAGATGCTTTAGGAGTGAACTTGCAGAGTAGGGTTGATGCTTGGACTTGAAGATCCCAAGAGTCTTTTCCAGTCTGAATGATTCTAGGATTCTAACACATACCTTGAATAATGACAGATTACATATTTGATTTAGTTTGAAATCTTAATACAATCTTCCTCTCTCAAGAAAGCACCTCTGTGCTGTTTTGCTAGGAGACAACACAAATAAATGCTGGGCAGTCTGATTTCACAGGCTGCTGCTGAAATCTTAAGAAAGATTCCTGGGCTATAACACTGCAAACTTTATTACACACTGAAAAAGATGGTATGTTTTGTATCATGAAAGAACTTAGTGCCCTCGAGGAATGAAGAAAGCAGCTGTAAGGATGCAGATTTCTGCAAAAAACTGATCTAGAAACAAAGAGTCGATTTTTTCCTTAACGCACAGAAGTGCAAACGTTGGTACTGAATGGAATTCTGCAGAAGGCAGGCAGAGTGCACAAGTGACGAATTTTTCCAAGTTGACGTGATTCAAAGAGGATGAGGGAGATCAGGCTGTACACTGGCAGCCTACTAATGGAAGATGCACAAAGACAGATCAAAACCAGTAACGCAGATTCTGCTATCTGCCAGGGATTTGAGTATTGCAAAGATTTCTGTTTACAGCTTCATCTCAAACACTTTATCCACTGCACTGTGGATATCTGCTGCATATTCTGTCCATACGGGCCATTTTGTTATAGTATAGATGAGTACATCAGAAACTGTCTGCTAACAACATGTAACACCAAATTTATGCATTTATAAATTTCATTCATGTGACTTTTCTTAGGCTGTAACAACAGAATCTTGTTTGGAATTGAAAACCACCACATATATTTTATATATTGGTTGGGAGCAATGCCTTAAAGGGTCACAGTAATTAATCAATCTGCAGAAATGGTTTGCATGACACATTCTAGGTAACTTACTAGTATATCACAGAATCATTCAGGTTGGAAAAGACCCTTGTGATCGAGTCCAACCATCAACCCTACTCTACAAATTCACTCCTAAACCAGATCCCCCCAAAACATATCTAAGTGACTTTTAAACTCATCTAGGGATGGTGACTCAACCACCACCCTGGGCAGCCCATTCCAGTGCCTGACCACTTATCTCAAAAGTAGATGTTATTATGAAAGATGTCAGCGCAAAATAACAAGCAAAGTTATTCTAAAGAGCATAAAAATCTGCAGTTAACCAGAGTTCTCGGATAACTTTACCCAAATATTAGGACAGGATGCCTTGAAGAGTAAAGGAACTTGCTCTTACTTGGTTTCACACAATATTACAGAATCACAGAACATTAAGGATTGCAAGGGACCTCGAAAGATCATCTAGTCCAATCCCCCTACCTGAGCAGGATCACCTAGACCAAATCACACAAGAACATTTCCAGAAGGAATTTTCCAACTCTTTCCTTCAGCTTTTTTTGTCAGGTAAGAAGAAACCTGAAACTACAGTTTATCCCCCAAAATATTGGTTGTTGTGAAGTTATTTACAACATATTACTACAGAGAATGACAAGTCACTCTGTTTATAAAGTGATCTCACCTTTGGATCGCGAAGGAAAAGTGCTCTCAAGATAAGGGAGTGAACATCTCCAATAGGTGGATAATGCATCAGAAGTCCCAAACAGGTCTGATAATTACTTGAAATCACTACAATGAAAATGTAAAAACAAAATAAATAAGAGGAAAGCAATTGAAATATTAGTATCTATTTGGCTCTTCTAAACCAGTATCCTTTCCATTAGATTAATTTCTTTACAGTTCTGATTCAGCTGTCTTTTCCCACACTGAATGTCTTAGAACACAAGCAGCAGTGCTCAGAGTAAAAGAAGATACAGCATGATCGAGCTTCACGGCTGTTTGGCCAAATATAGGTTTGCCTACTGCTGGCTGTATGTTATAGACATTTATGTTAGCTCCAGATTTAGATGTCTAAATTTAGATGTCTGTAGCTGTGCACCTGAGTCAGTGGAGGTCAGGAAAAAACAGTCACTGGAACTTCAATAACCAGTCACACTGAGAAGGACCTTTGATCCTGCTTTTACAGTAACTTTGCCTCAGCTCTTTGGTCAAATATCTTTTATTCTTAGGTGCACATGGAGGTCCATATGTACACATACACACACACGCACATCTATTTATACAGACCCAAAATGATGTCTACAACTCCTTGCTTTCTCATAAATCAGAAACTATTCATTACATAGAATCATAGAATCATTCAGGCTGGAAAAGTCCCTTGGGATCATCGAGTCCAACCATGTTCAGGAAAAAGGTCAAACTGCAGCATCATAAAACTCAAAAATACAATAAACCTTTCACTTTATCACAGTTTTTCACTTATTCAGGAATTTTTTAGCATGCTTTGCTGAAGTTTATAGTTTTGTTATAAGAGTGCTTGATTTTATCTGATCTATGCAAGTATGCTCCACATTTCTTTGATTGTCATTGTCATTTCTTCCCCCATTTCCCAATCAATCTAATTATGAGTGCAATTATTAAAGACATCTATTCAGGCAGGTCTATGTAAACTACTTAATTTCTTTTGCACCATCTAAATCCAGGCAATCCATCTGCCACAGCTGTCAAAGCAATGCCCGTTAATGATGCTTGTACTCCACGACAAAAGGCAGCCTCTAACTACGCTACTTGGAAATAATTTTTAAAACAAGTTTACTATCCTGAGAACTCGATCTCTAGTAACAAATGCTTTTAATTACTGAGGGCTCTGCACAGAAGGGATCACCACAAAGAAAATAATTATTTTGAATCAATAAAAGGTAAAACAAAAGACTGGGACATTTAAATGTTTAACTTTTTTTCTTTCATGTGAATTAAGCCTCATATCCTCCTGTACCTTTCCTCCCTCAACAAGAGGATTATGGGGAAAAGATGCAGGACCGGGCAAAATGAATAATTATAATCTGTGGAGGGAACCACTTTATCATCTTCATTTCCGTTGCTGATCCGACAGCTTGTGATTTCATACATCTGCTTTCATTTGTAAAGCACTCACTTATCCTACTCATTCTTTATCTGTTCTGCCTGTTCTTTCCCCTACCCTTTGTTTTTCTTGTTCATATTCAGGTACCTGTATCTTCTTCTCAAAGTCACAAAGCTGGCATAATGAACACAATACAATGGTCTCGTCAGAGTTCTCTCAGAGAAGCATAATACGAGCACCACGTAGCACTTACCCAGTCTAACTCACCGACGCAAATCAAATACAAGATACTGCACTTATGATCATGATGCCTTTTTACCAAAGCAAATAAAAATGCTGAATACTGACAGCAAATGCTAAATACATTATAAATGATAGGCAGTAAGACCAACACATTACTCTTTTCAGCAGATCAGTGTGTGTGTTCTGTGTTCTATTCTGCAATGTAAAATGGATTAAAATGATCCCTTCTTTAGTTTTCCTGGAAGAGTTCTTTGCTGTCTCACAGATACAGAGCACGGTAAATATTAAAGAAGATAATGTAATTTAAGGCCTGATAACGTCTATATTTATTTTATCTTTAGAGTTTTCCCTACATATTCAGGGGCCATCCTTTTCACACAGAAAACTGTAGAAGAGAATGTTGTTTCCAGTGCTCAATCTGCTGGGGAACTATGGGTTAAAGGGATTACTTTGCTGAAACAGCTCTTGGCACCCTTTGTTTCAGAGCGATCTGTATGCTGCCCAGGAGCCTGTGCACTTGAAGCCCAGAAAGACAACTGTATCCTGGTCTACATCAAAAGAAATGTGGCCAACAGGTCAAGGGTGGGACCTCTCACTTTGGTGAGACCTCTGTGACCAGCTTTCAAGCCCTTGGCACAAGAAAGACATGGATCTGTTGCAGCTGCTCCAGACGAAGGCCACAAAAATGATCAGAGGGCTCAAGCACCTCTCCTAGGAATCACAGAATTATTGAGGCTGGAAAAGGCCTCTGAGATAATTAAGTTCAGCCTATGGCCTAACAGACAGGGTGAAAGAGTTGTGGTTGTTCAGGCTGGAGAAGGGTCTGGGGAGATCTTATTGTGGACTTTCAGTGTATTAGGGGGGATAGAAGAAACATTGAGAGAGATTTTTTATCATGTCCTGCGCTCACAAGACAAGGGGCAATAGTTTTAAAATAAAAAAAGGGTAGATTTATATTGGACATAATGAAATTCTTTAAGATAAAGGTTGTGAGACACTGGAACAGAGATGTGGTTGCTCAGAGAAGATGTGGGCGCTCCATCACTGGATTGTTCAAGTTGCATTGCACTCTCCCCTCTATTCCAGTTTCATCAGCCACTGCCTATACATACATACGGGTGAAAATGCAGTAACGTCTTCCTGCTTCTGATTTGACAGTTTCTTTTAAATAAGGTTCTACACATGGGCTTGTGAAAATGATCACTCCACGGAAAAAGTTGTGCTTGGGTACAGATGTGAAACTGAACACAGCAGCCTGCACAACGTCTGTGTATGTTATTGTTCTTGTCATCTCTAAAATGCATAACAAAGCCTTATTAATCTTAACGCTCCCTTCTCCTTCAAGAATGTATCACTGGAGAAACAGATGATTTCAAAACTAAAACCAAGTGAAAAATAATACTTTCTTAAAATCATGTCCTTGAGAACATTGTAATAAAACACACAAAACAAAGCCATCAATTCCCAAAGAGCAAATCCTCTCCACCCACAAATGTGTTGGCACAAAAGAATCTGCATAATCTTTAAGATTTCAAATGCTTTTAGTACTGTATTACTATCATTGCTTATGTTTGATATCTTTCTAAGACAGCCTCTTAGGAGCTCTATTATTATTCCTATTTGTTTCCAAGTTTTTAAACTGAAAATTTCCAATCTGTTTATTTATTACAATATGTGATTAACGACATCAGATAACATCTGAGAATCGAGATGAAATTTCCACTCACAAGAGAAGCTCTCAGAAATTTCATTCAAAATGTTTTAAAAAATACTACATTAGAACTTTGAGCTCCATTCAAAGCTCGAATATTATCAACAACAAAAAATGGGGAGAAATTGAAAACTTTTCTCTTACGGATATACATGAAAAACTTTCTTTTATCAAATCAGGAATCGTGGAAATCACTACAGCTTGAGCTTGACTTTGAACACACACTCAGCTTTACAATATTTCTGACTGGCTATTTTGTTTTACCAATCTGTTATATTTCGAGTAACTAAGCAGTCCAACAATAGAACAAAAAGTTTCTTATTGCAGAAGCAGTAAAATATTGGCTCTCCTGATGAGAGGACTTTGTATCTCATTTAGACAAAGGGACTGCACTTTAAAACTGTTTATTACTGTATTTACTTAACATGGGTATTTCAGAGGAAAGAGGGAGACTCATTTCATCAAGGTGCCTAGAGCAGATTTTTAGCTCACATTTTAAGTTACCTCATACTGATAACCGAGCACTACAAAGCAAAATAAGATCCAGGAGAAACTGTCCCTTCCATGGAAGAGAGGGCGTGCTTATGAACACAGTTCTAAAGTTTAAAAATGAAATAATAACACATAATAAAATACCGATGATAAGAAACAGTGCATCTGCAATACACAGCTACACCAAGAAAATTCTGATTATTTCAGTTTACTGCACAGAAACAAGTCAGACTTGGACTGCAAAACATGGAATCACATAACCCTGACACTGAAGCATTAATTCTGAAACCTCTAAACCAGTTGAAATGTCCACTTCTCTGAGAGGAATGTAAGGTAGCTCTACAAGCTGCGTGTTTATTAAAAAGCAATTAAAAACCCCACGAAGGCAGACAGTGGAATGACAGGATGTGTAAAGTATATGCAGGTTACAGTCTCAAGATTGGGCCCTAAAATAGGAATCACAGATGTTGAAAACTTCATACGTCCTAGAATACAAAATTGTGTCAAATATGTGACCTTGTTAGAAAGTAAAGCTCGCAGATTGTATATAATTAACTCGGAACAGCATGCTACAGAATGCATATATTTAATGACAGACAAGCATCTTGCTGCAAGAAGCACACTTTGTTGTGGCTAAGATGTACACCAAACTTTCAGCAAAATATGATGGTACAGAAATAAATGCCTCAGTCTTTGTCCTCCCATTCACTATCACACAAACCAGCATTTCTGTGTTCTCTTGTTTGTCCCATCTGGATGCATTCACTGGTCATCACCAAACCAAAAGAATTGCAAGAATTGCACATAATTCAGACGTACTAAAATCTAATAAAACACAATTAAACTACCATTTTTTAAACAGATTACAGACTATTTTTAATAGTTACTTATTTCTGTGTTTACCTTTCCTTCAAGATATCTACTAAAAAATTATGAGTTATCTGTGCATTTTCATATTCCTCACAGCGTAAGAGCATAAAACATTTCCCAGTGTGAGAGGAAGGCTGCACTCAATTCATCAACTTGGTCAGAAGGTGGAGCTCTATACATACTTGTATTACTTACTGCACAGAAGACCCACAACTCCATATAAAGACACAGAACTACTTAGAAAACAAATGTGCATTTAACTCCAAGATACAATTTGTTTCATAAATACGGCAGACTGTGTCTGATAATGAATGGCTCCTCTCGTATCATTTGAAAGGAGTTGCTGTACGCTAAAAAAGTCATAATGAAATTTAGCACCGCTTAGGTCCTCTTTTTCTTTGAAAAATAGGTTTATGTACTTCTAACAAGCTGGTAGATTGTTGATACTTACAGGCATCTCTAATATATAACAACATGGCTACAAAAATGTAGTCGACTAAATTCAGGGTGATACTGTCAGCGAATAGTGCGTCCCAGACAACCAGGAGGTCCTGAAGTGGGAATTCACGTCCGAACAGAAGTCGTACCCAACGCCTGAAAAAGAAAAGGAGAGGTGATTTGTATTTCTCCATTTTGCCAGGGATGGTGAAGTCAGGGTACATTTTCCAGATTAGCTACAATCCCAAACTTTTTGCCAGAAATGTCTGCAAATCATGAGGATCTGCAATCATCACCTAACTAACTCATTTGTGGAAATGTTACTGCATCTAAATTAAAGAAACGATGCATCACACTGCAGTAGCTTAGCCGACTATGAATACTACACAGGTGATATATACTGTATTTTCAAGCACTGAATGTGATAGTGATCTAATTAAAGAGAGAAAATATTTTGCAAGGATAGCCTGGAACAGCAAAACCAGGATAGACTTGATCTAGGTGATCCTGCTGTGGTGGGGGTATTGGACTGGATGATCTTTCAAGGTTCCTTCCAATCTCTAATACTCTGTAATTCTGTGAGGAACCCTGAGAAATCCAGTCAAGCGAAAGCCAGTTCAGAGGCAGATGCCAAAGAGCAGTTGAAGCAGACCAGGACATACTTTAAAGATGCTTCCTCCTTGTTACAGATGACACTATTTGCAGCACCCATGGCAGATTTTACATAGTGATATTTTGATTAAACCTAATTTTAATCTTTGCCAGACTCAGTGATAATCTGCATGTAGTCTATGCTGTTAATTCCAGTTCCTATCTGTGCTGTTTCCATACCTAGCAAAAGGTGAAGGTCTGCCCTATTAAATGCAACATTTGCTCAGGTATAGAAGCTAGAGGTGCAGCGGGGAAAGTATTTCTCAAGACTTGCAACTTGGTCTAGGCGGTCCTGCTTTGGCAGGGGGATTGGACTAGATGATCTTTTGAAGTCCTTTCTAATCTCTAATGTTCTGTGATTCTGTGATTTCCAGTTCTGGCTCTTACACTGACTTTCTTGCTGACCTTAGGAAAGGGACTTCCCATTTCTCCTGCAGAACCTTTGTACTTTTTAAGGTGGGATTATCTAAGGTTACATCTGAAAGAGCTGAAAGAATAGTTAGTAACATAAATCCTGAAATAGTTATTATGAAATGGACTTAAAAATAATGGATGACATTTTTAGCTGGGATATGCAAATCACTATGCATGTGAAATCTGTTTATTCAGTCGCAAGAAAAGATTGATTGCAAATTTCTGCTAAGCAAATTAAGTCATTCTTTAAAACTCAGAAAAATTTCTAAAAAGGCAACTAGAAATTTCATCAAGATTAGTTTCACTCATGAGAATTCTTGTTTAACCACTTTGTCCCAAAACTCATTGTTGGCTTAAGGCATCTGCACTGTTTTTTTTCCCTGATTCCAGTAATAAAAGTTTATTTCTAGACAAATGATCCCAGTATGTCAGTCAAGAACAAGCTTTCAAGACAAAAAGAATCTACAAAATGACTCGCTATTGGGAAAGAAACTTTAAAGAACTGTTTTGTGAGTCAAGGTTTTATTCCCTACACTTTTATTCCCCCCTGCCACTGGAATTATACATCTACTCCACAAACACAGCCACGTTACAGAGTTACAGATCACTATACAGAACTTTTCTCTGCAATACATGTTCCCCTTTTAAATGTTAAACTACGTGATTTCAAAAGACAGCATCATCTCATCCTTCTATCAAACATCTATGTTCTAAGGTCTCGCAACTTTTTATGTTAGCGTATTAATTATAAATGTCACAATATTAGGTGCTCCATGCATTTCTCTCTCTGATCTAACCCCTCTCCTATGAGAACTTACTTTCAGACATCAGAAACAGAAGTCAGAGATAAGGCTCAGCTAGAGCATTTAACACCTGTCTGTTCCATCTAAGAAGCTTTACCATACAGCAGCACATTACCCTACAGTGCCCAAACCATTATCCTATGGTGACACACACATTACCCAAACTGTACGTGAAGCCTGTTACTTGCACTAACAACCCCTCCCACTTGTAAAAACCACTACTTTCAAATTTCACCAACTGCTAGGCCAGAAATTTCAGCTGACTTGCAACTACCTCCACCACATTCAGACACTAAGTCTAATACTCTTATAAGCCATGGTGTAATGGGATTTGTTATTAGTCCTCTATTAGAGATATCTTTTGCTTCTTTACTACTTTATTAAGCAGTGTTAGTCATTTGTAGATGCAGGGGTTTTTTTCTCCTACTTTCATATTTTCTCCCTGGAAAATGAAATCTCAGAGCTCTCTTGTTTCACAGATGTAGACGGCTGAAAAACAACTGGACTTCCTTTTGCAACCATAATACTACTGTTAATGATTTGAACCTTCCTGTCCTAAAGTGAAGCAATTTGCACTGTTGTAAATGCAGATATCCTAACTGCTCCCTTATTTTCTTTGGCGGCATTTAGCTCTCAGCATCTATAAAGCAAAGACCCTATTGCTTATGAATCACGCTGCCATATGGCAGGACTTCACTCAGCTTTTATGTTCATAAAAAGGGATCTTCATTGCTTAAAGTAAGTGTCCACGCTGAAAAGCTGTCTTTCAAACTAACACATTTGTAAAGCTTTTACAAATATTTGCAGAGAATCGGAGACGTACTTAATAATTGCATTGGACTTGATAAAGCACCTTTGTGGGTTTTTTTTAGATGGCTGTCTGTCGTTTAATTAGTGTTCTGTCCTGTTAATCTTGCCTTACATCTGTTACACCTGCAGACTGCGAGGCTCACAACAGCACACCTTTCCTCACATGCAGGAACAGAAGAATTACCTCCTTACCTGGCAAGCTTAGTAATTAAAATCACAAAAACACCCAACCAGATTCTTTAAAGCTCCAACACACCAAGGTGCTACCACCTACATTGTAGAATAGGCAACTGTAGTGTCCACTTATGATTCCTATGGATTTAAACCAATATTGTCAAGAGATCAGTAATTACAAACAATAGACAGTGATTCATTAATGACCTCACAATACAGGGAAGCAGGAGAAAACTGTGTTCAAGTAAAGCCAGTAAATAAGGCAACGATCCAGCTTTATAAGTCTTCATGGTGAGGGTGACAGTGCACTGGAACAGGCTGCCCAGGGGGGTTGTGGAGTCTCCTTCTCTGGAGACATTTAAAACTTGCCTGGCCATGTTCCTGTGCAACTGGATCTAAGTGATCCTGCTGTGGCAGGGGGACTGGACTACAGGATCTTTTGAGGTCCTTTCCAATCCCTAATGTTCTGTGATTCTGCGATAACTCTTAACTAAAACCACAACCATCGTGACTGGGATTTGCAGATGATTCTCCATGCATTAACAAAATTAATTTATGTTCTAGGTAACTTGTGATACGTGTATTTAACTGGCTGTTTTCTCTGTTCTCTTGAAAGGCAGAGAATTCTTTGTTAAAAGTTAAATAAGCCTAAGAACTGGTTACAGGCAAGGCAATATGAAAAGTTTACGTGTGTTTGTGAGCACAAACTAATGAAATCAGAAAAAACCCTAAGGCCAGGAAAGTGAAAAGCAAAACTCTGAGGCTACTTCCAAATGACTCAGTCTAGAATCTACAACTTGTCAAGAAGTTGCCTAAAAATTCTACTAAGATCCTCTTTTGGGACTTTCATACTTTTGCTAAACTCAAGTTTTCAGTACAATTTCTACACCAAGCATCTGCTCTTTCAGAGTGAATTTTGTCTTTTTTCTGTTGTTGTGTTGGGCCCTTCATTTCAGGAAAGAGATTGCGGGGCTGGAGTGGGTCCAGAGGAGCAATGAGGCTGGGGAAGGGACTGGAGGGAAAGTCTGATGAGGAGAGGCTGAGGGAGCTGTGGTTGTTTAGCCTGGAGGAGACTCAGAGGGGATGTTATCACTCTCTCTAACTACCTGAAGGGAAGTGTAGACAGGTGGGGGTCAGGCTCTTCTCCTAGACAAGTAGTGACAGCATGAGAGGGCAATGCCTGAAGCTGTGCCAAGGGAGGGTTAGGTTGGATGTTACAAAGCCCTTTCTCATGGAAAGGTTGATCAGACCCTAGAATGGACTTCCCAGGGCAGTGGTGGAGTCCCCATCCCTGGAGGTGTGTAAGAAAGACTGGATGTTGCACTTAGTGCCCTGGTCTAGGTGATTGTGGTGCTGTTAGGTCATGGGCTGGGCTTGATGATCTTAGAGGTATCTTCCAGCCTCAAGAATTCTATGATTCTGTGATTCTGTGCTCAAAGCTTGATTTTTAAAAATTCATTGATACGATTCATTAGAACAAGCTAAAAACCTCATGCTTATTTTTCCCCCGAGTATTTAATTAAGAAGGGCTAGACTCAAACCAACATGGTCACCGCAATTTCCTTTCTGCTGTGTATATGAAAGTGTCCCAATCTGTCAATTCCTTGGTTGACATAAACACAGCTGAGTGCTGTATATTCTGTTTCTTCCTAACTCTTGTTGCCAACCCAGTGGTGCCTCTGCCACTCCATCCTTTGTCCCAGCTGCACCCTCCTTCCTGCATGGGACATGGCAAAGGTGTCTATCACCCATGTCTATCACCCACCTGCAACAACTAGTGCCTCTGAGTCGATGTGACAGCAGAGGAAGCTCTTCATCTAGTTTCTTGCACTAGCTTGCAAGACTCACTAGTGGAGTCTTCCAAAGAAAGAGAGGGTTAGTAGGATTTTACAGGATGTTGTCTCATTTTCAGTGCAGACTTTGC
>JAOXOE010000506.1:23285722-23305158 GCA_028565055.1 Phoeniculus purpureus
ACATTAATGGGGTCACCCCTCAGTCTCCTTTTTTCCAAGCTCAAGAGACCCAGCTCCCTCAGCCTTTCCTCATCAGGAACCTCACTCAATCTACTAACCACAGCCCTTCTAATACACCCCAGGATATCCACTGATGGCTCTAAGACATCAGAGGTCACACGTACCAGGCAAAGTACTCATCTGAATGTGCAGCTTTAAGTTTCTCTTTCCACACAGTGAAACAAGGGAGGAAACTAGCCAAATTCTTTAAGGAAGTAAGTAACAGTGGCAGGTTATAATGCTGTGATACTTAACTGGTATATTACAGCTTTCTGAGTCACTGAGCCTTGAGGTATTTATGTGCACTAGCAGAAAAGTACCTCACAGAAAGAAAAATGCTGAAGACCATCACTCCTCTATTACCGAGTGCACCAGGGCAGTATCACTCTCTGAAAAAGGCCAGCGTATGTGGAAAGGTACATCAAGAAAATGAATCTGTGATGAAGCCTGAGCCGTGATAGCTATGGCAACTATACTTTTTCACTATCATGTGTGTAATATTCTGCATTTATATTGTGAACACAGTCACAGGACAGGCTTGCAAGATGGGATGTAGCTTCCATTCATTAATGGAGAAACTGAACACAGGATTATGGCAATTTTTTTTAAAAGCCAAGACAAGCTTAAGAAAAAGGGGGGAAACAGAATTGAAATCTGCTTTCTCCTGTGGCCATTTTACATATACAATTTCAGCATTCGGAGGTATGAAAAGGCATTCCACCTTAGCAGTGCTGCAGTGGTTAAGGGAGAGGGGCAAGAAAAGTAAAGCTCTTTCTAATGCACAAACCTGTGAAGGAGACCAAGACCACAGAATGACTTTCTTCCATCTTACAGAATCCAACCCTATTTCTAATTTCTACACAGAGTGCTAAGTAGTAACATCTCAGAACCATCATTCATTCCCATGGTAACATCCCCTGATATTACAAGCAGTTAATAACGCTGTTGCCATGTGGTTCACACGCTGTGTGGTTTATTTATGGAAGGAGATAAACATTTAATGAAAGAATCTTTGAATATATGAACAAAATAAAAGCTGCCGGTCCTATCCCTCTGGTCTTTCCTCATGCTCTATGCAAAGAAAAGGTGGTATTAGCAGATATCTGCTGAAACCTACACAAATACAATGCCCTTGGAAAAGGAAAGTAGTAACACCATAGGGCAAAGAGAAGAATTTTTTAATTAAATAAAATTATTGTCTAAAAAAGACTTATCATGTAAAATATACTTGGTATAGCTGAATGGGATGTGAACAGACTAAAAATGACTAGAGATGCAGAACAGAAAAGATGACTCTGGTCATTTTCTCAGTTACAAGACATCATCACTGTCATGAAGTAACTGCACCTGACTGTCATCAGGATCCCTCTTGTAAGGGGAAGAAACTGAGAAAAGATGGCCAAAAAATGCTGAAAGGTCTCACGGGAATCTGCAGAAAGAACATTCTAAAATTGTTTGATATTCTCACAGTGCCAGTTAAGTAAGTTTGATGTGAATGGTCACTGGATATGAATTTTTATCAGCTTGAATTCATACTGTTTTGAGAATAAGTAACCTGCAAATATAATGCAGTCAATACTGAACTGTAATAGAGTTCAGTGTAACAGAGGAATAAAAGAGTATTAGTTAAGTAGTAAAGTCTGAAAAGAAAATCCGCTTTCAATATCAATTAATTTTTTTTTTAAAGAACTTCAAAACTTATCAAATTTAAAAGGCAGAATCACAGAATTATTGAGGCTGAAAACACCTCTAAGATTATCAAGCCCAGCCCATGACCTGACACCAGAGACCACGGCATTAAGTGCCACATCCACTCTGTCTCTAAACACGTCTAGGGATGGAGACTCCACCATCTCCTCTGGGCAGTCCATTCCAGTGTTTGATCATTCTTTCCATGATGAAGGGCTGCCCAACATCCAGCCTAAATCTCCCCTACCCTCTCGTCCTCTCACTAGTTGCTTGGGAGAAGAGCCTGACCCCCACCTTACTACAGCCTCCATCCAGGTAGTTTTACAGAGAGAGAAGGTCCCCTCTGAGTTTCCTCTTCTCCAAGCTAAACAACCCCAGTTCCCTCAGCCTGTCCTCATCAGACTTTCCCTCCAGCACCTTCACCAGCCTCGTTGCTCCTCTGGACCCTCTCGAGCACTTCAATCTCTTTCTTGAAGTGAGGGGCCAAGAACTGCCCCCAGTACTCGAGGTGAGCAGACTGAAATGTATAATTGATAATTCTTAAAAACATTGCCTGACTCTTTGTTAGAGGAATTAGTTCTGGAAGGCCCCTCAAATGTTATAATGCCGTATATTTTACCAACAATTTAGACAACTATTACATGTATGATAGCTAGGTCTGCAGTTAGGGTGGTAGCAGAAAACAGAGTACTTTGCAGTTACCGGAATTATTTAGCTAAACTAAATGACAAGAAGTGAATTTTAAGACCATCAGTTGCAAGGAACACACGTGGGGACATTTCCTGATGAAGTCCTGTGTTTAGAAAGCTGTGATCCACCTAAGTGTAAAGGTGATAATGGTTTATTATCTCAACCTATCAATGTATCTCGGGCTGCACTAACATGGTTTAAAAGCGGAAGGCCACTTCAGAGTAGAGAGATGACCTTCCATTTGCTAAGTAACCACCTTACTGAGCCCATTGCTGGTAAAGCATATTCTGATCAAGCCACTTCAAAACGTGTATGAAAACCCTGAAGAATTCAAAGGAAGACCACAAAAATAATTAGTCTAAAGATCAATCAATATAAAATGAATCTTGAAGTGTCCTGCTGATCAAAGACCATGCTGAAAGATTAATTAATCACTGCATACAGGTGAATTAAAAGAGGCTTTTCAACTTTGTTATCAGGAATGCTGCAAGAGCCATGAGCTGAGTGATGAAGTCTGAAAAATCCAGCCTCACAGGAAGATGCAGTAGCCCTGAAGTGAACTGTCCTAACAGATGAGAAAAGGAGTGACATGACTCATCTTTATCTGCTCGGAGGTCTCTGAAATGAATTGATTTTCATGAGTAAGAGATACCGGGGGGAGAATCAGACCAGCAGCAGCAACCCCTGGTAGCTTTTCCCTTAATCCAGGAATGACCAGATATGCTCCAAGTTTTTTTTTTGCTGCCAGTCCCTGAAGCCCTGAGCGGTGGAGGGACACTGGAGATAATCCTCAGGGAGTGTTCTCCTGAGGATGCTACAGAGAATCAATTTTCTGGGGCAGCCTCCTGGCATGTGCTGCTCGGATTACCAGAACAAAAGTGATGGACAGATTTCAGGTCAGAAGAGAAACTGCACAGACCAGCAAGAATTCTGGTGGGTTTTTCCTGCCTTTCTGTGGATCATCTGCTGTCTGATTTGGGGTTACCTAACCTAACCTCATCAGTTTGCTACAGATGCAGAAGCTGTGAAGGTTAGTGACACCTTAGTCTCTCTTGTGTTCTATTTACTGCACATAACTGCTAATCTCTATAGGATTTAAGTGCATAAGTGTATCTCAAATTTACAAAATTAATAGCCCATGATGTTGACAAGACTTGGGAATATTATGAAGGAGTACAGTGGGGTGGGACTTAGAAGAAACTAGGCTGGAAGGCTCTGAGAGTGCTGAAGAGGTGCCATGATGCATCAAGTGCACCCCTGCAGCCAAGGCTGTAGAGGAGATGGATTTTCTTGTCCTGTGAGGGTAACAAATGGCTCCATGGCGCTCTTGCGAGGCTATTGGCCCTAAATGTTTTTGTTTCTAATACATTTGGTAAAAAGAATTTAACAGTTGGAGATAATGACAAATGTCTTGCTTTCATTTCATGGATGCAGTGCCAAAAGGCAGACTGC
Source organism: Phoeniculus purpureus (assembly GCA_028565055.1). Taxonomy (NCBI): domain Eukaryota; kingdom Metazoa; phylum Chordata; class Aves; order Bucerotiformes; family Phoeniculidae; genus Phoeniculus; species Phoeniculus purpureus. Next base: position 23,289,593 of record JAOXOE010000506.1, read on the forward strand.
GAGTACCTTTGGGCTTATTCTGATCTCTACTCCTGAGCCATAGCTGGTGAAATGCTTATGCTTGTACTTGAACTGATACCCCTGACATACACTCCTTGTCTTGTTTCCTAGTGGAAAGAAACTTCAGCTTTTCTTCTTGACACAGCATTTACCCCATCATTTCAGCAGGTAATAGTTTCTCCCTTTTGCTTGCATCTAGTCTCATCACTGCTCATGTATCGTCGTGGATGCAATACAGTACATCAGACTAAAGCTGCTGGGGTTAGAGGCTTACATTTGGCATTTGAAGGCTTTTGACTGCAGACTTTCAAATAACAGTATTTATGGCTTTTCCTAGGCTCATAAGACTGGCTACTAAAACACACACATAAAATAAAATGAAAATACAACTACAGCTGATCTTTCTGACCTAGCAAACCTAGGTATCATATACTTAGTCCTACCTACTGCAATATTCAACTTTAATTTATTTTGCTTAGATGTTGCAAACTATAAACAAACATTCAAATTACTGCAGTTACACCCTTATTTCTTAACAACAGTGCTTTTTTACATAACTAAAGACACAAAGTTTTGCAGTTCAGTTAACACAGTTCAAAAATGTTGTATTTATCAAAGGATAGCCAAGCATATTTACACCTGAATGGACTGAGGCTTTTTGTTTATCTGATTTGTCTTGGCGATAGTTAAGTCGTATTTTAGATTGGAGTCTTTGCTGATTCTGTTTCCAGCTGCACTAACTCCTATCTTGCTCTGCTTCTCCTGGTCTGAGCAAAATATTACAAATGACAACACAGCTGAGTGGGTTCTGTCTCTTTAGCTTGGAAAAAAGGAGACTGAGGGGGGAACCTCATGAGTGTTGATAAATATGGAAAGGGGGAGTGTCAGGAGGATAGAGCCAGACTCTACTCAGTGGCATCCAGTGATAGGACAAGGGGCTATGATGGGTGTGAGCTAGAACAGAAGAGGTTCCACATCAATCTGAGAAGGAACTTCTTCCCAGTGAGGGTGACAGAGCACTGGAATGGTCTGCCCAGGGCAGTTGTGGAGTCTCTTTCTTTGGACACATTTAAATCCTGCCTGAACATGTTCCTTGTGACTTTACCTAGGTGACCCTACTGTGATGGGGGGATTGGACTGGATGATCTTTCGAGGTCCCTTCTAATTCCTAATGTTCTGTGATTCTGTGAATACAAACTGGCCAGTCTATAGTGTCAGATTTGTATGTCCTAGAGGTGACCAACACAGGTTATGAAGATGCCACATTTAATGAAAACATATGAATATTATACAACCATCAACATATTGTTCTGGGACTGCTGAACTGGGAACAGGCTTAACAAGGATGAGCTCACATGCTTACAGGGAATCTTAGGAACAGACAAGGGCATCTTTGCCAAAATGCACTTTCTTTTTAGCATCACCAGTGTCTGTCATACTCCCAAGTTTAGAAGTACGATAGTACAAAGATACAGTTGGTTGGCAGATACTGGTTGGCAGCATCTGATAGAACATAGCTGGGTGCATCAATTCAATCTTTTTCATGGCTTACAATAAGCACTTTACTACATAAATATTATTTCAGCTCTAATAAAAACACAAAGAGAGCCTTGACAAGGATTTACAGGTTAATACAGGGTACTGCACTTACCAAGATGTGTGTTCATCATCTTGGCACAATATTTGCACATGGCTTCCAAATCATTTAGTTGTCCTTGTAGAAATGAAATCTGGGCCTCCAATTCTTCTTCCTGCAATGAAAAGAATATTAGAAATAAAACACATGTTTTTATGATACACACAAAAATAGGTAATGATTGACATGCTTAGGTATCTTCTGATTTTTCCCATTCCTTGTTATTGAGAAAATTTTGGAAATAGAGAGAATCACCTTCCGACACTCTTTATCAAAAGACTATAAAATTATTCTGTGGTTTTGTAAGAATAGGGTTTGGGTATCATTAATTAACTTAATTAATGTTACCTTTTAACATTCTAAAGAGTCTAATTAAAACCTGTCTGTGCTGATCTAAGAAACGTTAACACCTCATAGTTCTTTTACAGATTAGCTGCCTTGTTTTGCTTGTGCAAATGAAGCACTAGGCAATGGCTGAAAAAACTCAGCAAACCAGAAAAATTCTAATCTCTGGCAGAGTAATTTCCATGTCAACTTTTTTGAAACCTTAGAAAAACGTCTTTTAAAAAAAATGTCAGGGCATGTATTTAGTGAGACAATACCATAGCTCAAGGATGCATTGCTGTCATATATTTTGTCATATTTATTTGCGTAACACATTATACTCTCTCTATACAAATAAAAATGCCCAGCCAACTGCATTTCTACACAACGTCCTTCCTAACATTTAGGAGAAAACTGTTTTCAACTCGCACACTATAAAACAATTACTCTAAGTCATGAAGTTTAATAAATGCATATGAAGTATAAGTTAAAATATAAATTTAAAAAAGAGTAGATGTTAGGGCCCAGGAAAGCACTATCTGCCCTATATAAGCAATGGGAACTGTGTCAGCTAAGAATTTATCATTGAATTCCTTCCTCCACTAGTTTACAAATGCATCCAGTCTTGCCTTTGAAGACTGCAGACAAAGCTCACCACTCCTTTAGAAAAATCCCCTAAAACCATACTCACATACAGTATTCAGTTGTGCAGTTTGCATTAGGAGACAGCACTCGAATGGCAGTGACTTGCTACAAGGCATTTTGGGTTGACAGTTGGACTTGGACTTGATCTTGGAAGTCTCTTCCAATCATGATTCTATGATTCTATAACTCCTGCCCCTCCTGTCACCTGCAGTGCTGGGGAAAACTTTGTACAGGTGGACCCCTAAGGATGACCTTCCTGGAAGGAGGTTTGTTCTGCTGCAGTTGCCACAGCAGCAAGATAATGACCGCTGCAAGAGCTGCAAGAAGAGGCAACTGTATTTTATTGCATCGAGGTGACAAACAGGTGACTGACAGGGCCATACCAGGTGTAAAAGTTTATGCAACAAACAGGTAAGTGAGAAGAAGACACACACTTCTAAGAGGGTGGAAAACTGGACACTTGTGACGTCTGGCAGCAGGAGGGATGCCCAGTGGTGCAGAGCCCAAGCACTGTATCAGATCACTCAAGAGTAAGCATTGAGTGATGGTGAATGATGCTGACTCTCTTTCAGCATGAGGGAAGGGAAGTTTCTTGCTTGAATGAAGCCTCAGTTTGTGGTGTTACCAAAAGACTGTTAGGGTTCTGACTTTTTTTCCTGCTTATTCATGCATACACCAATGACAAGGTGATGTAAAATTTCAGTTCAAAAGCGATGGCTGGGCTTTTGAGCAAGGGTGAAGGGGACAGGAACACTGGTGGTGTTTCTCTTCAATCCTATGGCAAAAGGGAGAAGCCTGGGGAGCAGACACATCGAGCAGACCACACACAACTACGTATTTGGTGGCATCAGCTAGGCTTCAACTATTTCACTTGTGGCATCCACATTGATGAGGAAAGACAACTTAAGACAATAGGTCTGTCAATGAGGGAAGAACTTTGTGAACAGATTTGCTAAACTAGAAGCGAGGATTTTATCTGTCACGGAACAGAGACCTAACCCAGAAATACATAAGGGAGCATCACATACAGACAAGGGATGCAGAAGGTCCACTTGGCTGAGAGGAGCTTCTTAATGAAGTAAAATGGGAAAATATGGAGAAAGAAATGGTGGAAATAGAGGGCTCACTTGTGGAAACAATGACAGGAAACAAAGGACAAGCACACAAACACTCTTGGGCCCAGGAAGACCCAAACCCAGCTGCAGCTAAAATTAATGGGGGATATCAAAGGGTAACAAGAAGGAATTTTGCAAGTATCAGAGCAGCAAAAGGAGTTTAAAATAAAATGTAAGTGTATTGCTTACTAGGGGAGATAAAATTAACTATAGGTAATACAGAGAAGGCTGAGGCACTCAGTATTATTTCTGCCTCTTGCTTTTTATGCCATGTCTGCTCCCAGACCTCTGTCACATACAGTTTGGGAAGGAGAGGGATGGCTAAGAGAAGGGAGAGCAATAGGTTGGTGAATGCCTGATGCAGCAGTATGATTCTTCCCATGGGGCCACGTGGGATGCAGCCATGGGTGCTGAAAAAGGTGTCAATGTGATTGTAGCAACACTGGCTATCCATGAAAAAACATCATTCCTACAGGACGTCCTTGATGACTGGTGAAAGGTTAATTTTACATCCATGTTAAAGAAAAGTGAGAAGGAGGATCAAAGAAAATGCACAATAGATAGCCTCACCTTAGTCCTTGGGAAAATTGTTGAGCATGTCCTCTTGGAATCAATTTCCAACATGTAAAGGACAAGACAATAATCAAGAAAAGTCAGCAAGGATTTACAAAGAGCAAATAATGCTTGACAAATCCAGTTTCCCACTATGGTGAAATGATTGGCCGTGTAGATGAAGAATGAGGAGTGAATGTAATATATTTTTACTTCAGTTAGGCTTTTGAAACTTAGTTCCAAAAGCTTAATCACAATTTATAATATGATGAAGTATGGGCTGAATTAGTAGATCGTATGAGGGTTGAAAACCCCCAAGCTCGAAGAGTAGAGTCAGTGGTTTGATATCCAGTTGATATTCAGTTGGTGAGTGTAAATGAGCCAGTAACCAATGGACTACTATGAAGATTCTGCTTGGTAACTTCATTAAAAGCCCGTATGATGAGACATGGTATATGCTCAGTAGATAGTCACGTGATGCTGACTGGTAGAACACAATCCAAAACCACCGTTAGACACCGTTACATCTAGGATCCCCTACATCAAGTTGCACAGGAACATATCCAGGCGGGTTTTAAATGTCTCCAGAGGAGACTCCACAACCCCCCTGGGCAGCCCTTTCCAGTGCTGTGTCACCTTCACAGGGAAGAAATTCCTTCTCATAATGACGTGGACCCTCCTGTGTTCCAGCTCACACGCATTGCCCCTTGTTCTATCATTGGGTGCCACTGAGCAGAGCCTGGCATATTTATAAACATTAATGAGGTCACACCCCTCAGTCTCCTTTTTTCCAAGCTAATCACTGCGTCAGACATGGGAGACCAAGATGTGCAAACATAATGATGCAATCTTGCAGAAAATCAACTTAATAAAATTTTCTGAAAAGGTAGTCCCAGGGACCTCAAAAAAACTTTCCCACACCTTCAGTACTCCAGATGATGTAGAGCTTTACAGATAATCAGAAACATCTTGAACTGAATACGAGAAGGAAAAGAGATTATTTGTGTTGCCACAGTGATTTACATTTCCCTACCAGTATAAAGCTGGTTAGTATTTATGTCTCCAGTCAAAACAAAATTCTATTTGAGTGGCTCCGTACGCACATCTTGAACTATATACCCTGCTGTGGCAAGACTGAGTCTGCAAAATATCTGACTTACATTTATAGTTTCTCATATTCCTCTTTCTTTTTGTTCATCTCCAGAACGTTGCTTATATTGTTAGATTTCCTTTTTAGCTCTGCCATGAAAACAAATTCTTTTATGATTAATCATTTGCCATTTCTTCGCTATTGCCCCCCACCCCAATCGACACAGTTCTGGTGCTCTTCATCTGGCTAAAGCTCGCTCTTCCATTTTTGTGACCCTTCCTTCCATCTATCTTCTCACCTTACAAAGACAGCTATGGAAATAAATGTTTTATATCCTTCCTTCTCTCCAGAGTTCATAATGAGATCAGCAATGCCTCTACCATACCCTGTTTTTAATCAAATTTTACTGTTTCAGAAAAACAGCTGTGACTAACTGAAAGCCATCAGCACCTTCAAGAAGGGATTACACAGAGTTTAACAGGTTTGACACTGTAATCCTATCCCTTTACAGCTCAGTGCTTTACAAGCTGAACTAAGGACTGTGGATGTGGGTAAGGGCACTGGAATTTAGCTTCCTACACAAACCAAAGTCAGAACAAATGTAGTTTGGGCAGAAGCCACTCTTTCTCAACCCTTTTTTTTATCAGTTTCAGCAAGTTTTCTCCCAAATACATGCAGCTTGACACAGAAATGAAAGGACTGGAAACCAGGGAACTCATAAAATAGGGACTGTAAGATCTTTCTTTCATAGTATCATTTAGTTTTCAGTTTCACTGTTCAGGAAATGAAAGGAAAATTGTCTTTTTGGTTGGTTTATTCATGAAGGTGTTGTCAAAGGCTTATGACAATATATGTTGAGAATGTCACTACTCGCTGCAGGGGGGCTGGACAAGATGACCTTTGAAGGTCTCTTCCAATCCAGGTGATTCTATGATTCTATATGTCCAAGCACTTCATTCATGAACACGCAGAACAGCACAAGTCCATCCTCTGCATATGAGGCAGTGCCTGGCAGCACTACCAAGTGCTAAATGTAGTGGAAAATAAACTACCTTCAAAGAGAAGATTGTTTAAAGCTATTCGAGGTGTTTAAGCAATAGTACTGCAATTAAAAACATAATACAAACAGTGACAGCACTGTGTTGGAAGAATGGCCTAGGCTTCCTGGTGCGTTGTTTGATTCTGGTTGATGATGAGTAGGGTAAAGTGCAATGAAGAATGTATGTCATGACATAAACATGTTGTGGTACTGCTCAGAACATTCTCACAGACTGCCTCTATTTTCAGATCTGAGAGTTCTTGACCTGAAGGGGGTTTTTTAGCTAATAGCTACTTTTCTTATATTAATTTGCCCAGTCACACTTTCAATTCTTTCAGTATTCATAGTCACAGCTCTAAGGAAACATCCCCTGAGCTCTTAGCAAATTGGCAGAGCAAATTGGCAAAAATAATTGTGATGAGGTATCGAAACATTTAGATGCAAATCATTGGAGAAATGAGATTGATACAAGGAAATCCTGAAGCCAGGGACATGCTAAGTGTCTTAGCCTCATAAATTATACAACGAGTACATACCTTTTGGATACTGGTAGCATTTAACATGTCAAACAAAATTCAGGTACATGGCGTAAACTGCTGTCTCATATATTTTTATGCTAATTTCCCTGCAGTAAAAAGCAGTGGTTACTGTTCCCATTTTGTGAGAATTTATTTCGTTTTTATTTTTTAATCTAAAAATTGAATACAAGATTTAGCCTTTTAATTTAGAACCCCTGAAAGGTGAATGTTGGTTAACATCCCCATAATTTTTTATGATCTATGCCAGCCACAGAGTTATCTACAGCATATACTGACATTTCAACCAGAAACCACTGTTTCTGAGCAACGGATTACGTAGAGAGGAATTAAAAACTTTTTAGAAATGCATTTACTTTCCTAATTTGACTTATCTATTGTTGAATTGTATCACTCATGGGCTGGCATCAGCACCTTGCTCTGCTGGGTGCCATACAAAACATAAAATAAACCCTGACTCTCTAAAGGACTCTAAAGGAGTGTAAGCCAAGAGCCAACAGATGGATGCAGACACACATATGGTGAGGACATGGAAACAATACGCCTGTATTAGTTAGTCTTATAGACATGGCTCCAGCATGATAGCAACCAAACTGTTAGTAGAAAGGTGGAATTTTTAGGAGACTTTTTATAGGACATTTACTTAGCAGATTTCTACACGGAAGGGGCTACGAAATTCCTAGATGCAAGTTCATGAAGCATGCCAGAGGTGGAATATATATTGCCACAGTTGGTGACTCCATCACTGCTCCAGGCAGCCTATTTCTATGACTGATAACTCTTTCAGTGAAGAAATTCTTCGTAACATCCCGCTTACATCTCCCCTGGTGCAGCTTGCAACTTCCTCCTGCCCTATCACTTGCCACCAGGGAGAAGAGGCTGTTCCCCTCCTCGCTCCAACCTCCTTTCAGGTATTTGTAGACAGCAATAAGTTTCCCCCCAGTCTCCTTTTCTCTAGCCTAAACAATCCCAGTTCCCTCAACATCCAGCAGAGGATGGAGATTCTGCTTAGGTCTCCTTTTACTGCTGACATATTTATAGGAACATTTTTCATTGTCTTTGATGGTGCTGGGCAGATTAAGTTCTATTTGAGCTGTTAACAGTTGACTGTTAAAAATTAGAAAATAAAAAGAAGGATGAAAGAAAGGTAACAAAACATCCATTGTGACTCCTAGGAGCCACAGGACCCGAGTCAGGTTATGTACCAATACTGAAAACAAACCACAGGAAAAAATTGATTTGGCAGGCTCTGCATGAAAACAAGGAACAAAAACAAGACAGAAATTGTGTAATAAAGATAAAAATGTTCAACTGTAATGAGAACAAGGCAGATCTGCCAATAAATTAAAATGCTAGAAGGCATTCACCTGTGAAGGCCCATGTTTTTCGGCATTAGTACCATCCTGACTCCCTCTGTGTGCTTTGAGCAACAACACAGAAAAGGACGGCATCGCACAATGCTTCCTTAAGCTACACACAAGCAAACAAACCCAACAGATTATTAGTAAAGCATTAAATGAATAAATAAAAATGTCAGCTCTTCCGTACTTCAAAAACCACCCCATGAATCAGTGAAGAAAAGCCAACAAAACTGAAGTGGTGGCAGCTCACCTTGAGTGCTAGGGTCACTTTTGGGCCCTTCACCACAGGAAGGACATTGAGGTGCTAGACTGTGTCCAAATGAAAGCAATGAAGCTGGTGAAGGGTCTAGAGAACAAGTCCTTTGAGGGAACTGGGGTTGTTCAGTTTGAAGAAATGGAGGCTGACGGGAGACCTTGTTGTTCTTTACAACCACCTAAAAGGAGGTTCCAATGTGGTGGGGGACTCCTTCCAAGTAATAAGTGACAGGACAAGAAGAAACGGCTGCATGTTGTGCCGGGGAGGTTTAGGTTGGGTATTAGGAAAGATTCCTTCATTGAAAGGGCTGTAAAGTATTAGAACAGGCTGCCTAGGGCAATGGTGGAGTCACCACCCCTGGAGGTATTTAACAGACATATAAAGGGGGTGCTGAGGGACATGGATTAGTGATCATCTGGCAGTGCTGGGTTAATGGTTGGATTTGATAATCTTAAGAGTCTCGTCCAATGAAAACGATTCAGTGGTTCTGTGAAGAGAAATGCTGATAAAAGTTTGTCTCTCAGAGCTACTGTTCACACTGTTGACTTAATAACATTGGAGCACTTCTTCATTAAAAGTAAATCTGATAGATTAATTTAGATGGTATGCCTGTAAGTATTTTGAAAGCAGTAATAAACAAACACTTCGACAAATGAGATGCCCGTGTCCTCCACTGCATTTCAGTATCATATCTGACAGTCTTTCTGCCTACCTGTTACACATTAGTGGCCTTCAAGACCGCATAAGCCCACTGCAGCAAACGTAAGAGAAACGTGAGCAGGAGAATGCCTCCACCATTTTCTGAGCTCTCTGCAACAATGCACTAAGTATTATTGAATGCATATGAATATGTATGTGGCATGTTTAACATACAGATATTCTGCCATGAATAGCGTTCAGGGTCCATGATTCAATGTTGAATGTTCTGGAAATACTTGATTAAGTGTGACGTATTGCTGTAATTATGCTTCTTAATTTTGCTGCCTGAATAAGCAATTGAATGCACATACATCTCAACATGCCTTTACAAAGGACACTCAGCGTACACCCTTCGTTAAATTTAGTCAGCTAAGTTATTTTTTTAAAAAAAAGGTTTCACTATCCCCTTCTTTGTCCAGGCTGGATGCATCTGACCTTTGGTTTGACTCTTAACATGACTGAAGACACAGACCAGAATAAGAGCGTATTATTTAGGGGGTTTTAGAAGATCTGATTTCATTGTTCAGAGTTTATGGAGGGTAAAACCCAAGCACAGTGATTTTGAAGGGCCTGTAAATACACATTATTTATACCACACTGAAGAAGAACAGAACAACTATTGCTGTTTTTATAGGCAATGATTTGATTTAACCAAACAGGCAAAAATAAGAAACAAGCCATTAAGCACAGACCTACAATTTATTTCAGTGGGAAAAAATCCAAACACGGAAACCCTTTCCGCTCAAAAACCCTCAACAAAAACAAAGGCCTGGCTCAGGGACATGTTTCTCATTCATCTCCATGTTTTCAGTGAGAGTTCAGTGCAGCCTCTCAGCTCTTCATAGAAATGGACAGTAACCATAGAATCATTCTGGTTGGAAAAGACGCTTGGGATCGTTGAGTGCAACCATCAACCCACTCTACAAGTTCACTTCTAAACCAGATCCCCCAACACTACACCTGATCAACTTTTAAACACATCCAGGGATGGTGGCTCAACCCTCACCCTGGGCAGCCCATTCCCAGCCCGACCACTCTGTGAAGAGTTTCTTCCTGATGTCTACTCTAAATGTTGTGGTTCTTAAAAGAGCAGCTAAAAGGGATGTGATTTCCACTGAAAAGGCAAAAAGGGCAGCTCAAACCAGCAACACAGCCTCAGCTGTATTTTCCTTGTCACTGGGATGCTGAAACATTAACTTCATGATTAATGTATGGACCAAGGATGCACAGAGCCAAGTTCTGTTCCTGCTGCTGGTAACACAGCTGCTGTGAATAATCACCTAAGTCACTTTGATCCGTTTGTAAACATTGCTGATAGTGTCATTCATACACGACTCTGGCATTTTAAAATTCTTCCTGATAGTTTTAAAGGGCTGCCCAGTAACGTTCAGACTTCTTACTGCGTTCCTTCAGATGGGATCACGCTAATTTGTTTCTGTACAGAAGTTACTGAGAAGTATAATTCTGCTGCATGCACTCGAACCTCTTGTACCAGAGAAAGACAACAGTTTACACTGACGTCTTTAAAATCTTCCAAATGGCCCCATGGATCTGCTCTGTATACATGTTTATTGCTCATAATATGACAGAAAAAGCGCTGCAGAGCCACTTGGGGTTTTATTCAGCTTTTATTCTAAGCAATTAACTTCCTGTTTTTATCACAGTACAGTTTCTTTTCCCTGAAATGAATCACTCCAGAAAAGATAAGGAGCATTAGGATTCAAAGCTGCCACTCATGCGTGCAGCTGTCGTTTTACTGAATTATATGACGCTTGCAAGTATTTCTAATAAAAAATTCTAACAGGCAACTTATTTTTCCTTGTACTGTTTTCAGCTCTTCCGTTTGAGGTACAGCATGTTGTGGGAAAAAGAGGAAGGCAACAGAGAAAAGAATCACACTTCCAAAATATCTCAAGGGTTGTTGTATGAACTCTTTCCACATGACTGAGCAGCATCTCAGACACACTATTCTTTACATTTATTCCTAAAATTGGACAAGCACTGAAATACTAAACAAATTGCCTTTTCCAGGTGTCTGACTTGGCCTATCACATCAGAATATGGAAGACAAATGTTCTCCAGTATTAACTGCAGTTAAACATTAAGGCACTGAAGTCTGTTAAGGGCTCTGAGTCAAATGTCTTCAACATCACTTAACGAAGGCAACACACTGATCTACAACAGACTTGCTATATCCAGACACTAACTTATTCAGGGCTCATTTTATGATGCTTAACTGAAAAAGGAGATTTATCACAGCATTTGTACTTCCAAATAAGTGTTTGGCCTTGGTAAGTCTGGATTAAAAAGTATCTTGCTTAGAGCCTTAGTCAGGGAAAAGCTACAGAAGAATGGAAAAGCTACAGAAGAATGGAAAAGCTAGTCTCCAGGATGTGTCTCATGCACAAAAGGGTGATCTTCAAAGAAAATTTTTACATGCAGAATCACAGAACATTAGGGTTTGGAAGGGACCTTGAAAGATCACTCAGTCCAATCCCTCTGCCACAGCAGGATCACCTAGATCAAGTCATACAGGAACATGTCCTTTTCCTCATCAGGGAAATGCTCCACTCCCTTCATCATGCATGATTTTTTTGGAATGAGTGTCTAGCATTTGTTTTATAATCTCTTTGATTTCTGCGTGCCACATCTAGTTGAGCAAAACTATCCAGTTCCAAATCAGGTTCCTAAATCAGCAGAACAGATGCCTATTTAATGGAAAATAATGGCACCCGTTAATTTTCGCACCCGTAGGGGTACTTATAACTAACTTCAAATCGGTCAGCCTAGCTTTGTAAATCACAGACAGTAACAGTTGTTTTCACCTGCTTGTGGGGACAATAGCATATGCTGTCAAATCTGAATTAATTACAAAGTCTGTGCAATAAAGCCAGCAGGATGCATGACACTTTTCCTCAGGATCTGTTTGCTGAGAAATGAGCATTCTGATCGACTATGCTTGTAAATTATTTTAGGAAAGAAAATAAATCACTTCAGATTTCTCCTTAGAAATGTTTGCTTCTTGGGAATTTTTAAACTAACATATTTTCCAAATGCGTAATCTGATTTTTCTAAACTTGAAGCCTTTTATGTAGAAATTTACTTATTAAAATATACAGTTTCTCCAAATTAAAACCTTCTTTTCCATCTAAACCACCCTTATCCTGTGGGTATTTTTATGAAGGTTTTTAAAATGTTTATACTTTTCAACTCTTAAGTTCCCTCTCTGGCACACTTGCATGGCTGAAAGCAATTTACAGGCTGCTCTGCCAGAAACGGAGCCTAGCCAACCATATTTGCCAGAATCAACGTCTAAGCAGCACTGCTATTTGGCACAAAGAGTGGGACACTGTCCTTAATGGTTGCTAGAGATGTAAATGAAACATAATAGGAAACAAATGGACCACAAATGCACCCAATTTTCCAACTCTGCTGAGAAGGACAGGGCTCTGAGAGGAAATTTTCAGAGAATCACAGAACATTAGGGATTGGAAGGGACTTCAAAAGGTCATCTAGTCTAATGCCCCTGCTGCAGCAGGATCCCCTAGATCCAGTTGCACAGGAATGTACCCAGGAGGGTTTTAAATGTCTCCAGAGAAGGAGACTCCAAAACCCCCTGGGTAGCCCCTTCCAGTGCTCTGTCACCCTCACTGGGAAGAAGTTCTTTCTCATATTGATGTGGAACCTCTTCTGTTCCAGCTCACATCCGTTGCCACTTGTCCTGTCATTAGATGACAGTGAGAAGAGCCTGGCTCCATTCTCCTGACACCCACCTTTCACGTATTTAAAAACATTAATGAGATCACTGTTTTCCAATCTAAAGAGACCCAGCTCCCTAGGACTTTATTTCAGCAACACTGGCCCAGCCAGAAGATAACAGACACTGGAGTACATTAATAGATTAAAAATTCCCATTCTTGTTTATGGGAAGACAAAACAGCAACCTAAGTTATTCCTGTCAGAACATCACAAACTCTATAAAGATGCAGGGAATCACCTCACCGCTGAGCACAAAGCAGACTTTTGGAGCATATTTAGTGGGCCTCATGTTAACATACAGCTGAGTGACACTCAACAGCAACATGAAAAACATCATGCTGCCATGGGTTGCCAGAAGTAGATCTCATATTGTGCACTCAGCCCTAAGGCAGTAGATTAACTGCCTTATCTAAATAAAACATGGGACATCTGTGTCTGACAACAGCAGCAAAACAGTCATTCTATTCCTCTTTGCATTTGAGAGGGAAAAAGTATCTAGAAGACTAAATCTAATGCAAATGTTACTACAGTAAGAAGGCCTTAATGTGAGAAATGGATATCCAGTCCATCCCCCTGCCCAAAGCAGAGTCACCTAAAGCACACTGCTTAAGACCATGTCCAGCTGGGGTTGGATTCTCTCTGAGGAGATGCAGTATTACCTATTACAATCATACATTAATGAAGTTAAATGAATTCTTTTGAAAATTTATGCTCATTACTTAACCACAATTACCAATCTACTAGAAATTATTATAAGGACCACAAACCTGTTTCAATTAAAAATCCTGGGAAAACCTTGTTAAAAAAACTACGATGAATCTGGGCAATTTTTAACCTGAAAAACATGCTAATAATTAATAGATTCTAATTGAATATGAATATGATGATGGCAAATTCTTCTGTGCCTCCTATTTGAGAACTAAGGGGGAAGTCTTCTTAAATTCTGTTAGTACAGAGAACAGTTCTGGCCTGGACAAAAGTTGCAAATCACAGAATCACAGACCATTAGGGATTGGAAGGGACCTCAAAAGATCATCCAGTCCAATCCCCCTTCCACAGCAGGATCCCCTAGATCAAGTCGCACAGAAACATGTCCAGGCAGGTTTTAAACCTCTCCAGAGAAGGAGACTCCAATGAAACCTGGATTTAGATCTTCCTAAACCACATAAGAAGAAAACTTCAGTATTGATATATTTTTAATTCAACTCACGACGACAAGCAGAATGACATTAGGTTGTTGTTTTAGGCTGAAACTCCATTCAGTATGTCTTAAGTGGACCCACACCAAAATTATAGCTTCTCGTTGACTAACGACAAAGCACCATTTTCTTTGGAGAGCATTAAAGCATGTGGAACAAGAATGAAACCCTCTCTTTCAGTGAACAAAACTGAACAGAGTTGCACAAGTTTATGCATTTCATTGGAGTATTTTCAGCATCAAATTGAAAATAGGATGCAGCTATTAGAATCATAGAATCATTAGGGATTGGAAGGGACCTCAAAAGATCATCTAGTCCAATCCCTCTGCCACAGCAGCATCACCTAGACCAAGGTCTTTACATGGCTTGCCTTTCCTAGTTAGAACAAGGAACGGGAATGGGACTCAGGCTGTACAAACAACACCAGTGCACCACGGTGCTTTATGTGATCCCAAGCAAGACTTTAACTCACTGGTTTCTAAGCCACATCACTGCCCGTGAAAGGCTGTGAAGGGTATCGTTGCCATGAGCGATGCGATGCGGACTTTGCCTATTTTGAGTAAGTACCCTCTGTCCAGTGACAGTGCCTTGCAAGTTGTGACGAGCTGTACAGCACGATCCTTCTGTGCAAAGGCTTCCTTCTGTTGCCAAGGAGACCAGCTCTTTTCTCTGTCAGATGCAGCTCTGAAAGCGAAGCGGTGATACGAAGGAAAGCGACGTGTGCTTGTGGTACTTGCAATGATCTGCCTCTCAGACTCTAGAAGAATTTGATTTCTGTGCCTCACTCGGACAGGCAGGGCAGTAGCTGTCATTTCTTGGTACCTCTGTATCCTGCTCTCACATTCAACACTATCAAGCAGTAAATCCTACGTGTCAGCTCCCTGCCGGAGATCACGGACTCCTCTGCTTTTAGACTATGGGTGGTGCCACCAGCTACGGTTCTGCTACTGTCTTTGGCAGTGCTGTTGTTTCATGTCCCCAGTCCACATGTCAGGGTCAGCCATATCACACAAGGGGTCCAGCCAGGGTTTGGTCTGGCCTTTTGGCCAACTGATCTGTAGACAGGCAGATGTTTCACCCTTTGTCACACTCCACCTTCGCACCACCTTAGAAGGAACCTTCAGGATTTCTTGGTCCTTTCTTTTACCTCTACTCTGGTTCACCAGCAGCCTGCCAGTCCTAGAAGCCTCTTTAGTTTGGAGAAGATGGGTGACCTCATTAATGTCTATGAATATGTGAAAGGTGGGTGTCAGGAGGATAGAGCCAGGCTCTTCTCAATGTCATCTGGTGATAGGACAAGGGGCAATGGGTGTGAGCTGGAACAGAGGAGGTTCCACATCAATATGAGAAGGAAC
>JAOXOE010000506.1:23305258-23328452 GCA_028565055.1 Phoeniculus purpureus
CTGATCTAGGGTGGGGTGTCCCTGCCCATGGCAGGGGGATTGGACTAGATGATCTTTCGAGGTCCCTTCCAATCCCTTATGATTCTATGATCTTTGGTCTCACTGGCACAGAATAGCTAACACTTTCTCAGAAGAAGCGGTAAGAGGAGATAAAAGCTCACTTCCTCTCTGGGGAGTGAGAGCTACATCCCTGCGGGATCTTAGGAGGAGAGTGAGCTCAGGAGTTACTGCCCTGGGTCCTTATCGTATTGACACTGCTCCACAGGACAGGATTATGTTTTGATAACTTTCCTATGAGCTTTCTCTATATTCCCCTGAAATCACACAGAGATTAGATGTGTGTTGGCTGCCATCACACCATACTAAGGGTGTTGTGCTAAGAGTGACACAAAAAGGCTGCTTGCAGTGGGAACGGGAGCGATCCCGTCCTCTGAGGATAAATCTAGTGCACGGGCGGCTGTGCTCAGTGTTGAACTGGAAAAGCAAAGTAAGAGAGCTGGAAAAGGCAAGTGCAGCACATGAATGAAAAAAGAGAAGTGACTCAAAGCAAGAACTAAGAGATTGTTGGAGTCTTGTCTGTTTTTAAAAATACAATCTTAGTCAGGGTAAGGGGAAAGAGTCTGCTTAGAGCCAGCAAAACAACCTGGCTTTCCTGGCCCTCTCCGCTCACTGTTTTGCCATGCTCCAACTAAAGCCACCCAGTTTTTCTCCTCAGAAACAAACAAGCCTGTTTGCTCCCAAAACTCAAATAAAGCTTAATTTGCTTTAAGCTGCTAAAAAAAATACTTCCTGCGTTGTGGGTTAGCATTGTGTGCCAGGCTTCAGCGCTGAGAGATGAAAAAGTGCTTTGTAATGGAAAAGCCGTTTAGTTCCTTGCTGTGTGGTGCCACTGGAATACAAAAGCAAGCCGCTAACCTTCCTCCCTTGAAAAGGCCAGAAGGAACAGGGCATTAATTTGAGGAGTTCAGACTCAAGATCACTGTGATCAAAACTATACTCTGCAGCCTTTTCCAGCCTCAGAGAGCGCTGGTTTTCTTGGATATTGGGTAATTCAGGGAACTGCACAGTAAAAAGGGAAAGCTGCATAAAGCTACTTGCTGTTACAGAGTGGGAGGTTAATGAAGTTCATTTAACAGACCAGTGGTGCAAACCTGTTCTCAGATGGCTTGTGCAGATCCCAGATGGCTCCTGTAAAGCTGGGAACTCGAACAGGTACCTCTCATTTTGCCATTGCATTAATAAAGGATCGGGATCCTTGCAGCTCTTCTGCAGCAGGGTTAATGACTTTTAGTAACCATGTGCCTGCACTGGGAAGGAGCACATGTACGCCCGGCGTACCTTGGTTTTTTGCCAGCTAATTGAATTGGCTTTGTCATAGCAGAACAGGACTGGAAAACCTCAGACCTCGGCCCCAGTTGCTGGCCTGCTTTGTGGATGAGGCAGGCAACACGCTGCTCTTCCTGCTCCTCTGCAGATGAGGAGCCACAGCTGGCTGCTGCAGGGGGTGGCCAAGCAGCCCCTCACTGCACTGCTGGCTGTGATAGCTGCAGAGCTATCAATTAAAGATAAGGGGAAAGAAAACAAAGCTGTTAGGTCTCGATGAGATCTCAGATAAATTTGCCAGACAATGGGTAGCTTAGGGAAAGTGGAAAAGGGTTTATTAACTCTGTAACTGCGTACAGAAAAGAAGAAAAGGTTAAGCAAGTTAGTGCACACAAACTAGAATCTGTGTCCCGAATGCCATCACCTGTTCTGAGAAAAATACAGTGGGAGATCACTGTCGTGTTGGTCCTTGGGTCCTTTCTCTCCACATCAGAGATCTGCAGGAAAAGAGCATGTCAGTCAAGTAGAGACAAGTACCACCACCCTCTCTGTTATTCATGCATCACCCCCGTCTGCGGTACAGCGTCACCCAGGCTGTTTGCAGACTGGTGAACTCTTCAGTTCTTCAGCGTAGCCTCTCCAGCTCAACGCTCTGGGGACGGCCTGATTCCTCAGCACCTGAACTGCATCCCTCGGTGCAGGAGACATGCTTTCGAACAAAGAACCCAGACTCTGTCTTTCATGCCCAAGGTTTTAAGGATTCTCAAGTCCTTCTGCTTTTCTTCAGCTAAGCACGGAGGAATTCTCCCCAATACCAAACACCCCCCAGTCTTTCTCAGTGGCAGAAGGGACAGTCTTTCTTCCTGCTGATCAAGGCCGCATGGCCCTGGCCACGTGCGGGAGCCAAGATGGAGACTGACCGCAGGGCTGCGTCAGCAGGGCCGCCCCCCACTCTCTGCACGTGGATGAGAGGGTTATCCAGGACCCTCTCCTCCTGTCTCAGCTCCAGGAGGAAGAAAGAGGAGTTCCTCAGCAAACCGCGAGGCTGAAGGTCTGCTCCGTGGAAGGGGTTGGTGGTACATCTGCACCAGTCTTGCTTCTCCGGCCCATGGCATCAGGTCTGGACTGGCACTGTCCCTTCTGCACCGGGGTCGTCCCTGCCGCTCCCTGCTGGTTACAGGAGCGGAGCGGACCCAACCCGGTAAGCCCCCTCTGTCCTGGGGCAGGGAGCCACTGGAAGCCGTCTTCCCCCCCCCCACCTCCCTGGGAAGAGGGGTGGGGGTTAGCACGGGGCTGCAGCCCCTGGGCTGCCCTGAAAGCCCTCAGCAAAAAGAGGCAGGACCACGCTCACTGTCCCCTTTATCTACTCACCTAGCAACACCCCTTAAGGGCAGGTACTTGGGACAGTGTCACCTCCCCCCCAGGACAGGTCACTGGGGGAGGGGGGTCCTCCCAAAGCAACAGAACGTTTTCTTTTCTTCATGAAAGCACAGATCTGTACATCTGGAAATTCTGCTAATTTTCAAACTACAACATCAGCAGACCTAATCCCTGTAGTACAGTTTGTTCTGCTGTTGGCCACTCCATGCAGAGACAACTGCAACTCTTCTGACAATCTTGGATCTTCTTTTAGCAGGTCTGCAGCCCGGATCTGTCACCAGCTGCCCTTTGGCACATGGCTATCACCATCATCTCTTGCAGATCCATGAGAAGTGTTTTATAACATGCAGATCTTCCAAGAGCTGGAGAGAACAAAGTCCAGTGTTTTGAGGCCATGGATGTCCAGTCCCTTCTTCAGGGCCTTGGATGGCAACACCTGATCTCTGCAAACATCAGGAAACTTTGCCTCTGAACCCACCCCAAGAGGACGTGTGGGGATCTCAGCAGCACCCCTGTCATGGTACCTGACCAGCAGCACCTGGGGACGAGAGCAGCCCCAGTCACAGCAAGGATGGCCCAGGTCTGTAACCCAAACAGAAGTGACAGCAGCGTTAGCTTTCGTGATGTAAACCTTTCAGTGGCCCAAACATGGCTTGTTAGTTAAGACACTGCACTCCACTTACATCTGGTGTTTACACAAGCCAATGATTCACTGCCAGACAAATCCCACAGAACCTCTCTGGTAAAGCAGTGTGAAAAGAGCTGCTTGCAGCACTTCTTCTCAGTCTTCTTGCTGGAGGTGATGGCTGGTTCTGTGGGTAATGAAGAACCAGAGGCAGTCTCAGCCTAATCAGTTCATTTACCCTTTTGGGAGAAACGCCCAGAAAACATCAACAATTTCACGAGTCTCCAAATCCAGATGACTCGGTGAAGTCAAGGCGTCTCTCTAATCAGCTTTCACTCTACGTTTTGAGAGTAACAGCACATGGCATCTATGAAAGAGGAGATTTTAAGCTACAGAAGTTCACTTTAATCTTACAGTAGAGTACAAAAGCAAAGCTCTGTGGAGGTCACTCAGGACTTCTGTCAATATTGTTTGAATAAGAGTTAACGGAGTTATTCATTCCTTTTTTAGTTCCTGTTTGCTTCAAGCTCCCTGCCTAAAAATAAATTGATTTTTCTTCTTCTCCGTGTGCCACATGACTGAGCAAAATTAGTAATTTGGGGTGGGGTGGGAGAGGCTATCATGTGAAAGCAGATTCAGATGGCATTTCTATGCATCCTAATATTTTTTCCTTTTCAGAAGCAGCCTATTCCGTGAAGAAACAGCCAAGCTGACTGTATGCATCCCTGGACTCATGAAAATAAAAATGTGGCTATCAGAATGAAGGGAAGAAATGGTCCACTAACGCTCCTGGCAGTGAGGTCCTGCTTGAAGAGAAAACAACTCATTTTCTATGCCTGTATGTGAAAGTAACTTAGCAACCTCTGCTGAGCTACTTAGAGTCTCCTCACAGCCTCACTGAAGTGCTGCGTTCGAGCAAAGAACTATGTGCTGGTGTGGACAAGACTGGTGAGTATGGCCTCACCCAGCCAACCAAAAAGATGACTGAAATGAAACAATTTTGTGTATCCAAAGAGAAGTACTAATAAGTAGAGCAAGAGCCTGCTAAATGTATTGCTTACATATTGGAAAGATGGGAAAATGAGTTTGGGAGTAAAAGTAATCCATAGAATCACATAATCATCATGGCTAGAAAGGACCTCCAGGACCATCAAGTCCAGCCCTCATCCCAACATCTCCCTAACCCCTAGACCATGGCCTCTACCTACTAATTTTTTAAACACCTCCAGGGACTGGGACTCCACCACCTCCCTGGGCAGCCTGTTCCAGTGCCCAACCATTCTCTCAGGAAAGAACTGCTTCCTAAGATCCAATCTAAACCTCCTCTGATGCAACTTGAGGCCATTTCCCCTCATCCTGTCATTAATAATTTGGGAGAAAAGACCAGCACCAGCCTCGCTACAACCTCCTTCTAGGTAGTTGTAGAGAGCAATAAGATCTCTCAGCCTCCTCTTCTCTAGACTAAATAACCCCAGTTCCCTCAGCTGCTCTTCACAGGGCCTATTTGCCAGCACTCTCTCTAGCCTCGTTGCCCTTCTCTGGCCTCGCTCCAGCACCTCAGTGTCTTTATACTGTGGTGCCCAAAACTGGACCCAGTGTTTAGGGTGAGGTCTCACGATTGCAGAGTACAGCCTCCATGTAGAACCTGCATTATCTCTAACACTGGAAACAAATCCAGACGGAAGGAGGCTGGATAAAACCTTACGCAAACCACCTACAAACTCCCCACATCTGCACCCATGGCAGGTGGTGGCTTCACCAATGCAGCTGTATTTTTATCTTAAAATCCTGCAATCTCATGAATCAGAGGAATTCAGCATGGGAACAGCGTGCAAAGTCAGGTCACAAAAGTGTTTGGTAAGGTCCTAACTTCCTGCTGAGAGTAGATTTTTGCACAGATATGGTTCAGATTCTTCCAAGAGAGCAGGGTTTGCAGCTGTATGGGCTTGTGATAAGGGACTGTTACAGGAGGATGAAACCAGGGATGTACCCAGGCAGTGTGAAGGAGACCCAATTTAGCCATTCTCGTGTCTGTTAACTTTCAAACCTGCATACTGGTTTGTGTTATACAAGGGTGGTCAAGAGATCCGGGTAATTCAGTGTTAACAACATTAGCTGTCAGAGTAGAGGGGTAAAACGGTGGCCTATTGAAAACATGATTGCTGCACGATGGCGCCTTTGCAAAGGACTGGAAGGATTACTTGAGCCAGAGGGCAGGTCCTGTGCAGCTTTCCAGCTAGCTCAGACATCTCTAGGGTATGTTACCTCATTACCTGAGTCTTAAGGCTGTTCTTGCAAGAGAGGTGAAGCTAACCCTGGTGCAACACCATGGCAGCATCAGCCCACTGCTTGCAGCTGTGAGCATCAGCTGTTCTGAGCAGAGCTGGGAGGTCTCTGCACTGGCTGCGTTGACCCTTTGCACCAAAATCCTACAGTGGAAGCTGAAGAAACAGAACTTTTATAGATTTTATGTCTTTTATAGACAATCAGTAACTCAGGGCAAAAGGGAAATGAAAGCCAAAGCAACCAGGAATGGATCACAAATAATCCCCCTCTAGTTCATGGAAAGGCTTCTGTGAGGAGAACAAAAGATGGGGAGGAAGAAGAAAGGAAAAAGCACAGATCTAACTGGTGATAACTGCAATCAGAAGTGAAAGGAGGAGGGAAACTTGTCCTCCCCACAGGTGCCACAAAGGCAGGGCAAGGGCTGGGGAACACACTGCAGCACCCACCTGCTCTGTCTGGCAGGTCATCTGTGCTGTTATCCTCCTCAGGGCAAAACCCCTTTGCCTGTGGACTGGGAAGGTTACCCTTTGGTGGAGATAGGAAAGAAAAGGTTTGCAGTTGCCCACTCACTCTCTGCTGAAGGGGAAGTACCAGTCATGCTGGAAGGCCCTCACTTCTCCATTCTAGACATGGAAAACAGCTTCTACACTCTTCTACACTGTGGAATTCAGCACAGGCTTCTGAATTGCAGAGGACCACAGTGCTCCAGCTCCTGCTAGTATCAGCTCTGTCACTTGCCACACGCAAGACTCCTGTGCCAAAATTAATTGCCTTGAGGAAGCATGTCAGAGCTTTCTGTGAGAACAGCAGCAGCACCGTTCAGAAGCAGCGCTGTGTAGCAGCATCATGGTGGAACAACAGCAGAAACAAGGAACAGGCAAAGAAAAAGCCTGTCTCCGGCTTCACATTAACCTGCCCCCTCCTGCCTTCATCGTGTTAATTTTCTACTTTACACATGTCAGCTCAGCAGGGAGCACAGATGGCTGCACTCACGTGTGAGACTGCAGACACCCACTGGGGCACCAGCAGCACCTCTCTCACTTCACTGTAATGGGGGGTGGGGGCGGATCCTGCCAGCGCAGCGACTGGAGTAGGTCACTGAAGGTTAATAAAGGCACTCAGCACATAATTATCACTCCCTTGTTAGCCTCAGTCTCTCAGGAATAAATTAGAGGGACAGAGTACAAAGGAACTGTGAGAAGATCAGTGGGGGCTGTACCTCCTCATGCTACAGGACGGGAGGGCCACCGTTCTGCAGGTTCCTGCTTCAGTTCCTGGAGTTACTTTGGAGACAGCTGCATCTGTGCGAGGGAATGTGGGAACGTTTCAGGTAGGCACCTCAATTTTCTCTCAATTTTAGTAGTGCTAAATATAAACTCAGAGGAAGAAAGTTTTCCTTCCTCTTTTATCCACTGACTGTGCAAATTCTGTTCAACCCTTAATCAATCAACATGACTCTGGGCCTGTGGTGAAAGGGACATTTTAAGATGATAAATAATGCTCTTGAGACTACAGCTCCAGAATGCAGAGGTCTCATTTGCAATGAAAGCTCGATTAGCTGTCTCCCCACACAGGGAAGTGGTAGGGACAGGCCACAACGTGCTCTAGGTGATCCTGCCCTGGCAGGGGGTTTGGACTAGATGATCTTTCGAGGTCCCTTCCAATCCCTGGTGTTCTGTGATTCTGTGAAGACACCTAAGATTTCTTAAGTCTACTCAAAACTCAGTGAAAACACCAAAATGATCAAAAAACCCTTAGTGAAATCATAATAGTTAGTAACCTGTTGGGCAGGTAGAGTTCAAACCCTATCTGCAGGTAGAGAATAACTTTTTTGGATATTTAATACCTCACACATCATCAAAGTGATTTTCTCCAGCCCCATGTGTGACTAACAGTTTATGATCGCCCCCACATATCTTCCTTTCTCTTCTCAGGTAATTAATTTTCTGGCAATAGTACTGACTGGTCTCTGCTAAACAAACCAAGGTGTTTCTCTTTCATTGTTGCAGCTGTAAGGACCTCCACGTTGCCTCGCTAACGGCAGGAAAAGCAACGATGGACACACAAGGAAATGAGAATGAGGTCAACAAACCCCTTTGTGGCTGCAAGTTCCCAACCTGAATCACAGACTCAACAAAAAGGTAGGCACCCTGCTGACATTAAAGGAACCAAACCATTCCTGCCTTGGCACACCAGCACCCTTCTGAATGATCTCTAAATCTGAGTGACACAGGAACAAATAGTCTGTAGAGTCGTTGCCAGAAACTTCATGGGGCTCCATCTCGCCATGGTGAGGACAGGTTCCTGTGTCCTGGTGCGTTCCTAACACTGGATCTCAGGTGCTCGGAAACTGTGTGTTCAGCACTTTCTGTGAAAGTTGTTCCCTTCTATTAGAAGCGATCGTTTCTCTTCAGGCATGTGCTGCTGAGCAAATCCGCCATCCACTTCTGTAAAAGACAGCTCTGCCTGAGGAGATCCTTCTTTTCCCGTGAGAAGGCACTAAGGGAACATATTCTTCTGCTTAGACCAATAACAAGGGAAACCTTGCTCAGAGTACTTCTGCCTCCTTTGCTTGCTGCTCCTCTATGTTTCCTGCAGTGAGCTGGAGGGTGGCCTTGCAAAGCTGGGCACCAGCTAGGTGACCTACACCCTAGTTCATGAGGACCCCAGTTTCACAGAATCACGGAACATTAGGGATTGGAAGGGACCTGTTTATCATCTGGTCCAATGCCCCTGCCACAGCAGGATCAACTAGATAGATCAAGTCGCGTCTCACCTGAACGATGCCTGGCTCTGGCAGTGTAGCTGTTCAACAGAAAGACACTGTTAAGATGCTTCACTGCGTGGCAGCTGGGCTTTGTCACACCATACGTGTTTGAAAAGTGATCACAGCCCCGTGGTAAGAATGAAACCTGCAAGCTTTAGTCAGCAAACAGCATCCCCCTGCCCATCTGCTGTGTGCAGAGGTGGGACTGCATCGCCCGGCCATGCAGCAGGATTCTGTTTGGGAAACACTCCAGCAGCAGCTAACTCCCCCAGGCCCTCCACAGAAGGCTCTACTGGAAACTGGCTCATGAAAAAACAGCAGCTTCGTCTTGTTTGAATGTCTTTACCTGTGGGTCAGCTAAAGGAGATTTCCCTGGACACTCTTTTTGCCACTACAAAAGCACCCGACCTTCCCTTCCTCCCAGTCTATTAAGCAACCTAAAAATAACCTGGTGGGGACTGTTGTACAGCAATACGAGGTTTCTTACTGTCAGCTCCTGTCCTCTGATTACTCTTCCGTGTCGCTGCACTGTTTCACAGTGACATCCCGTGGCTCTGCACTGAGGGCCTGGCTTGCATAAAGAGCTGTGGGCAGCGAGGCAGGATCAGTCCACCCCGGCCAGCGACTCCATTACCCTGTTTTCGTCAAGATGTTCAACGCTGAAGTGAAATGCACAATTCCCCAAGTTGTGAGGGTGCCTGCTGTGAAGCTGCTGTGATGTCAGTGCTGAATAATTAAGTGATAATGTAATAACTGTGAGTTTTTACTTCATTAAGAGAGCTCCTGCTGGCTGCTTAATGAGCAAATGCAAACTCAAACCCCATTAATATCGCACCTATTACACTCAACGTGCTAAAGTCCTTCATAGTAACCACTTGGGAGTTGTCTTCTGAAGACACAGACCAAGATGGGAAGAATCATGAACTGTCACATTGCTGCACAAGTTTGTTTGCTCTTCAGAAGAGATGAGAGTTAGGTAACCGATGCTGGTGGGTTTGCTGTTTCCTCTGTGCAACAGTTGAATTCCTCGTTGCAAACCCAGCCTTGATAGGTCTGCTCTTCCTGTAAGAACACTGCGACAACTGTCAGTTCCTTGCCTTGGGTGTGTTATCAGTTTGAGGAGAGTCTACATGAAACCTCCTTCTTCAGCTACGTTAAGCACAAGGATTGTGAAGCATCTAAAAAACTTCACTGGGTTTGAGATGGCTGCAGTGTTTGGGAAGAAGAATCACAGAACATTAGGGATTGGAGGGGACCTTGAAAGTCCAGAGTCAACATTTCTTCTCTCTGTTTTCCCTAGGATGGTAACTGAGTCCAGCATCTTTTAATGAGGGCTTGGGTGAGATGTGACCACTGTGAGAAGACCCATAGACTGCAGCAATTGCAAGCAGGCACCCAGAACCTCAAGTCCAGAGCTACAAAGATGATGGAGTGGAGCATCTCGCTGATGAGGAAAGGCTGAGGGGGCTGGGTCTCTTGAGCTGGGAAAAAGGAGACTGAGGGGTGACCTCATTAATGTTTATAAATATGTGAAGGGCAGGTGTCAGGAGGATGGAGCCAGGCTCTGCTCAGGGGCATCTAATGATGCTCAGGGACAAGGGGCAGTGGATGTGAGCTGGAACAGAGGACATTCCACATAAATAAGAGAAGGAACTTCTTCACAGTGAGGGTGACAGAGCACTGGAAGGGGCTGCTGAGGGGGACTGTGGAGTCTCCTTCTCTGGAGACATTTAAAACCCTCCTGGACATGTTCCTGTGCGATTGGATCTAAGTGATCCTGCTGTGGTAGGGGGATTGGACTGGATGATCTTTTGAGGTCCTTTCCAATCCCTAATGTTCTGTGATTCTGTGATTCACAAACATCTTTTGGATCAAGACTGCTGCTCTAAAAATAAAGTTCAGAGGTTGCTGTAAGGTTTAGGCTTCACATGAATGGTGACAGTCTCAACCGACAAAGCAAGCAATAGGCTTTTTCCTTGCACCTTTATCTCACGTATGATCTGTGGAAAAACTGTAAGGCCTTGGTTTTATTCTTTTCCCCAGATGGTGTTAAGGAAAAAACAGGATATGAAGTTTACAGCTCAGTGCCCTAATTTCTGAAGGTCTATTAGCTGAAATGGAGCTTCTAACAAAATATTTAGATGCTCTTTGAAGTTTTCCATGAGAAGAAATAAACATGATCTGCATGTTCACTGGTTGTACCTGGGAATCTCAGTCAGCATAAATCTGTCAGTGTACAGAATCTATATTCAAAGTATATTGCATCAGGGGAGGATTAGATTGGATCTTAGGAAGAAGTTCTTCACTGAGGGAGCAGTTGGGCACTAGAACAGGCTGCCCAGGGAGGTGATGCATTCCCCATTCCCGGAGGTGCTTAAAAAACAAGTAGCTAGAGCACTTGAGGCCATGGTCTAGGGGTTAGGGAGCTGTTGGGATGAGGGCTGGACTTGATCCTGGAGGACCTTTCCAGCCGTGATGATTCTGTGATAAGGTTCTGTATTTGCTGAAGAAACCTTTCCTAGAGAAACACGCGTTGTTCCCAAGTACCGCAGTGCCTTAGATGCCTAGGTTCAAGGTTTTCTGTTAAGGAACTGAAATTTCTTTTTCACAAATAACATGAACTACCTGCTCTTTCAGTTCAGTAACCTGCGGCAGCGATCTGGCTGTACCCACATTTACTCCGACGAGCATGCTGAGCCTGCAGGAAGCACAGAACCATAACATGCAAGAACATATCTCCCCGCTTCCTGAAGAACACACTTCTTATTTTATCATCAAGGACACTCTCCACAGGTGATTTACTTTGCCTCTAAAAGTACCCTCATCTCTGTTGTTTGTCACACCGTGTGAAAGGCAAGCTAAAGCTTCACCGCTTTAGGAATGAAATTCAGTGTTTTGTGAGAAATACAATCACAACAACGCTAACAGAAGTAGAAGAGTTGGGGGAAACAGCAGGTTCTCACTCTATCTTTAATAGATCTTAGCCCCCAAACAGGTCTGGTCTTTAAGAAGGACTTTACAGTGGTGCTCTTCGACACAGATCCTTTCTCTAAGAACAATTACAGCAATGCTGGCAAGAGCCTTCTCTATTGTAAAGGGAGTCCTCCTACTCCTCATCCCTAAGACAAGTGAAAACCAGTCCAAACAGTGTAATCTCCCTGCCCTCTTCTGAGTTCTGTCTATTACAGTAAGAAAATGGCTAAGATGGAGATTGGGAGGTCCATAAGGGATGATGCTCAGACGACTGGGCAGCTGTTCTTAACACAGCCATTGGCAGTTGAGGTTCATTCAGTGTCATCTAATGATAGGACAAGGGGCAACAGGTGTGACATGAAACAGAGGAGGTTCCACATAAATATGAGAAGGAACTTCTTCCTGGTGAGGGTGACAGAGCACTAGAATGGGCAGCCCTGGGTGGGGTTGTGGAGTCTCCTTCTCTGGAGATGTTTAAAACCCACCTGGATTGCTGTGCAACGGGATCTAGGTGATCTGCTGTCGCAATTGGACTAGATGATCTTTTGAGATCCCTTCCAATCCCTAATGTTGTGCAGGAACCTTCCTCTCCCACAAAATAAATGAACTAATGAACTCAAATACACTTTAGCACTTAGATGTAAAAATACTAAACAGCTGAAAATAAGAAACCACACACCCCCACAGACTTAGTTCATCCTGCTTGCAGAGTAGGTTGAACTGCAAAGATGCAGACTGTGTGAACGGCTCTGAAGTGCAGAGCCTGCTCTGCATCCTTTCATTCTCTCATGCTGCAGAGTGCTTGCACTCCATGATATTGGCTCATTTGGCACGTAACAGTGCAGAGGCTGACGTATCCAACACTCTTTTTGTTACCCTCTGTGCTAGATTTATTCCTGAATGAAAGCATAAAGCTGGTCCAGAGCCTTTATTGCTAACATCCACACTGGTAACGTAGAGCAGGAATCACTTTCCCAGCCATTGGCACAGCCTGTGCTCTCTGCGTTAGTACACGTAGGCAAGTGATAATTCAGAAGAAGTCATGCATCTATCAGTCAATATTTCCATGCCCAGAGAGTTATTGCAGTCACAGAATGATTTGTCAGGCAGCAACTTGATTTAAATGTGGCAAACATAGTCTCATCTGATTAGTTCAGTGTCCCAGGCTATTGTTCAAACAGGGCCTTCATCCTGAGTTCTGTAGGAAACCCGAGTGGAGAGGAGCAGGTTTGCTCTCAGCATAGGAGCCATTGCAGCTTTTTTAGTTGTCAGAGGTGATACAAGTAAGTACGTGACACTAATGATGCATTCAGGGTACCGTCAAACCTTCCTCTGCAGCCTCTTCCTTTCATGTCTGAGTGTGTATTCCTCAGGAGTGCCATCATCAATACCCACTCCAACCAGCAATCTGAGGTGAAGCAGGGTCTCCCTATTAGCAGCAGAGGACACCATTTTTCATGCGGTCTGTGTGCAGTGCTGTGGGAAGGCTCCACCTGTGCTCTCCAAAGCCTGCAAGGTGGCTAAAGCCAGACTTTCAAAGCTGCCAGCACTTATTTTCTTACGCAGCAAAGCACTTTAGCTTCTAAATCCGAATACCCACTTCAGTGGTGTTTAGGCACCTATCCCATTCAGATGTTAACTCTGCCTGGTCTTGTGCCCAGCACTTTGCCCACTTGTCCCCGTGGATTATTTGGGGTCACAAGCAGACCAAAGAGCAACCAGATCTTGTTCTTGCTTGGTGTGGCTCTGCTCATTGGTCCTCCGTCAAGGTTGTGGCGTCCCCTTCTCTGGATAGGTTTAAAACCCACCTGGTTATGTTCCTGTGCAACTTGATCTAGGTGATCCTGCTGTGGCAGGGGGATCCCTTCCAATCCCTAATGTTCTGTGATTCTGTGAAGACTTTCAGTTTGCTGAGGAGCTGTCACATTGCTCTTCTCCTACAGCAGAGCAGAAGTCTTTGACTCCTTGATTCTCTGTATGAATCTGGCAGCCCTTGATGCATCTGGGATGGAGCACAGCATGTTCCCTGTTTCATTATGACCATAGAGACTACAGCAGCTAATACAGTGTTTGTCCTTGGAGAGTCACAGGCCACTCAAGGAAGACAAACAGCACAAGCAAGGGTCCAAAGCAGAGTGGAGAAGGCAGCGCGTTGCTTTGCATTGATTAGATGATAAGGTTTTCACAGTCTTGTCTTGTTATGAACTGCCTCCCTCTGTCAGCCCGGGTTTCTCACCCTGTTCCAAATGAAACTCTGAGCTCAGTGTAAGATCTACTGGTGATTTGGTGGGGGATCTTTCAAGGTCCCTTCCAATCCCTTATGTTCTGTGATTCTGTGGTTTTTAAGGGCCTCTACGAATTTACTGCAACTAAAACAGCACCTGGCAAAAGCACAGACACAACGGGAGAATTTCTTACTTTGTTTCTGCAATTTCTTGCTAATGCTGAAGCAATCGTGGGTACCTGTCTTCCTCAGCCCACATAACCCTCCAAAGAGAACCAAGAATGTGCTATCAGACTCATCTTATTGAACAAACTCCTCAAGGGACAGAGCAAGAAAGCAGCTATTTCATAAACACTTCATTAAACTCCACGGTTACTAATGCGGTTGTTATTCGTGTGCATTTGAAATCATTCTTTGAGCTCTGTGTAAATCTGTCTTTACAACCAGAGTCAACAGTCTTGACCTTGCTCTCACCCTCTACCCCCCTTGCTATGGTGGTTTGTTTTTTTCCCACCCACAACTGTCCTTTGAAAACCTCTTCAATCTTTAGCTGAGCACACAGGCTACAAATCACAAGGCACTCTACAAGATGCTGAGGCATAAGAAGTGTTATCTATGAAAAAGAAAATGCCTCCCCGTTAACAAATGCCCCTGCAGTTGTCCTCCCAATCAGTACTGCACCAGTCTTTTCTGTCACTTTGATTGAGTAGTATGAAATTCAGGAGAACTCTGAAGGCAGCAGGACTTACGGTGCTGAAACATGGAGTCGGGCTTAGCAACAGCCTAATCAGGGTTTAGCTGTTTATAAATGCCTATCCAAATCCAAAAGTGAGGACAGCTATGAGTTTAGGCGTCATCTTTTCCCTCTTCCCAGTCTTCTGTCTTGAGGTCTGTTTTCAGTGCTGATTCAGGACAGTGCAGATTCATTCTGCTGTGGGGCACTTGCATGCTGCGGGGCAGTGCCTGGCCCATGCACTGCTCTGCAAAGGACCTTTGATAATGGGATTCTTCATAGATTCATAGAATCATTAGGGGTTGGAAGGGACCTCGAAAGATCATCCAGTCCAATCCCCCTGCCACAGCAGGATCACCTAAACCAAGTCATACAGGAACACGTCCAGGCGGGTCTTAAACACCTCCAGTGAAGGAGACTCCACAACTCCCCTGTGCAGCCTGTTCCAGTGCTCAGTCACCATCACTGTGAAGAAGTTCCTTCTCATGTTTATGTGGAACCTCCTATGTTCTTCACGCTCTGCTTATCAAAGAGCCTGGTTCAGGGAGAAAGTTGGAGCCTGTGCTGCCTAGTTCACTGCTGCCATGGTCTGTCACAACATCTGGGCTTTGGGCTGTGCATGGGATGGGCAAGGACTGCTATTCTCTCACAGACCTCTCCCATCACCAGAGGTACCACTTGCCGCCACTGGAGCACAG
The DNA here is from genome assembly GCA_028565055.1 of Phoeniculus purpureus. Taxonomy (NCBI): domain Eukaryota; kingdom Metazoa; phylum Chordata; class Aves; order Bucerotiformes; family Phoeniculidae; genus Phoeniculus; species Phoeniculus purpureus. The sequence goes on from JAOXOE010000506.1 coordinate 23,320,268, forward strand.
CTTGGTGGTGTGTTGGTGGCCTGCGACCAACACCTGTGGCACAGAGCAGCACCTAGAGGCAGGCTGTCTGTCACTAGGAGGTGGGTCTCTGCACATTTAGAAACCTCTCCTGGCTTTAAAAGAGAGACCATCCCTCCCAAAACCATACAAAGGTCTTTCAGAGTTCAAGACCCTGGAAGAGCTCTGAAGGTTGCTAAGAGGTTGGGGAGGAGGTGTGGCAGGGACACCGGTGTTGAGGATGGGTGCCAAGTGCTCCGTGGTCTCCCAAAATCAGTGTAGCAGCTGCAAAGTGGGCAAGGATCCAGCGTGTGCTGCCCATAGCCACTGGTGATCTTGGTGAGGCCCCATCCAACGTTATGGCTCTCAATTCCTGGTGAGTGTCTCATCTCTGCCCCAGTACCAGGGCACCTGGTGGCTTGTGGTGCCTCAACTTCCTCTGAACTGAGGCGATGGCTTCCAAGAAGTGGCCACCACTGCCGCTGCCCCCCCCCATCCCTGCTGGGTTTGCTACGTGAGTCAGTGCCGACGGCAGTTGCAGGGGAGGATCTGCGGTGAACTGCTCACAGCACGGTGTGAAAACACATTTAATACAGATGTGGAGCAGGAGGGGTGAGGAGGCTCTCCCCAGCATCCAGGTGACCAAAGGCACTGGTGCAGCAGTGTAGCCAATATGCAGAATGTTCTAAATAAGCTTAATCCTCCGTCAATCTACCCAAACCCCTTAAATTTAACACTTACAGCAATTAATAAAAAGATTCCCCTCGGTAGCTGCCGTGGGGAGCTGTTTCTGGAGAACACTCACCTTACCTTGATTTGCTGGCTTGCACTGCCACCCCAAGCCCAGCGAGGAATCATGGATGCCAGCAGGTGTCCAGGCCAGCAGATGTTGGATGCAAAAGAAACACTGGATCTGAAGAAGCCACTGGAACTGTGGTGGGCAGTAGAAGTTAACTGAGTTGCACCCAGGACAGATCCAAGCAGGTCTGCATCAAACACACAGGACAGTGCTGCAGGCTCTGAAAATGGGAGGAGGTCCTTTCCAGCCATGATGATTCTATGATTTTATGACTCACCTCTCCCCAGGGTGTGTCCACATTGTGCGATAAGGCTCAGCACATTGCTAAAACCTTCTGATGCTCTTTCTGCTTCTTGGGTTAAACTGATGTTGTTTGTGCCCAGGGTGGTGGTTGGGTTCCCATCTCTGGATGAGTTTAAAAGACTCTTAGATGTAGTGCTGGGGGATCTGGTTTAGGGGTGAACTTGCAGAGTGGGGTTGATGGTTGGACTCTATGATCCCAGGGGTTTTTCCAACCTGAATGATTCTGTGATTCTAATTTGCTCTCTATGTTTAGCTAGTTGCAGAAGTGGAAGTCCAGCAGATTCAGTGACACAGGAAACACCAGTGCAGAAGGCTCTGCATTAGTCCATAATGACTCTCCTATTAGCACATAATCGCTCTTACAAGAACAGCACAGATGAAGAGGCGGTGTAAGTACTTTTCCATAGCCAAATGAAGTTTATTTTTATGAAACTGCACCTTTTCAAGTCCAAGAAACCATTACAGACAACCAGTCGAGACTAACCACATGCAGCACAGAATCAAAGGTATTATTTACGCGTTGACCCCCAGAACTCAGAAGCTGTTCAGGTGTAGGGTCGCTGTATTTGAACGGATCACACTGTAATCGCCAGGCACACGTACACCATTAGTGTGAAATGGAATCTTTTAAATAGCTGCCTCAGTGCCACCTAATGAGGAGAACATACTGGAGAATAACAGGAAACACTGCAGAATGTGGAATAAAGTACTGAGATTCAGAAAAGTCCTGTACGGGTACCAGCACTGTGACTGCGACACCAGGGTGTCGCTGTATCAAGAAATCGCAGAAAAAGTTGTACCACGTTAAACTCGGGTTAGTTGTTGTCAGATACAATAAATATGGCAAAACAGGAAATCTTGTTCTATTCCCTGGATCACAGATATAAAATCCGATTAAAATATCCATTATCTTTGTGCTTATGTAGACAATGAAATTGGTTTAAAGGTTTTAATTGCCCTGCATACTTCCACTATTTTAGTCACAAAGCCTTCCCTCCTCCTTTGAGAAAACAGCACAAGCACAGCCCAGGAAACGTGTTAATTTTTTCTTTAATAAAGCGGGCTACACGTTCTTCCAGAGGGGAGACACAAACACAATGAACACCCTGCCAGAATGCGGTACTGCCTTTCCGCAGCACATACAACTGCCGCGACATGCAAGGGACGGTAAAGAGCCATCAATCACAGACGTGAGACACAGGACAAGTCTCAGATACAGAGCTTAATCCCTTACTAGTTTTCATCATCAACTTGAAATACACAGAGCTTTTTCTGTCTGGTTATTGCTATCCAGGAACATCGAGCAGCCGTCTTCATTAGAAGAAGCATAATCTTGCATTTCAAGCGACGATTTCTTTCTCTGCAAATGCTGTACGCCAAGACAGGACGATGACTTGACATCTTACTGATTTACAGCTCTCTCTGCACTAGGATCAAGTATCAGAGACCACATATGTCAGATGTGGAAGGACACGGTACAACCGAAGCAGATTCAAATGCTGGAATTCCCTCTGCTCTCACCGTATAACCTGTCTCTCTGCTGCTGAAGGCTTTGATCACATTTCCATGGTGCTACAGGCACTGAGCTCACTGATCAGTGGAAATCTGTTAGAAACTCCCACAATTTCTACACACTTCCAGCGCTCTTTTAAAATATCCAATATTAGAGATGCAGCTAACATACAAAAATAAAAGAGCTGTACAAATGTTACTCTTCCACTGGCAATGAGACTGTTCCAAGAGAACAGCAACATGATCCGCAAAACAAATAACCAGAACAGAAAGCAGAAGACTGATGCTTAAAAAAATAAAAAAGAAGTAAAAACACTTTCCCCTGACAAAGCATTGGAATTGTTGAAGGGTCATGTGTCACAGAACGTAGTCTTTCTTTCCACTTTCCATAGGTCCTTCTCGAACAGGTTCCCCTTTGTTGGTGGTGTGGCACAAACCTTGCTGAACGGAGTAAGGCTAGAAAAGCTTGAAGGACTGAACTAAGTCAATGGCCACCTAATCCCCTGGCATTCACGCAAACTTAGAGAGCAATGAAATGAACCTGAAGACAGGCCTGCACGCACAGCTCCAAAGTGATTTTCTGTGACGCTTAAACCCAAATAAACACCTCTCTGAAATGTTACGTAACGCAGATCTTTCATCTGAGGGGTCATCTGGCCGTTGACGCCACTGTGTCGCAGACAGCAGCGGTGCTACGACTGCTCATGACGTCCGAGCACTCTACCATTTTACAAGGCACAAATGATCTCAGAAGAACGAGAAGATGGCTGTTGAACGTCGAAACGCATGGCAGCTACCATGTCATTGTAGGACAATTATCTCTTCAGCTCAGCACCTGACATGGACACTGTAAAATCTAAAACCAGCAGACTACATGTCGCCTCATCTTTGGAACGCAGCACTTAACTCCAGCGACAGCCGAAGCAGCCAGTCAGTACCGCTTCTGAACTCCGTACAAACACAAGCTTTGCCACGCGGTTATGGAAGTGCTGCACGGTGTCATGGAAATCAATCTCACAAGTAAATCGTGCAGCTTGCTTTCTGCTGTTGTTACACAGCCCCTTCTCAGACTGGCTCTGTGTAGGTCCTGCAAGAGGACCTACACTAAGCCTTCCGTCAGCTTTCAAGCCTTTCATCGGCTTTCCATGGGTTTCTACTTGTAAATTCCAATAGAGTTTAAGGGGATCAGAGAGTACAAAAGTTCCCCTTCACCTACCTCAAGAAACCAGTCATTAGATGCACTTGATGGGAAAGAAATCCATTTTCCATAGAAAAATGTGTTCTAGAGTTAATTACAAACTCTCTGTTGGTTAGCGCTGCTGCACCATTACACTTTTTTGACTAGAAATGCAGAAATTCTATAGGAATAGATGTAAACAGAGTCTACAGAAGGTAACAGAAACGGGACATAAAGCGCTCTTAACTATGACCATTTCATTTCACTTTGCACCCGTTGCTGGTCGGTGGACTCAAGTGAGTTTCGGTTCAGCGGGCTCAGGTCTACCCTATGAAATACTGTCATTTGCCTCGCGCCTCCCGTTTTAACTGTGGAAGTCTCAGGGCAATTTAAAATCAGTCATGCCAGGGGGAGTAAAAGCAGCCAGATATCAAGACACAAAGAGGTTAACTGGGAACTCTCAAGGGGAAAAAGTAATAGGAGGCAAAAGGAAATAAGGCTTTGTAGTAGGTCCCTGTTCTCAAGGAATTTGCAACACATTCTCCTGTAAGACATCACCAAGGAACAACTACACAAACCTCTGCCTTGAACACACCCCAGGCTACTGCTGGATGCAAATGAAGAATCTGGGATTCCTCAGCTGAGAACAAGCTTACTGCCACTGTGATGCTTTGTATCTCTCTGATCTACATCTCCTACTTGTCTAGTCTCAAGTCTCTGAAGAAACAGTACCCTTTCTTACTCAGAAAACCCAGCTGAGCGGTTTGTAAGAGGGTGATATTAAATCTGGCTTGTCTTTGCTGCTTCAGGCCTGATGCCAGGTATCTACACGTTTCCTAGCCCATTATGGCACCTAGCACACACTATTCTAGGTTTCAGGAAAGAAGCAGTTCTCTAGTAACAAAGCTCCTAAGCAAGATAGCGGTATAACTAAGAGTAACTGTATAGTAGAACCATGTTTTACTGTGTCTTTAATTAAGGCAGATATTAAAAAGGTATTGATTAGTTTTGAAAACCTGGAAATTTGTGTGTTTCACTTTAAATTTAGGCTTTTGGCAGCTGAAATGGGCTATTTATGTTCTGTCCTTCTAATCCGCCCCGTGGAATTATAGGAATTTGAGCCAAGTTCTAACAATCAACCTCCCAAACTCTCACGACCTGCTGCTTTAGATGTCCAGCGGGCTGACAATAGCAAAGTCGGAATCTTTGCTGTTGTTACTACTGTCGTCATCAGGGCTGGAGCTCAGGTTGCTGGAGGATGCTGAAACGGAGCCCATTAGTGGGTCAGAGAATGCCAAAGAAGAACGAGATGGAGCTTCAGGCTTCATTGCTGCTTCCTTGGGTGCCTGAAGGGTCTGCACTGCCTCCGGGACAGCACTTTTACTTCCTTCCTCTTCTTTGGAAACCATAATGTAGTCATCAACACTCTTGCTCTCACTCGTGCTTGAATCAGTCATAGTCTGTGAGACAACAGGACAGGAAGGTTGTAAAGTTACTACCAATTCAAGAGGCTTATGCTGCATGTCAGTGACACAGGAATGGGACACGGGAACAATCCTTATCCGGAAGTTAAGAAATCCCGTATCTATCCTATAAGGAGAGCTACTTCAATATTTAAGCATTTCGGAGACATTATTTGTTATTAATTCATCTGATCTGTTTGAAATGCTGTCTTCATGAGCTGTCAGTCAACGGCTGCCGTCTCCAGCAGGCTGCGTATACAGCCAGCACAATAGTGACTCTGCTTCACCAACACAGAGTCATAGAAAACTGTGGGGTGAAAAGGACCTTTAAAGGTCTTTGAGTTCAACCCCTACCCTGCAGTGAGAAGCAGTATCTCTGCTAGATCAGGTTGCCCAGAACCTAATCTTGACTATTTCCAGGGATGAGGGATCTCCCGCCTCTCTTGGCCTATTCCAGTGTTTCACCACCTTCACTGTAAAAACAAGTTTTCTTTATGTCCAATCTAAACCTCTCTTGCTTTAGTTCAAAAACATTACCCTTTGTCCTGTTGAAACAGGTCACGTTAAAAACACTGTCTCCATGTTTCTTACAAGCTCCCTTTCAAAACTGGAAGGCAGTAATGAGGTGTCCTCAGAGCCTTCTCTTCTCCAGGCTGAACATGCCCAGTTCTCTCAAACTTGTCTCAGAGCAGAGGTGCTCCATCCCTCTGATAGTTTTTGTGGCCTTTCTCTGAATTTGCTCCACTGCCTTCATGTCCTTGCACTGAGGACTCCAGAGCTGGACATGGTACGTTAGGGGAGGTCTCTGGCCATAGTCCTTTTGATACAGCCCAGGACACGGTTGGCCTTCTGAGCTGTAAGTGCACACTGCTGGCTCATGTCCAGCCTTTCTTTTATCCACCAATATCCCCAGTCCTCTGCAGAGCTGCTCTCAACCCCTCCATCTCCCAGCCTGTAGTGACACTGAGGATTGCCCTGACCTAGGTGCAGGACCTTGCGCTTGCCCGTGTTGAACCTCACGAAGTTCGTGTTAGTAGTTGCCTGATTTTGTAGGCACCCAGGACAGCAACAAGACAGGGCCGGGTGAAGCTTTTTTGGGAGTTGTAACTGCCGTGTCTCAAATTTCCGCGCTCTGTTCCCCCTCCAGAAATATTCCTTTAACAGAAAGATTCCTTTAACCAATCCTCTGCTGCATAATTCACCTGGCTTCTTTCCACACTGCTATTTAAAAGCCCTCGGGGAGCGCAGTACAGTCTCATTTTGCAAAATTATACACTTTATTATTCCAAGCTTTCAGGATGCTATTTCAGTCCTTGCAGCCCACACATGCGAGATTGGTCCATCCTGCAGCATGACATAAATGGTACCTAGTGACACACTCACTCAGCAAGATCAGCTTTTCCTCTCTGGCAACCCCGAAGATGCTAATGGGGTGTCTTCCTTTTGGCAGTGAGCATCAGCAAGGGCCCTTTGTCATAAACAGTTGGCACCGGTGTTGGGTTGCAATTTCCTAAATCCTACTTCCAAAAATCTGCTCTGGTGCCATTAAAAAAACATCCTGCCCTTTAATAAGGGGAAGGGAAAGGAAAGAAAACAACTCATCCCAATTTCTTGTCATTAGTGTTAGGCTTTGCAACACCACTGTTCTCTCTACCCACGCTCTGGTTCACACACAGAGACCTGCAGCTCACGGAAGGTTCAGAGAAGCAACGAACCAGACTATTACTCCAAAATGCTACAGAAGGGGCTTTCCACAAACGTTTGCCTATCCCTGGCAAGCGCCGGATTTTGGTACCGGTATTTCCAGAGGTACAATACCTCCTCCCTTCTTCTTCTGCCAGTTTCTGTTTCAGGAAATTTATGCTGACGTGAACCATGTTTTCTCCCATCTGCTGCCACTACTGAATAAATGAAAAATGACAGAATGATACTTCCAGTAGCTCTGAGAGCTAACAACCTTACGCCTGTTGCCATATGGCTTCTCCAAACATTTTTTCCTGATGAATATCAGATTATTAGGGCCGGGCTTAATTCAACTGCCTTCACACTGTGAACGAGTTAAAACTAACTGGAAGGCTACAATGCAAGAAAGCCTAAAAGAACAGCAGCTCATTTTGCCTCCTCCTTTGAACAGACATAAAGGCAAGATAATGTGTTAATTATCATTCATTATTTAGCAACAGAAGCCTTCTGTTTGTCAACTGTATGCTGCTACCAAAGACAAACATTCCAAAAGCCGCTCTATTTCTTCGAGCCTTTATCTCATTCTGCTTTTTATGGTTAATTTTGCAGCTTTCCTCTCCGAAGCAGAGCGGAATCCTTATCCTCACTTTTCAGAAAGGGATTTTGAGGCCAAAAAAAGCACTTTTAAGAAAGGTAAAGATGAGAAATCATTTGTACTTACAGAACAACCACCCACAAAAGACCAGATTTGAATCTCAACCACACAATAGCTACACCTGTGACTTCTCCAGTTGTCCTAGACAAATATCCCTATAATTCCACCAGAGAAAAATCTCCGCAGTGGAAGTCACATGAAACACAATCCCATGCATTACTGGAGTCCAGAAAATGTAAGTACAGTAACATTTATTCCTGAAGTGAATAAGTATGCATGAAGTGGTCTAGAAGTGGTTGGAAATTTTAGTCCCATTACAGCTCCCAGCAGGTACTCCCTGATTGACCCTGGACATCAGTGCAGCCCGTTCTCTTCAGCAGAGCTAAAAGCCTTGGCCATGGCCTGGTTTGGGCCGTAAATTAGAATCATAGGATCATAGAATCATAGAATCATTAGGGATCGGAAGGGACCTAAAAGGATCATCCAGTCCAATCCCCCTGCCACAGCAGCATCACCTATACCTCCAGGGATGGGGCCTCAACCACCTCCCTGGGCAACCCATTCCAGGCTCTCACCACTCTCACAGTGAAGAACTT